>JAJOZX010000858.1:917500-1143995 GCA_023014485.1 Bathynomus jamesi | reverse complement strand
TATATCAAATCTTTGAGCGCCATATTAAAAATACATATAGATTAAAATATTTTCGTGTGCTATAGTAAATGTAAAAACAGATTCAGTCATGCTGAACTTTATAAAATAATTGTAAAAGACAATATTGAGTGTGCCTTCCAAATGTAGAAATTGCTTTCGTATATTTTTAACATTAATGGTCACAAATTGCTCAGCTGAGCGTTCATTTTCTCAGTTGAAGTATATTAAAATACCAACAGAACAACTATGCAACAAGGCAGGCTGGATGCCTTATCTCTACTAAGTATAGAAGCAGATGTGTTACGTAAGATTAGTTTTGAGGATCTGATCAAAAGACTTTGCAATTAAAAAAAGTAGGAGAAAACTTTTCAAATATAAATGAAGTGAAGTATACAAAAATAAACATTATTTCCATCTTACTGTAAGTTTTGTTTCATTTCAAAAATAAATGTTATTTTATGGTTTATTTTTGTTTATATTTTGAATTACATATACTGTATATGGGGCACCAAAATCTTTTAAGTGCGTAGGGCCTCTAAAGGTCTTAATCCGGCCCTGGCCATTCTTCATTTCCAAAGAAATCGATCTCATGGTTCCGCAACAACTGTTGAGTGGCTAATGCCTTAAAGCAGGGGGCCTTATCGTGCAGAAGTGTGACCTGATCGACATCCATAACATTGTTTGGGTTTCTTAGAAAAGGAATGACATGCTGGGATAGAATAATAGCACGAAAATACTGTCCATCCCAACTCTGACCATTTGGCTTCAGCACCCACATGAGCTTCTTTGCAGTGAACAAAACAAACACACCAACACAGTCTGGACTTTTTAATAATTCGCGATAATGTTCATTGTCATCGATTTCATCTGGTGTTGTGGCCCACACTCGATCATTTTGGTAGTTAGGTCGACGTGTTACGTCAACAAAAAATTCATCGGAGACAGCTAAATGCATGAAATCATCCACATCCCAATCTTCAAGATAATGGGCAAACCACATTCTGTCATCGATGTTGAGTTGAGTTTTTCTTGGCTTTGGAAGTTCATGCCAAGGCTTTAAACCTTGCCTATGACGGTACAGTCGAATGATCTCACCACTAACGATCTTTCCTCTCAACACTTCGATCTCTTTAGAAAGTTTAGCACAGCTGTTTTTCCGCTTACGCGTACCGCTTTCAATGATGTCCTTTGTTTCCTGAGAGAGTGGCAAATTTGGGCGCCCAGATTTGGTTGTATCCATTTCACATTCATCCAAAGTTTCATTCCAATTTCTTTTGACGAAGTCCTCACTTCTTCGCAACTTTTTGGCAGCCCATGAACGTGTTATAAAGGTGGCTCCAGCATCACGAGCTTCCCGAAATGTTATTGCTCGTATGCGATCTATCATACGTTGCCTCTCCGAATCACCAATTAATTGAGTAGAGTAATTTTAATACCTGCAATAAATAAAGAATTTTATATATTTTTATAATCACTAAAAACTATTTCGATATAAGTAAACATGTAAGCTGCAAATGGGGGGGGGACTAAGGTTTTTTGGAACCCCTTATAACACTGCCCAACAAAAAAAAATTTTTGCTGCTGATTTAATTCTAAGACCTGTTTCTGGATAATATTGATGTGCTGATTTCAAAAATCACCTTAGATTTTGTCCATCACATCAGGTTTTCGTGCAATGCAATATGCCTATTTTGGGTGATCCATGAAGAGCGCTTATCAAAATTGATGATTTTTGAGACCTGTTAACAGCTGTTTTGCTGTTAAAATTTTATCTGTGGAATACGCAAATCTGTGCATTAAATCTAAAGGTCATGTACAACATATTAAAATCTTGGGTATCTGTGATTTCCCCAGGTGTGAGCGTGACGTCATGATCTGAGAGAGATTTCCCATTGGCGGGAGTGAGAGCAGCCGGTTCCGCTAGTGACGTCAGTCTGTCCTGGTTGGATACAGCTGCAAAGTGTGTGACGTCATCGCCTGCTCGCCACATGATTGGGAGCGGCACAGAGTTACATGTGGGCAGCATTCAGTGATCCAATACTGCGGCAGTTATTGCGATCAGTGGTGAGTGAAGGGTGCGTTGCAGCTCATCATCATCATCATGTCTGCTGTTCGAAGAAAGTGTTCAAACAGCCCAGATGTTTTCTGCTACATTTGTGGATGCTTTACGTTACTAAAGCAGAGGATGACCATTACTGATTTCGTAAAAAAGGCATACCTGGCCTATTTTAAAGTTAAACTTGGAGATCAGGATAAGTCGTGGGCTCCTCACACTGTTTGCAAAACTTGTGTGGAACATTTACGACAATGGACAAATGGAAACAGAAAAGGTTTGAAGTTTGGCATTTCTATGGTATGGCAAGAGCCCAAAAATCATTCAGATGATTGCTACTTTTGCCTTGTGAAGACTTCTGGCTTCAACGCAAAGAATAAATACCATCTAAAGTATTCTAACCTAGATTCAGCAATCAGACCAGTTTCTCACTCAGATGAAATTCCTGTTCCAATTTTTACGGGCCTTCCAACACTCACAGAAGACGATGAAGATATGGAATTACCTGATGAGATCGAACGTGATATCACTGATGATGATTTTGAACAGCCTTCTTCATCAACGACACCTCAGCGATTCAATCAACTTGAGTTGAATGATTTAATTCGTGATCTCAGCCTTTCAAAAGAGTCATCAGAATTATTAGCTTCAAGATTGCACGAGAAAAATCTACTTCATCCTGGGACAAAAATAACATCTTATCGCAATAGGAAAAGAGAATTGTTGCAATATTTTGGTGCAGAGAAGGATTTGGTTTACTGCCATAATGTAGAAGGACTTTTGAATGCAATGGGTGTAACCCACTATAGCCCCAATGAGTGGAGATTGTTTATAGACACTTCAAAAAGAAGTTTAAAGTGTGTCTTGCTTCACAATGGAATGAATATGGCTCGATTCCTATTGGTCATTCAGTGCATCTAAAAGAAGAATATGAAAACATAAAAATAGTGCTGGAGATGCAAAATATGATGTTCATAAATGGGTGATTTGTGTTGACCTGAAAATGGTCAACTTTCTTCTTGGCCAACAAAGTGGCTACACAAAGTATCCATGTTTCTTGTGCTTATGGGATAGTCGCGCAAAGCTGAACATTGGGTAAAGGAAAAGTGGCCACTAAGGCAAAATTTAAATGTAGGAGATAAAAATATTGTAAACGAGCCATTGGTGGATCGAGAAAAGATCATTTTCCACCACTCCACATCAAACTTGGGCTTATGAAGCAGTTTGTAAAAGCTTTGAATAAAGAAGGTGATTGCTTTAATTACATATGTGCAGCCTTTCCAGGTCTAGTGATGAGAAGCTAAAGCTGGTATATTCGATGGTCCCCAGATAAGAAAACTGATGAAAGATCCGCAGTTCAGTAACTCACTGACCGAAACGGAGGCAAGAGCTTGGAATGCTTTTGTGGCAGTAGTTAAGAACTTCCTAGGAAACAGAAAGTCTGAAAATTATAAAGATCTTGTAAAGGATTTACTTGTAAACTTTCAGCAGTTGGGTTGCAACATGAGCATTAAAGTTCACTATCTCAACAGTCATCTGGATAAATTTCCAGAAAATCTTGGTGATGTTAGTGAAGAGCAAGGTGAAAGGTTCCACCAAGATATCAAAATGATGGAAGAATGATACCAAGGAAGATGGGATACCCATATGATGGCTGACTACTGCTGGAGCCTGCAAAGAGATTGTCTTGACATCTCTCATTCTAGGAAGTCCTATAAGAGAAAATTTATCAGCACTGAAAAGTAAGAAAACAAGAAAAAGACAGTTAAGAAAACTGGTCCCGTGCTTGCTTTAATGTGGATTCATTTTTTGCTTATTTAAACACTTTTAATCACTTTATGTATCAATATTACCATTGTATATTAAAGTTCACTCCCTGCACAATTGTTTACTTTTCCATGCTGATTCTGAGTATGTAAAAACTTATTTTTTTGAAAAGTAAAAAATTGGGCATAACCCTGCCAAAATGCGATATCTCCAAAATATCCGTATTTGATTGCTCGAAACCCCAACGTGATAGGCAAAAACTAAGGTGATTTTTTGAAATCAGCACACCAAAGTTACCTAAAAACAGGTGTTAGAATTAAATCAGCAAAATTGGTGTTGGGCAGTGTAATCGATACAATGATAAGGGCCTTCAAAACGTGTATGACCCTTCTCCGCTTACCTCTGGTATGAACATCGTGTGACAAGTTTTCATCAAAATACCAATGCCCCTATAAAATGGTAGATTTACACGGTGTGTAAAACTATAGACATGGAGAATGTACCTCATTCTTTTACACTACTGACTCACTTAGCTAATTGGATACTGACAATACAGACATGTTAAACACAGTATTATACTCGTATATCGTCATCATCATCGACAACTTTATAATCACCCACATTAGAGCAGTCAGAACATTTACACAGAGCAGTACATAAGTTATTTTTTTAGGTAAGAGTAGTTAGTCTTTCCCTAGCAGGACCCTTTACATCCGCATTTGATGAGTTCTAAAACCGCGAGAGGGGAAGGGTTATGCAAACACCTCGCTGGGATGAAGCCTCTGCCAGCCATTTCCCTCAGGTGATGGCAACTTCAGGGCAGACTCACGATAGGACTTGTCGCGCATGGACGTGAAGTGAACACGCTGTAGGTGCGGTATCATTGTGCCTCGTGTTGGAGGAAGCGTTTTGCCCTCAGTGTTTCTCGTGCAGAAAAGCTCCCACCTGACGTCGGCGAGGGTTACACACTGTCTTCTCAGCGTATACACGGGAACAAACCGTTCTATAGGCGCCAACATCAACATGTCATCTACATTGAAGTCGTGGCCGAGTCTTTGAAAACACCCAATGACATCGTCATTATCCGGTAAAGCGAGATCCATGTCTTCTTGGAGACTCCAACATACTTCCCGCCCCAATCTGCCCCCATGAAATTGTAAAACCCTATCAAGCCCAGAGATTTGTGAGCCAATAGCGCTGACTCTCTGATGGATGTCTGTGGCTCGGTACTTGATCCCCTTTCCTGTCAGTAACTGCAGTTTGGAACTCGGATACTGATTCCTTGAGGCCAAGTCCATCAAAAGAATCATGACATCTGTATCAGGCGACCACACATCAATATCTCTCGTACTCGTGGACTGCTTGTAGACGTCCAGCACGTGTAGAGGGACCAGGGTGTCTATCTCTTCGTGTGTATACGTCATCAAGTCGTCATCAACCAGGCCAGGATGATTAGTATGTGCAGATTCCCCGTACACTACACACACGCCTTGCGTGGAGCCTTCGAACGCTAGTCTTGATTTGGTGGCTGTGTGGGCCAGCACTCCTTCAGTGAAATCTTGGCGATATTCATGGCATCGTGAATTTTTAATTCAGTGGGCTGTGCTGCACCAGTTCTCTTCTGTCGAGTTTTGGATTTGAGAGAATTCTCAATATATTGGTCGAAAATAATCCGACCCTCTGTGTACCCTTTCATCTTCCTCATTGCAGGTGACTTCATTCTTTGGACCACCATCGATGATTATAATTTTCTCTCGCACCCCTGTGAAATAAAGCTCTGGAAATTCCAGTTCTCCGTCCCTGATGTGCATTTGCTCATCCACGCTCGATATTGGGTCGAAACCGCTCGCCTCTGGGACAGTGTTAGGGGCTGCTGTATAATCTTCAATCACCTTCACGATACTACTCTTATCAGTAGGTATGAGAAGAGATCCGTCTCCAGCAAACATAGATCGTGGATTGATGGCCATCTCATACTCTCCGATGGTATATTTCAACTCCAGTTACAGTTCTGGACGAGCTTGTTCGATTATAAGGAACCTCGGCAGGAGCGGCCTCTCCTCCCGTAGTTTGATCATTTTGTCCCTTCCTACACTCATACGAGTCTTCGCCATCCAAGTGCTGTGTGTTTTGAGTTTCGCCTTGTTTATAGAGTCCCAGACTGAGAGTGGGGAATCTCTTACAAGTCTGTCCTTGACATACTGTTCGTAAAGAGATTGACCCTTTGCATTCCTCTCCGGAAATGTCTTCTTTTGCCCTCTCTGGGATAATCATTGACGACACTGTTTTGTAGGGGAGTTCCCGTGAGAAACGGTTCCCCTCGCAGTGTTCTGCTATGCACTTCTTGAGTTTGAGGGCATTCTCAGTCGAACGCTTGGCTACATTGCCAGCAAGCTGGTAATGTTCGCTCGATGCAGTGCTTGTGGAACGGGAATATCGCTGCTGGAATTGAGTGATAATGCGTGTGAGCTCCGGTGCTGTCAACATGACCTGGTCAAGAGCCTCCTCATTTTACGTAATTCCTATGTTTCCTCCGACAACCTTCAACTCTCTGATCTCTTGTTCTAGAGTTTGATCCACAAAGTGATGGGTAAAAGGAGTGCCCGTTTTCTTGACACAAAAGTCGCCATCTTTTAGTGCTTTCCACGTCTCTGGACTCGCTATTTTCAACTTCTTCATCTGCGCCAGATGGACGGGCGTAAGACCTGCATAATGAAACAGATCATGCGCGAAGAAATACTTAATCTGCTCATGAAGTGCAGCAAGGTAACCCTCCCAGTCACCCTGACGACATGCACGCACTAGGTGGAGGAGGCATTCGACTTCAGTCATGAAGTTCGCCATGAAGACTCTCAGATCACCTGTATCGAGTGAGCCAATGCTCTCATCCATATTCTCAGCATAATGAGAACACAGGCCATCGAATATCTCGGCATCATCTTGATCTCTTCCATGGAGGCAGCTACGCAGCTCCTTGCATTGTTGAGTGAGTGGTCCTGGAGGCTGATCACCAAGAACCAGATCAAACCATGTAAAAGCAAGTAAGTGCGTTCATTATATGGTACGCGATGTCTCTCTTGAAGGTTTTGCCCGTGAATATCTGTCGAAGAGCAGCAGGGGAGAAGACACTTGTTTCAATGGCAACCAAGTCGAAACCACTTCCGTCCACGTATTTCCCAAGCGCATGAAGTGCAGCTCCCGCTCAGATGTTGACAAACAATCCGATAAAATGATACAAAGAAGCAATTTCCCACCAGCATCTGAAAAGAAAACACCCACATATAGCCGTGTGATGAAGCATACTTATTCTAACTGGCTCAACACTGGAGTATCATATGTCTTCTATGAGTACCCCTACCCTCTAACAATGCCGAGAAAAAAATGACACCCAAAATTTTCTGTTTTTTATATCCTAAAGTACCCAAATCAACTATAAAATCAATTTAGGCGTCACACACGAGTATACGTAGAGTCAAAAAATAAACCGAACTTTTAACACAACCTTTATTACATTTGTAATACAAGTTTTTACACTACACCACCTTCAAAGTAGGCGCCTTCAGCAGCGACATACTTTTGCCAACGTCCGTACCACTTATCAAAACAGTCCTGCAAACCATTCTTTGTGACCTCCTTAAGGGCATTCGTCGCAGCACTCTTCACCTCTTCTCCTGATTCGAACTGGCGCCCCTTCATCAATTCTTTCACTTTTGGAAACATAAAAATCTGCGGGGGCGAGATCAGGAGAGTAAGGAGGCTGGGGAAGCACAGGTATCTCGTGCTTTGCAAGATATTCATTGACCAGGAGCGACCGATGCGTGGGGGCATTATCGTGATGGAGAACCCAATTCTTTGCTCGCCACAGATGAGGCCGTTTTCGTCTTACTGACTCGCGAAGACGGCTGAGAATGCCGACGTACCCCTCCTTGTTAACAGTCCGACCTTCGGGAATGAATTCGTAGTGCACTAAACCCTGGCTATCAAAAAAGACCTCTAACATCACCTTCCCCTTTGATCTGTCTGCACGAAAATTTTGTTGTCATGGTGAAGAGGGTGATTTCCATGTCGGTGACTGGCGTTTGGTGTGTGGGTCGTAGAGAAAACAATGTTTCGTCGCCGGTAATCACTCTTTTCAACAGATCGGGGTCATGATCTACCCCGTCAATCAATTCTCCACTAACTAGGGCCCGTCCTTCCCGTTGCTCGTCTGTTAACATCTTCGGAACAATGTGCTGGCAGACGCGATGCATCTTCAAGTCGTTATGAAGAATGGCATGTACAGAACCATGAGAGATTCCGAAAATGTTAACCAGGTCGTCTATCGTTTGCCTGCGCTCTTGTCTGATCTCTTCCCGTACTCGAGTGATCATGTGTTCATTTCTTGCTGTAGCAGGTCTGCCTGCATGGGGATCATCAATCATCATCCGTTGATACACGCCTTTCTTTGAAGCGTTTATGCCACTCGTAAACCTGTGTCCGCGAAATGGTTTCATCACCATATGCTTCATGGAGCAAGTTAAAAGTCTCAGTAAATGTTTTACGAAGTTTGACACAAAACTTAATGTTTATCCGCTGCTCGTGATGCGTCATATCTGAGATCCGACGGCACACACTAACAGTGTTCTACTAAATGAGGTCGTGCGTCTTATTCGTGACAGATACACCAACTGCCGTTTGGCAAACAAGTCTCGACATGTCTAACAACATCCAGTGCGCATTTCACAGCTGTCGTCTTTACTGCGCAGTATGCAAAGTTCGGTTCATTTTTTACTCTAGTGGTATATGGAATATCATGCATGAACACGCACGATTTTGCATAATGCAAAACTTGGTCCCACCAGGGGTCAAACCAACCACCTCTTCAATAGACGGTGAGGACACTAGCCACTACACTGCGACAGGATGAAAGTTAACACACCTTGTCGTATATTTAAGCAACCGAAAAAAACGAAAAAACCGAAAAAACACAATACTTTTGCGTCCAGAGGCATTTTACATGTTAACACTCCCGCACTCGAGGTAATGACCAGTATTTCATTCAAGCTTGCCATCAGGTGCAACGCTGTGGTAGGTTCGAACCATAGTGGGGGACAAATTTTGCATATATATATATATATATATATATATATATAGATATATATATATATATATATATATATATATTATATATAGTTATAGTTTCCGGGCACGGAAACTTAAAGGAAAAAGGGAATTTTAGGAAGGTTGAGGGGAGGAAAATTTCGACGAATATAACTGACATTACTAACCACTGGCTCGTAGTAGTGGTTTTACAATCTTCTGATACAGGGGTTCCCAAACCGTTTTCCATACGACCCTTACCAAGGCTACCATCTATCCAGAGCGACCCTAAGTCTCTGAGTAGAAAAGATCAGAGCGTCACGTGTCACGCATTGGGTGTGAAACTTACGCATTTGCATGGTATCTGACTTTAACACACAGTAAGTACTAAGATTATCGCGCATATTTTAGTAAATAAATATAGATTTTTGTTACAGTGCTAAGAGACATCAAATTCTTGGGAAACAGCATGAACGATGTAATATCTGTATCTGAGCGACCCTATGAGCTCTTTATGACCCTTCATGATAAATCTTGCGACCCTGGGTTTAGGAACCCCTGTTCTGATATGTCGTGCTGTGCTTTTTCATTTTAAAATTCATTTTGCCTTTTAACAATGATTGGGAACAGGACCAGCACTAGGGGCGGGCGAACGGGGCAACCGTCCGGAGCGCAACTGCCCTGGGGGCGTTAAAAACCGTGACACGACAATTGGGCGCAGGACAAATGAGCGCCGACAAATGAGCGCCGACAAATGAGCGCCGACAATTGAGCGCCAAGACAATTAAGCGCAAGACAACTGAGCACAAGACAATAGAGCACCAAGACAATTGAGCGCAAAAACAAAAGAGCGCAAAACAATTGAGTGAGAGCAAGCAAATAAAAACTGGATAAAAGAAACAAAATAAGCTTGAACAAATATTTATTAAGGATGTTAAAAAAACAATATTTATTAAGGATGTTAAAAATAATGTAGTTAGGTTAGGTTAGGTTAGGTTATTGTCTTGCACTTAATTGTCTTGGCGCTTAATTGTCTTGGCGCTCAATTGTCGGCGCTCATTTGTCCTGCGCTCAATTGCCGTGGAGGCGTCAAAATCTCCTCGTAAAAATTATCGATTGCATGAATATAATCTTTATGGCGTCTATAGGGCGTCAATGCTTATTATGCAAATCTTGTGTAGTCACTGCTAAGAAGCATAATGTTGAAAGACATTTCTATACAAACCAAAACGTTTTATAGTAATTACCCAGTTAATTCTGCCATTAGGAAAAAAAAGAATAACTTAAAATCCCGATTTGCATCACAGCAATTATTTTTCACCAATGCTGTCCTCAAGTCAAAAAATTTTACGACTGCATCTTTTAAAGTTGCTCATTTTCTCGCCAAAAAAAAAAAACTTTCGAAGATGGAGAATTGGTAAAGGAGGCAATGCTTTTCGCTGCCGCCTTCCTATTTGAAAGATTCAGCAATGACTCAAAGATTTATAACTGCCTAGAAACAAAGTTACAAGGACTGAGTCATTTCCGAGAGTCTCCATCGTCAGTTAATAAGTTACTTAAAAAAATGTGACTGTTTTCAACTTCAACTTAATGAATCTACAGACGTGTCCGACACCGCACCGCTAACAAAAGACGAGGTATTAAAAATAATTTTCTTGAAAGGTAAAACAACAGGTGAATATGCCTACCTTCAGAGCAATTCGGAAAATAACACTCATCTTGAAAACTTGTATCTCTAATTATAGATGGCGCACCTGCGATGGGTGGCTGTAACAAAGGCTTCACTGGACTCTGCAAGAAAGAACCTAGTTTTCCAGCGTTCTCCACTTAACAGTGTATCATGAATCAGGAAGCTCTCTGCCCAAACGTTATTGATTTTCGATATGTGATGAATGCTGTCATAAAAATAGTAAATTTTATCCGTGCTGCTTTCCTGCAGTACTGACTTTTCAAAACTTTATTAGATGTTAATGCTGAATACAGAGACCTTGTATTGTACACTGAGGGTAGATGGTTAAACAAAAGAGAAATTTTGGCAAGATACAAAGACTTCCTTCCAGAGATAAAGAAGTTTCTGGAACCAAAACATAAACAATGCAATTAATTCACTGACAGTCTTGGTTGCTAGACTAAGCATTTCTTGCAAACTTAACCTTGAAACTAAATTAACTGAATCTAGAACTTCAGGGTAACTGTAAGCATATTTTTTAAATACGTTCAATAAATGCATTTAAAGATGGAAGTGGAAATCGTATACAGGGTGGCGCAAAAGTCGCGCACCACAGGAGTTTTCAGTGTTGACTATAATATATTATTTTCTTTCTTTTAGGTAGTGGATGGCTGCGGAATTAACAATAGACGAGAGGGTGAGCTTTGTTTTAATGTATAGAATACCAGGAATCGCTACAGAATTTAATAACGATTGATCGATTTGTAGTCCCTGGTATTTCCTACATTAAAACCAAGCTCACCCTCTTGTCTATTATTAATTTCGCAGCCATCCCCTACCTAAAAGAAAAAAATATATAGTCAACACTGAAAATTTATATGGTGCGCAATTTTTGCGCCACCCTGTATATCGAAAAAATCTCTCCATTTCTTTCCAAATTAAAAAAAAGACGAGTATTAATTAATACTGTGAGCACCAGTATGCGTTTGACCAACCTTTTATGAATCACCTCGAAAACTTTCAGAAGAATTTGGTGAATGATTTTCAAGGTTTCAAAAAATTAAGCTCGTGAGTGGTTGTATTTTTAGCAAATCTCTTCAGTCCGGTTGACATTTCTAAAACTGCAGCTTTTATTGTAGATGTGTTTCAAACTCAAGCTGGTGAACTTCAACTCGAAATTATAAACATGCGGAGTGATTTTTTTTTTAAATCGAATGCAGAAAATAAAAAACTTTGGAATCTTGTTGACAAAAACAAATATCCACTTAAGAAGTGCATCTCTAAAGATAAATTCTTGTTTTGGATGAACTTACCTCAGCGAGTCTTTATTCTCTCATATGAAACGCGTCAAATCGAAATACCGATCCAAATTAACTGATTCACTTCTTAATGCTTGTTTGCGTGTTGCCACCTCTTCATACAGCTCCGATTACAATTTATTGACAGAGAAGATGCAATGTCAAGAATCTCACTACTAGCAGGAGAAACTTGTCTTCCATTTTAATTAAACTGAGTTACTATAAGTAGAGACCGGATTAGAGAGACCCTTTAAAATATGCAGGCATCTATGCACTACAAAATGAAAAAATCTGCAGTAAAAAACAAAAAAAATGTTCCATGCTTCATATTATTACGATTTATAAAATATATTCTTATTCATTCATGCAGAAATTTTCCCCACAGTTCGAGACGAGCATTTTTTTTTCAATATTTTCCGGTGTCAGGTTGCGTCGCTCGTCAGAGATGATCAACTGAACAGAACAGTGGTTCCCAACCTTTTTTAGGCGACAGCCCACTATTGCTGATTTGAATAACTCATGGCCCACTTTCCATGTTGCTAAGCTGGTATCATGTTTACAAAAGGTTTAATAAGTAGATTTTTGTTATGAACACTTATTAACATAGTGCTAAAAGACAAGCAAGTGGGTCATGGCCTACCGGTTGGGTACCATTGTTCTAGAAAGAATATTTTCAAGATATTTTCATACAAGTTGCACTGGCGCACCAACAATAAGGGGCCATTCAGTTATTACGTAACACTCGAGGGGGGGGGGTTCATGGGATGTGCTACACTTTATCATAAAGGGCATGTGTAAGTATATTGAATATTCTATACATAATATGCATACTTTACATATACACATGTAGTTCATACTTCCTCCCACACAGGGGCACGTTTTGTTACTGAAATTACAAGTGTCCCACCTTCAACACAGGTAGGTGGTGGTGCGGACAACCCCTCTGTCTCAACAGAGATAACATATTAAAGGACCCTCACTTCCCCATCCTAATTAAAAGTCGGGGGGGTATGACCAGGTGTTACATATTAAAGTTAGGGGGACTTCACACTGTGACAAAGCATTAAAAGGGGGGAGGGTGTGTTAAAATTATCCCGCAAAAGTGTTGCGTAATACTAAGGTGGCACAAGTTAAAGTTTTTCTGTAATAACCCCTCAGATATGTATCTCCATATGCGTAAATTGCGTATATGCATTTTTCAAAATTCCCTTTAGTTATTAGAATTTTATGGTAAAATATATATTTTACTCTTTTCAAATGTCTTACGAACACTTAATAAATTATTATATGATAACTTTTTTTAAGGTTTACAAACAGTAAGTATTACATTCATGGTGCCCACTGAATGAACCATAATTCTCAAAGTAGCTCGCCACTCCAAAAAGGTTGGGAGCCTTACTTTAGGGCATGACTCACTAAATTTTAATTTGTCGTGCATAGTAGTAACGCTTTCACCTTCTATTGAAAAAGTGCTGCGTTTGAATAAAGTTAGCAAATTTTGATGAAAAAGAAAAAATCCGATGCGAGAACAGAATGTTTCCTGAGGGAGTTCATGGTCAGTTAAATTGTCGAAGTTTAATATCCACTCCTAGAATGAGTAAAGAGTATTTCAGTATTATTTACGCAGTTTATTTACCGCAACGTATTGTGGTAAAACTTTCTAATCTTACAGTAACTATCGTAACTGTACTTTTCACATAAATAATTCGTGTTTAAGACGTTCTTGCGCATTAGGAGTTTTATTGGTAATTATTAAAGTACCTTTAAATGAACTGGTTTTAGAACAAATAGTTTGGTAAAATATTTGGACGTCATATTTCTTGGTTGTAATTTTCAATTATAAATTAATTAAAAATTTGTAAGTGTTCCGAGCGCCCTTTTTGTTAGGTTGTTTCCATATATAGTTCATTCTCCTTGTCTGAGGTCGTAATACGTGTTCGACGAAGTTTATTTTTACAGTCAAAGGCAAGGGCTACGACAGTAAAGGTAGATACTGTTTCATGCAAAAAAAGGAGTGCACGGCATCAGTTAGCTTAAAAGATAACGGGTGTCTGCAAATTGCACTTTATTCTACTTTTCTTTATTTCAGGCCTCAAAGTTGTCCTCTCAGAACCTGAGTATGCCGCCGCCCCCCGTTTTAGTTCTTGCGAATTTCCAGGTAAGGCCCCGATGGTTGAGGAAAGTTCTTACTTGTTCCGCACTCTGTTTCGATAAGGAAATATCTACACGTATAAATTAAAGTTATAAAGCATATCGCTTTAGTTGGACCTTTAAGGTTTATGAAAATAACAGGAATAAAAAATTAGTTCAAATTTTATTTTGGACTTTGTCTCCTTCGTATAACTTCTTCACTTTTTAATGTTATCCTTAAGGCCTTAAAACTCCAATAGGTTAATATATTTAGAAGTTTAGTAATTTAAATGAACTTACCTCCATTGAAGCAATTCTTGTGTAACTACAAGATCTGCTGTTCACGAAATATTCTTTTTCGGTTTTAGCTCTTCCTTAAAAAGAAATTGGATTTTTCAGACATGAACTGAAACAAAATTTTCAAATTATTATTATTATTATTATTATTATTATTATTATTATTATTATTATTTAAGGATCGGGTGTCTCGTGGTCCCGAAGAGATTGCTTTGGTTTTGGGTCTTTCTGAACAGTGGGCTTCGGGCGTAATGTGGGCAGTGGCACCCGTCTGTGGATTGACAGGAGAAGGCCTGGACAGCGCCCTTCACACCTTGCGAGCCCTTATCGATGGCACTCGAAAGGAGCGGAAGAGAGGGGAAAAAGGAAACCAAGGCAAAGGTCCTCCAAGATGGCGCTGGTGACTTTCCAGAAACTTTGACGAAGAGATTGAGACAGACTTTAATTAACTGATCGTTCAGTAACTGCTTCTCATTGCCAGTTCAGAGTGTAAAATCTGTTATTAATCATTGTTCTACATTTTGTTGTATATTTAAAATTCCTGCATTTTTTGCTCCAAATCTATTGTAAATTTATGATACATGTAAACAACTGTGTAAATGTTTTAGCATTTGAGTCGATAAAAATGTAGTTCTTTACTTAACACTATAAGTGTTCATGGTAAAACGAAAACCTTATATCCTGTTCACAACATCATTTAAAGTTCTAAGAATTTTCAAGTTTTCATATTTGTGCTATTTTTAAAACTATCCTATTATAGAAACGTATTATTCACTATTTTTATAACGTCTTATCATAAAGTCGTTCAACCTAGTAAGTTAAGGTATTGTACAGTAAGTATTGCTTTTGATATAACGTATCGTTTGAGAAACATTGCGTAACTTTTGATAAAATTGTTTATTCTAATTTCTGTAATGCTTCTCAAGGCGAAAAAAAATGAAGTCTGAAAATGAAGCGTAAATGATGAATGTGTCACTTCTAAAATACCTTCGGCCTATATGGAAGTCATTAATGTATATAATTAAAACCAATATTTTGATCCCTTTAAGACACGATGGGTCATTATAATAATGAAGAAGTGTACGGACCGCAGTAGTGTCAAACCGTATCAATTAGAAACAGCTGATAAACTCGTGCATAGACGAAAATGAAAAAACTTATGTGTCTAGTCTAAGGCCAAAGACATTTATAATATATGAAGTTATAATAGGTAAGTGAAATCACTTACGATGCTCAAAACATCCGCAAGATGAAATGCAATCAGGATAATTGTAAGCAAATAAAATCTAATTTTTTTCAGACCAATTTGTATACCCTTCTCGTTAATTTGTTAATTTGTATTTGGGACTGTCATAACTTTCCACAAACTCTTTGGGTTTCCCATGCTACAATCATTTATTTATCTATCCATCCATCCATCGTGTTCTGCCTATCAGGCAGGTCCAACTCATGTGTCCCGCCAGAGCGTTCTATCCTGAGCTATCTTTTTCATCTCATGGTAGCTCCTGCCTGCCTTCTCCTCTCAACGCATGTCCGATCCAGTTCTTCTGTCTTTCTCTTATCAGCTTAATGAGTCTTCTTTCCTCCCTCACCTGTTATAGTACTTCCTCATTACTTTGATGTTCCCTCCAGCTTATCTTTAGCAATCTTCTCCAAATCCACATTTCAAAACTTTCCAGGAGTTTCTTTTTAGTTGTTTTCAGTGTCCATGTTTCTGCTCCATACAGTACCACACCATATCAAGCTTTTTACTAACCTTTTCTTCAGCTTCAAGTTGAGTTTACCTGTAAGTAGCCTTTTCTGTCTCTCAAAAGCTACCTTACCCATACCAATTCTAGGTCTTACTTCCTTATTGCAATCTCCATTGTTGGTTAATAAACTTCCCAGATATTTAATCTGCTCAGCTTCATCTAAGGTCCGATTTCCTATCATTAGGTTCATTTGTGCTCCTTTCCTTCTTGCAATTTTCATTACCTTTGTCTTGGTCTCATTAATTCTCATTCCGAATTCTTCCGCCGTTGTTGTCAAGTTATTGGCCATTCTTTGCAGGCCTTCCTTAGCACTACAAACAAATGCCTTGTCATCTGCAAACCTTACAGATTTGACCAATTTACCTCCCACTCTAATTCCCTCTTCCATTTATTTATATAGAGGCGTAAAAGGCAACTCCTGTTCTTGTAATTAATTCTCGACTGCATCGTAAAGCCTTTCAATATTAAAAAAAAATGTACAAAATAAATAGGGTAAATAAAAAAACTACACACAGAAGAAAGACTTTGATGTTGAGCGTAAAGCAAAATATTTTATCTACAGTATCTAAAGATACAAATTTTAAATCAAAGCAGTTATATAAATCAGGAAATATAGAAACAAATCATAAATTTTTAAAATTTCCTCGGAAACCTTGAAATTGCTCTGAAGATTAGAATGTAGTTTAAAGAAAAATAAACATTTATTTCAAGCAGAACTAAAGAATTTTAAACAAAAGAATGCTAGGAAGGCATCTTCTTATCTTGGTCATTCCCGCTTCACTCTTCGTCGAAACATAAGAAGTCAGAAAATGAGAGTCTTAGAGGCTTTCTCATATCGATCTCTTCCTGCTGTAATTCTCGTCTGCGGCCTTTTCTGCACGCTTATGTGAAGTTAAGACATGGAAGGCTCGTTTCCTTCCACTTTTAGCACTTCCTGATCCAAGGAAGAGTTTTTCCGGACGGCCAGTAATAAATAACACTGGGTAACAAAATTTGAAAAATTTTCTGTTTATTGTGATTTTTCTGTTGTTTCTTAATGATTTCGGGGCGCTGATTCCAAAAATAATATCGGTTTTGCTCTATCATCAACCGTTTCAAAAATATAGGTTATCACACTTTTCATATGGCAAAGTATATAAAGAAGGCTAACATAAATATTTTCTGAAAATAAAAACACTATTGGAAATTAATGTTTATTGAACCAAAATTGTTTGACAAACCCAAAATGGTGCAAAGGATATAATATATATCATGAGGAGAACCGATAAGAGAATAACAAGCCTCGTTATGCAGTGTGCGTTCCTTAAAAATGCACTGAAGAACGCGACTTCCGCGTATGAACATTCTTATCCTTTCTGATCAGCGACCATACGTAGTCTCCCATCATGGAAGCATCCCAATGGCCCTGGTACTTTTTCTCCATCGTTTGAATATCTTGATGGAATTTTTCGCCATGTTCTTCACTCAAATCGCCCAGGTTATCACGAAAAAAGTCTAGATGTGAATGCAGATAGTGTAATTTTAAAGACATACGGCACCCCATTTTTCCATAGCACTTAATCAAGTTTGACACTAACTCCCTATACAGTAGTTTGGTGCTTTATGGTTGCCTAAAAACCCACGAACCACATCACGGAAAGCACACCAAGCCTCTTTTTCGATCGGAGTCATCTTGGTTTCAAGGTTCTTTGAATTCAACAGCGCCTTGACTTGTGGTCCTACAAAGATGCCAGCCTTGACTTTGGCCTCAGAGAGTTTAGGGAACATGACCCGAATCTGTTGGAAAACTTCCCCACCAAACTCTAACGCAGTTACAAACTGCTTAATTAGACCCAACTTAATATGGAGAGGTGGTAGCAGAACTATGTCAGGCTTCACAAGAGGTTCTCTGAGTACATTGTACTTTCCTGGTTGCAGTCCTTCACGTGGAGGCCACCGAACTGTTTTATAGTGCTCAGTTGAAGCCCTGCTATCCCACAGGCAAAGAAAACATGGATATTTAGTAAACCCTCCTTGTAAACCTAACAGGAAACCAATCATTTTGAAATCACCACACACGTCCGTTATATTGTTCATACCTGATTTGAGTGAGCAGTTGTTTGACATTTTCATAGTCCTCTTTCATTTGAACAGAATGTGCAACTGGTATAGATGGATATTTGTTCCCATTGTGGAGTAGAACAGCTTTTAAACTCCGAGTTGAGCTGTCAATAAACAGGCGCCACTCTGAGGGTATATGTGTTAACCCAATAGCTGTGAATATACCATTAACCTCGTTGCAATAATAGAGAGAGCCATTGACATCGTAGAACCTTGCAAACTCTTCATGCCGCTTTCGATATACAGTGCTCTTGCAGTTTTCTCCAAGCAAATTCCACTCTTTGAGTCTGGAGGTCAGAAGCTCAGACCTTGATTTCGTGAGCGTTTGTACTGAAAGTTACTGTATATTCTTCATCATGACTGTCCTCACCAGCCGACATCTCAGATGAGCTAGCTGCATCCTCATTTTCAATCTGCAAAGCAAAGAAACAAAATATAGGCATAGCTATATATATGTAGAAGAGCATCAGCACTAAGAAAACTCGACACATAATGACCCACAGTCTGTAAATACAGAAGGTAAAGTAATGGATAGATACCTGTTCTGGTGGACATGGTATTGGAAAACCTTCGCCATGTGGTACAGGAGCTATGGACGACGCTATGCTTGGATACTGAAGAGTCTGCCTTCCTTTAACTTTCCTGTACTTAGAAACACCTACCATGCAGTAGTAGCAATCGTCGTGGTGGCTCTTTGGTTCTCTCCATATTCTGGGTACCGCAAAGGGCATTGCCTTGCGTACTCCCCGCAGCCACCCTTCAAGTGTGGAGCGGCAGCTTCCACAGATCACATGGGGTGTCCAGGGCTTATCTTGGTCACCCACAGGCATACCAAAATAGAGCCGATACGCGATCCAGAACTTGGTGCCTTTCACAATCTTGTGCAATACTTGCTTGGGGCCTATGTAATACCCACAAACGTAGCAGAATATATCCGGCGAGTGTTTACAAGCTCCAGTTGCCATTCTCTTTACCAAACTGTACTACATTAATCATAACCTGCAGATATAGAGAGAAGAGTTATTAAATCTGCAACAGATTACAGATTCCAGAAAAAAGATGTATTCACAACACTGAAATAATGGTCGCAATAAAAAAGGATCGATAACACTCAAGTCGTCAGCACAGAGAAGCACAGAAACACAGTACCTCAGTGCTGGTAACCCTCAGACAAACAACCTGCTTTCTTTGTGTGCTCACACTTACTGACTTCTCAGACTCTGCGCTCTTCTTTATATAGCACGGTGGAAGTTTCGGGCAATTTCTAGAGCAAGAAACTGTCAACGAACATCCGGATTGTTCTCAACAATTCCTGATTATTCTGATATTGCTGCGCCCATAATAACATTATACTGGTAAAACATGAAAAATGGATTATCCCTGAAATCATTGATGATACACACAAACCAAGGCCAGATTTGGACTCAACGCCCACAAATGCATATAAAAACATAAAAAATTCTATATAAACAGAATCAGTGTTACACAGTGTAATAAGACTGAAATCAAGAATGTAAATTTGAAATGAATGTAGATGACTTAATTCGAAGCAAACTATCTGGTATTGCGCTTAGATTTTTTTAATGATACTATTGATTTCAGTACAATATATATATGAGCTTGTTGACAGTAGGCATTAATTTGAGTTTTAATGGGTCACCAATTTGGTCTTTCGACGAAATAAATAATGTATTTAATAAAGGAGATAAAAAGGACTTTGTAGTTTTTGTTTAATTAGCAAAAGTAATGGAATATTTATTTGCCGTGAATAACAGTTAGTTATATTGAATTGTGCAATATTACGAATAATGATTGTTAACAATAAAGGAGAGATTACGCCAGTTCAAATCGGATTTGTCTCTTCACTTGCGTTACTTTAGATACACTAATAACACAAAGTGATTTTATAATTTCCTAATTTATCCATCTCAAACTCATCTACATATACACGTATCCTGAGACTGGACTTAATAACAGAAAATTTAATCTTAGGTACTGGAGTTTGCACTATGTAGCATATAGCAATAGACTCATCCTGTTCCACCACAACCCGATATTTCGTGTCCAGAAAATGCAACTTCTGTTTTAGTTCATTCAGACCAGACATGGGGTCAATTCTCTTTTATCAATTCAAATTCAATTCAATTCATTTTAGTTCAGTTCAAATTCAATTATGCAATACAATTTACATACTGATATTAAAATGATACAGTACATCTATTGTATCATTTTAATATACGTGTACAGTATAATACATAAATATATAAAATTTTTAAAACATAAAAATAAAATATATATTTAATATATAAAATTAATTTGTTAGTATAGCACATATAATAAAAGTTATACACTGACCAGGATTTTCTTTTAAATTGATTTTAATTTTTTTAAACCATTGGGCTTAATGAAAATGAAAATGAAAAGGTTTATTGGCAGACTATAGTCCATATGACAAATATTATTAATACAATGACAGTTCATATACTAAGGATAGAAATATATACAATTGATTAGAAATAATACCGTAATGTCGAAGTTAAGTGGAGCTACAGACAGACGTTTTCGTACCAAGAAGTCCATAGCTTAGAGGATAAATGGCAGGACTCATGGATAGCTTGGATGATCGGGTTGGTTGATTTTTTAATTCTTTGCATTATACTGTATTGAGCACGTCTTGTTACCTCCGGGAAGCTCGGGACATTGCGGGTAGCAAACATTTGCGAAGCTGAGCAACTCGGGGGTAATTTATGTAAGAGTCTAAAAGACCTGTTGTACAGCAAATTTAGGGTTCTGCCAGAACCTTTTTTATAATTCACCCAGAGTTGCTGTCCGTATATATTACTGCAGAAAGTACGAAAGAGAGTGTCTTTAGCTTCACTTGTACAGAATCGAAAGTTCCTTATGGTCATATTCGCTTTAGCACACAGGCTTCGAGATTGTTTTCTTATATCCGAGTCATCACTCAAGGAGCTGGTAATAGTTTGACCCAAATACTTAAACTCTTGTACTTCCTCAATTACCTCACCATTCATTTTAAACCTTATATCAGCTGGCTGATTACAGTTTTTAGGATGAAATTGCATAACCTTAGTTTTTGTAACATTAAAAAGAATATCATGTTTCTGTGAATACACTTCGCAGACTTATAGTAGCCGATCCAGACCTTTAACAGAGGGACTTATTAACACCATATCATCGGCATAAACTAAGTTATTTATCCTTGTGTTATCTATACAACATCCCACTGTTGCCTCGTTAAGTGAAGCATTAATCTGTCAATATACACATTAAACAGCATAGGAGAGAGCAAGAAGCCTTGTCTCACCCCGCAAGAGGAGCCAAAACACTCGGATAGTACATTGCCCCACCTAACAGTGAAAGATTGGTGGGAATACCAAAATTTCAATAAATTTAATATGTACCAGGGAACCTTCCTGTCTTCTAGTTTTGCAAATAAAATATTGTGGTTTACCCTATCATATGCCTTACTTATATCTAGGAAACAGCAATAAATAGTTGAATTACTGTCAATGTATTTAGATATTGTTTCTTTAAGTACATAGATACACAGGTCAGTTGAGTGGGACCTTTTAAAGCCAAACTAATTAGATGTCCATAGGAAATCATTTAATCGGAGTAGCAAGAGTTTTTCTAGTAGTTTCGAGAAGCAGGAAGCGACAGCAATAGGCCTGTAATTATTGCTGGACAGAATGAGCAAGCATGGCTGATAGGAGCAATGATATATGCAGACATACTAGTATATAATTTGCATATTTTAAGTGCTCATTCGATAAGTTATCTACCCCTGACGCAGAACCATTCTTTAACTCTTTAATTAACCTCTTTACTTCAGAAAATGATATCAAAGTATTTTCCCTTGTCCCTCCCACAATCGTTTCGCTGCAATCTATCTTAAGATTATCCCTACTCACACTATTAAGAATGTTAGAATAGTGGTTTTTCCACAGCTTTGCAGAGGACGGTCCCACTCAACTACTATCTGACCCAATGTCGCTTAACTTCGCTGATCAACGGGAGCGGCGTTACGACATTGGCTACGACGTAGGCCACTTAGCCGCATTACGACACAGTTCACAAATCAAAGTATGACCAGTACACAGAGGAGTTGCGTGCTAATATTGAATGACTTGAAAACAAAACTTGTGAAACAAAAATCTATTTTCACGAGGCTTTCAACATTTCAAAAAGCAAGTCTTACTGCGTTATACGAGGTCTCTTTAGAGCCAGTGAACAGTAAGAACTTGTTCAGAAATGGAGAAATTATAAAACGGTGTGCAGTCTGGATGGCACGTGCGTTTGGTGAAGAGAATATGGTAAGGAATTTTGAAAGGGTATCATTGTCTCATCAAACTGTGGCGAGGAGAGTAAGTGAAATGAATGAACATGCTTCTTCAAAACTGAAATCTATCGTTGAGATATGCAAATAGTGCATATATTTTTCATTAGGTTTGGATGAAAGTACGGATGTCAGTGACATCAGCAAACTGCTGATTTTCATAGATGAAGACTTCTTAGTACATGAAGAACTTCTCAAGATACACTCTTTGGATTACGGTACTAAAGGAAGTGATATTTTGCAGCCCTGGACTCTGTTGTAAATGGGTATGATGAATTTCAGAAGTGTTCTTACATTGTCACTGACTACAAAAGCAATGACTGGCAACGAAACGGACTTAGACAGCTGAAAAAGAATGGAGTGGATTGGATAATTCTTCATTGCATCATATACCAGGAAGCGCTTTGTGAGAAGTTTTTAAAGGTTAGCGATGTCATGAGCAATGTTATCAGCATAGTAAATATTATCAGAAGCTGCAACAAATCCCACAGACGTAGGGAATTCATATCTTTCTTGGACGAGGTGAATGCAGAATTGAGTGACTTACAATGCAATCTGATATCAGATAGCTGAGTGAAGGAAAGTGTCTTCAACATTTTTTTTCTCTCAGGAGAAAAGTTCTAGACTTATTCTCCAGAATAATGATATTGGTAACATGCGCACTAGGTCGGGTCGAAAATGGGAAATTTTTTATTTTTAAAAAGTAGACTACTGTATGCGAGAAGTTTCACTTTATCATCTTAACAAAATATTAAAATATGAAGCATGTGCTACCCATGCTACCCCTAGCACATACCCCCCTTTATTTACCCTCATATTTGCATATATTTAAATGGGAAAAATGTTATTTCTTAAAAAGTACACTATGTGAGAAGGTTTTTTTTATGACGTCAACAAAATATTAAAAAATCAAGCATGTGCTACCCTACTACCCCTATTACATGCCCCGCCTCCCTTTTTTACCTTCATATTTGCATATGTTTAATGTTATATGTTACATGATAAGTTGTTTGTTTAATGCTTGATATTTTTATGTTTCAGATAAATAGAAATAATTTTCATTTGCTTTAATTATAATTTGAATTATCATAAATTATAAATTACATATAATTTGATTTTACTTCTGAATATAAACTATAACTACGAGAAGCAAGTACTCAAATGCAGCCTTTGGATATCCTACGGAATTCCCAGCAGCCATGACTCCTTCAAAAGCAGATGTTGTGAGACACTACCTTTTCGTGCGCCGTTGTGAAGAAGCTAAATCAAAAGGATCAGCAACTGCTAATGATTGTTACGGGGTTGTTGTAAAAGATATTGAAGAAATGAAAGTTTTGCCTTAAAAGTAGCTCAGTATGATGACATGTTTGATATATCTTCCTGTGAATACTATGATAAGGGAATTGATAGGAAATCTTGCAGGTGTAAGGATAAAATACCAATGGCAGAATGGGAGTCTTTTGTGGGTCAAAAACAAAGAAAAAATCAGTTAGGACCAATTGATCGCATAGCTAGTTCAACAAAGAAGAGATCTTTCGCAAGAGCCCAAGAAGCACAAAAACGTCAACTAAAAGCACAAAAAGAAGTGACTGAAGCCACCAACGTTTTACCATCGGAATTTATAGAAAATACCGAAGAAGACATGGATGTAGATTGAAAGAGTCAGGATGTAGATTATGAGGCCGATTTAGAATTGACTGAGAGTATTCAGAACAGGCACTCCTCTAAAAACCTAGCATTAACAGCAGATCGTTATCGTGTAAGTTGTAGAGCTGCAGCTGCAATAGTCAATGCAGCTTTAAAAGATATGGGGATCCTTAACCACACCACCATGCTTGACAGAAAGAAATTAGAAAGAGAAAGAAATCGCATGGGTGAAACAAATACTTTTAGGTCTAAATTTGAAAAATCTGAAGATGGAGTGCCTTGGATTTGATAGAAGGAAAGATAACACATTAACTAAAAGTGGAAAGATAAAAGAAGAACATATGTTATTGTGAAAGAACCTGGAAGCATCTATGTAGACCATGTCACACCAGATAATGGAACTGCTCGCTGCATAGCAGAAGAGTTGATAACTATTATTACGGACTCGAACAGCACAGATACTATCAAAGCTGTACTGTGTGATGGTACTCCTGTAAATACAGGAAAAATTGGTGGAGCCATAAAACTGGTTGAAATTCATCTTAACAGATCAGTGCAGTGGTTGGTGTGCCTCTTGCATTTGAATGAGGTGCCTTTCATGCACGTCTACAAAGCCATTGATGGTAAAACAACAGGTCCAAATACTTTTGTGGGTTCAATTGAGAATAAACTGAAAACAGATTTAACAAAATTGGAGGTAGTCAAATATTCTCACGTAAAGGGAAACATTAAAGAAATTCCAGCAAATGTTGTGAAGGAGCTAAGCAGTGATCAAAGATATCTCTATGATATGTCTGGCAGTGCAAACTGGAGACACTTCTCAAGATCTGTCCACTCGATCCCCAGGTACCCTTCACCATGCTCGCTGGCTAACTCTAGCTAACAGGGTCCTTCGATTATATATCTCAACGCCAAATCCCGATAAAAATCTTCAAGATATATTCAAGATTATTATGCAGTTCTATGCTCCAGGGTGGTTTTGGATAAAATCTCATCCTAATGCAACTGATGGTGCATATAACTTTTGGCATTTAATGTGCTTGCTTCGAAATTTAGATGAACAACATAAGTTAGATCAATCATAGAACCAGTATTAAAGAATAACGCCTACTTTGCCCACCCAGAAAATATATTCATATCAATGGTAACTGACAAGAGACTAGAAATTAGGGAGCAAGCTATTCATAAAATCACCCTTTCAAGAACAGGATTTTTAGGTACCAGAAACTTTGAGTTGCCTCGAACCCTCAATTTCCAATCTACTGACTACACCGAAATGATCGATTGGCAAAGAGATCATTATTCCTCCACCGCTGCTAAACAATTTTTGCGACGATGAGCTACTACAGGCTCGATGTAAGCCAATGGAGATAGCTTCTTTTCCATGCCACAGTCAAAGTGTGGAAAGGGCAGTAAACCTAGTAACAAAGGCATGTCAGGAAAGAATAGGATATGACAACCGTCAAAAGTTTATCTTAAACTCATTAGAATCAAGGCGAAAACTGCCCAAGTTTGAATGGAAGGCCCAATGGAATGAGTAAGAAACATATGAAATAAAATTTCCTAATGATATTGAAAATTTCTTCCCTTTTGATGTGATAAGGAACAATGAAAAAGTGAATTGAATTTTAACACATTTATTATGCCTCTAATTTTTTCTTCTGAATATATTGTTGTACTTAATTAATTTTCCCAATAGTGTACATTATTAAATAAAATATTATACGTTAATAAATATTTATGTCATCAAAAAACCTGAATGAGAGTAAGTCTCGTATAAATGGAATATTCTTCAATATAGGTCAAAAAGTGAAAAATTGTGCCAGGGGTAGGAGGCTTTAAACAGCAAAAATAAGTTATGAGGGGGTTCCTGTGTTCTATTCAAACCCCTCACAATATGTGAGGGTATTATATATAGGCTCTGTTTTACCAAAGAACTGTGCCATTACTAAATTTATGAGCATTTTTCTAAACCACGGTAAGGCAAATTTTGAGTGAATTTTTCGTCGTTAGTTTTGGGGTATGTTTTGTTTTAACTATGATTGCTCCATCAAACAGCATTATGGAAAACTGATGAGTGGGTAGTTGGGAGGTAACGAAAATGGTTCACTGAGTAGGTAGGTAGTTAATCTAACAATCATTAAATTCCTTTTATGTCAATAACTGGGTGGATGAAACCAATTGGTTGCTCACCAGAGTTATTCTCCACACTAGTATTTATATACTGTGTGGGAGGAGCGTGCTCGGTAGTGGAGATACATTACCGCTCAACCAACCGAGGAATAAACCAAGACAACGCTGGTACGAGAAGCCCCGCGAAAAGGAGAACAAAAGGCAGAACGAAAACGAAGAACGGGGCGAGAGGACGTACCAGAAAAGTGCGCTCTCGAAAACATAACCGGAGAAGGGAGACACTCCGATAACAAAAAGTAAGTGACTAATTGAGTTTTTACACCAGTAAGTTATAAGCATTAAATTAAGCTGGGTCAGACAAGTTAGGCCTACATTGTGGCCTAAGACCCAGCATCAACTCATAGCTTAACAAAGGTGAAGGTAGATTGCCCTAACCTAATTCTTGTGAGGAATCCTACTGTGGACCTCAATTTATCTGCCCGCTCTGGACCATTTCCGGAATCTCTAGGCTGACCCCTCTAGGCTAGACTTGATCTACTCTATAGTTAGACTGGAGATATAAGGGGTGGGTTAATTGTGGACCAATTCATACAGAGCATTTTTCGCATTGGTGGTCCGTGTGTGGGGAATTTACAAACCTTAAGCTTACTTAACAAAAATTGCAGAATTAGGCTAAATGGTCTAGCCTAAGCCTAACCTGAGCAAGCCTAATTAGGTCTACAACCTAGGGCCTAACTAGGAAACATTTACATTAAAGGAGTCTCATTCTCTAATAAGCTTAGACCTGAGTGACACACAAGTACTTGGGGGGGATTAAACCAAATTTGAACTTGACTGTTTTGTCTGTGCTCTCTCTTCTCTGGTAATTTCTTCTTGTCCTATATTTCATTACGATCCCCAGTTAAACAATTTTGACTTAGACATGGACAGTGCAGAATTGAAAAAGTTAAAAAAGAAAAGGGGGGCAAAGTTGGGAGCTGTTACAAAGGCTGTGAACACTTTTAACAATATTACACAACCAGGTAAGAAAAATATAGAGAGTGTAATTATTAAATTAGAAATTAAAAAGAAGGAAATAATAGCCATTAATGAGAGTATTTCAGAGTTAGTTGAATCCGAAATGGCTGAAGAACAATTGATAGACCTTTACGCTGATGATGATGATCAGGTAAGCTCAATTGAACAGCAAATAAGGGAACTACGGTCTCGGTTGACTGACTTAACACCAAAAAAACCTAATTCTGATTTTAATCAAAGTAGGGCTAACCTTCAACAAAATTTAAGTGGCATGCAAAATCCTGAGTCACAAGAATTGAGGGCTCAGTTACCCATTTTGCAAATACCAACATTTGAAGGGGACACGGTACAATTCCCATCTTTCATTGACAAATTTGAGAATTTAATAGGTAATAAACCTTATATTTCAACTGTTGAAAAGTTTAGTTACTTAACTAGTTCTCTTAAAGGCCCAGCCCATAACCTGATAGCCTATTTACCAGCCGTAGGGGATTCATATGAAGTAGCTATTGATCTTTTAAAACGTAATTACGTTAATAAAGATGTGATTATATATGAATTATCTCAACAAATTTTTGAATTTGCACCCATAAAAGATAACCATAGTGATATGGAAAATTTTTATACAAAATTAGAAGCTATTATAGGACAACTGGTTAGCAATGAGATAGATATTAAAACTTCATCTTGGCTTATACAAAGCATAGTACTTAGGTGCCTTCCTTCGAGGGTTAAAGATAATTTAATTCTAAAGACGGGAGAAAATTATCCTAATTTAACACAAATAAGACAACACTTCCCCAATATCCTAACTAATTACAACTTGAGAGATTTTCCAACACATAAGACCCAGACTATGGATAAACCAAAGACTGTTCCCAGAGACCAACTAGCTACAGCCAAACAGACAAAACTTGATATTGTAGAATCAAATGTGACCAACTACAAAACACGAACACCTACATTACAGAACTTTAATGTAACTGCTGCCTCAACTTACACACCATATTGCAAATTTTGTGCAAGTAATGAACACAGTAGTACTGGGTGTGACAAATATTCAGATTTTAACCAAAGGGCTAAAAGATGTGAACAGTTGAACCTGTGTAAAAAGTGTACTGGCCAGGGACATTATAAGAAAGACTGTAAATCTAGGTTAAGATTCAAGTGTAAGTTTTGTAAAAGTTTACGACATGTCTCATCAATGTGTGATTCACCAAAGTGTCCAAATAATAGTACTCAAACTCAAAAGATACCTCCCCCAAACAAAGGTAATCAAGAAAATGCCACTTTCATGGGACATTCTGCTTGTTCAAACAATGTAACAAGAAACACTGAGATTCTTTTACCAACTATTACTTTGGACTTAGTGAATAGTGAGGGTAGTACCACTCCAGTGAGATGTCTTATAGACTGTTGTTCTCAACAAACATTTGTTTCAAAAAATTTAGTTAATAAATTGGGTTTGACACCAAACCCGAATGAACAAAACTTCAATATTGCGTCCTTTGTTAAGGATAACTCGGACAAAAATAGCTATAAGACAATTGACCTGGAACTACATTTAGAAAGTAAATTCAAGAAAATTGAAGCAGTTATTATTTCTAAAGTAGGACAAAACAAACTGGTTATACCCAAACTAGAACAAACCATAAATCATTTGAAAAAACACTACAAAATAGCTGATAGACATATCACTAACAACACAATAGCTAACATTGAAATGCTAATAGGGGCAGATTATATTAATCTTATTCATAAGGGCATAGTAGAGATAGGTAATGGTATAGCTATTCAGACTCCATCAGGGATAGCCCCTTTGGGTGACCTATCAGACTACAACCTAGACCTAAACCAAAACAGTGCATGACCAACAAATACTATGTGCCTCAACTCAGTCCTACATAACACCTGTAAGAATAGCAACACTTTGAATAATATTATCTCAACTGAGAACATTAATTCATCATTATCAAATGAAACTTTGGATGAGGCAATTCAAACTTTATGGTTACTAGAATCTGTGGGTATACATGACACACATCAAACTTCAGAAGATCAGTTAATGGTAGAAAGATTTGAAGACACCATTCAGTGTAAAGACAATAGTTATTTTATTGAGTTACCTTGGAAAATAAATTGTCCAACTTTAAGAGATAATCTCAAAGTAGCTAAAGGACATTTATATAAAGTAATGAAAAAACTCAAACAAGAAAATAATGTAAAAATATATAATAATGTCTTCAAAGAACAGCTACAGAAAGGCTTCATTGAAGAAGTAACAGATAACCCTTTTAAAAAAGATGGTTGTCATTATTTAACCCACAGGGGGGTTTATCGACAAGATGCCCCAACAACAAAACTTAGAGTAGTATATAATTGTAGCCTCAAAGACAGTGATAAACACAGCTTGAATGATTGCTTGATTGAGGGTCCTAATCTCATTTCTGACCTTGTGAAGATCTTACTGAGGTTCAGGTTAGACAAATATGCTGTACAAAGTGACATTTCGAAGGCATTTTTGAGAATAAATCTTAAAAATGAATATGATAAGAACCAACTTAGGTTCTTATGGTTCAAGGATCCATTTGATTTGAATAAAGGGTTCATAACCTATAGATTTAATGTTGTGTTGTTTGGAGCCAATTGCTCACCTAGCCTATTAGCATTGACAATTAAACATCATTTAAACCAGTTTAATAACTCTCTAACATTGAACTTCCTTAAGGAACATTTTTACGTAGACAATCTAATAGGCTCAACGACAACAAAATCTGAATTATCTGAAGTCTATGAACACTCTCAAAACATTATGCAACAAGGTAACTTTGAACTTAGAGAGTGGATTTCAAATAATGAGGATTTAAACAAAAAGATTTTAAAAGATAATAATGGTCTTACTGAGCCATCAGACAGAGTTAAAACTTTAGGTATGAACTGGTATTTGGATGCAACTTCTAACAGTCATGATTCAATCTGTACTAAAGGTTTTAAACTTGATGAGGAAGCAAATACTAAAAGACAAATATTATCAGAGGCTTCCAAAATTTTTGATCCTATGGGTCTATTCCTGCCTTCAACAATAAAATCAAAGATTCTCCTCCAAGAAATTTGGAGGACAAATGTTGGGTGGGATGATCCAATAACAAATGAAAATCAAAAATCTTGGAAGAAGTTAGCTACTGATTTAACAAAAGTGCAGAACATTAAAATTCAAAGGTGCTGTGGGTTTAGGGATAAGCCCCAGAGGCTTCATGTGTTTGCTGATGCAAGCACACAAGCTTATGGGTGCTGTGCGTATCTTGTAAGCCCTACAGAAAGTCATCTAATTTATGCAAAAGGGAAAGTTGCACCTCTCAAACCTACCCGAACCATACCTCAGTTGGAACTATTGGCTGCTACATTAGCCATTAAAACCATTTCATTGCTTAAGGATGCTTACTATGATGTGTTCATAACTAATATCCACGTCTGGCTTGACAGTCAGATTTGTCTTGCCTGGATACGGAATGATAGCATTAATAGTAAGAATATCTTTGTAAGAAATAGGCTAAAAGAAATAGCTGACGCTAATGAAAGCCTACAAGTAAACTTTCACTATGTTCCAACTAAACAGAATCCAGCAGACTTTCTGACCAGAGGTTTATCCTACAAGTTGTTGAAGTCAAACAAAACTTGGTTTATGGGACCTAAGTGGCTCTGTAATACAGACCAATGGCCTGTGGAACAAGTTAACTTGACATTAAATTTAATCTTTTCAAATGAAAAGGTTGAACCAATCACTAATTATGAAAAGTATTCTGATTTCAACAAACTTGTCAGGGTGACAGCCTACTGTTTGAGGTTTGCTCACAACTGTTTAGCTACAATTAACAAACAGCTAAATAAAAACAATCATAATTATACAGAAGTTGCAACCCAATATTGGATAGGCCAGGCCCAACAAAAAGAGTACAATAAAGAGTTAGAATTCTTAACAAATGGGAAACAAACAAAAGAACCTGTACCATCAGTAGTTGTGGATCTAAACTTGTTCAGAGATGAGGAAGGCCTTCTAAGGTGTAAAGGGAGATTAGACAAATCAAAACTGTCATACAAAAGCAAAAATCCAATCCTTTTACCTAGATTTAGCTATTTGACAACATTAATCATCAGAAAAATACACAATGATGTATATCATATGGGGGTACCACAGACACTAACTACATTAAGAAAAACTTATTGGATACCCAAGGGAAGGATCACTGTTAAAACAGTCCTGAGTGAGTGTGTCACATGTAGGCGTATTCATGCTAGGCCCTATAGGAAACCAAATCCTCCTGCTTTGCCAGAGGAGAGAGTTACTCTCAACAGACCCTTTGAGACTGTAGGCATTGACTATACAGGAGCATTGACTGTAGGGGTGGGTGACACGGAACAAAAAATGTACATTGTACTGTTTACATGTGCAGCCTCACGAGCTGTTTATTTGGATGTTGTGGAGGACCTAACAGCAGAATCTTTTGTTGCTGTCTTTAAGAGATTCTGTGCACGACATTCAGTACCCAAGACAGTTTGGACTGACAATGCTACATATTTCAAAGCTGGTGAACAAGTCATCCACGACTTGTTAAGCAATGAAATCACACAATTATATATACAAAATCAAAACATAAAGTGGAAGTATATTCCAGTTGCCTCTCCTTGGTATGGTTCTATCTGGGAGAGGAATATACAAACAGTAAAGAATTGCTTGAAGAAAGCAATTGGCAAAAAAACAGATACACTTATTTGGGTTACTCACTCTCCTGGCTGAGATTGAGAACATCATTAACAATAGGCCACTCACTTATGTGAGTGACAACATTAATGACCCAGAACCATTAACTCCAAATCATTTGATTCGGGGAGAACAAGTTAGTCTCCTGCCGGACTACAATATAGACTCTTCAGAAGACCCAACTGGACTCAACGACATGATGAGCTCCAGACTAAGTTACAACATTTAACTAGAGTTAAAGCTCATTTCATTAAACAGTGGAAAAATGAGTACTTGATGGGTCTAAGGGAGAGACATAAACAAATGACTAAGAAGGATTGGTCTGACACAATTAAGGTAGGGGACCTTGTTCTCATACATGACAGTACTCCAAGACAAAACTGGCCTCTGGCTAGAGTTTCAGAACTCAGACCAGGGGCAGATGGGGTAACAAGAGTGGTCAAATTAAGGACTTCAACGGGTGACACAACAAGAGACATTTCTCTTTTGTACCCTTTAGAGTCTGGACCCAAAACAATGGACTTTGGAGAACCTTCTCCACTGACAGTAACAACTGGAGACACTGAACTTCCAGTAACTATTCCTTTGACAGTAGGAGTGGTAACGCATCCTACTACAACATTGACAGCACAAGACCTCAGCGACAAACAGCATTAAAAGCGCGACTATTTTTACAACAAAAAATAGATGCTGGGGAATTGTAATTTTATCTTCTAACTTTCATTTTTCTTTTCTTATGGTAAAGACCATAGACAGTTTCATCCTATGGATGTATATTTTATCTTCTAATTAAATGCTACACCTTCTCCATGAGAAGTGAGGATAGGCACTGTTAATCAGATTAACAGGCATTTACAGTTAAATAGTTAGCTAGTCTACACTCAGACAAAAATTGGTGACAATGACACCAAAATTTTTATCTCCCGGGGCCCCCAGTATATGGAAAACTGATGAGTGGGGTAGTTGGGAGGTAACGAAAATGGTTCACTGAGTAGGTAGGTAGTTAATCTAACAATCATTAAATTCCTTTTATGTCAATAACTGGGTGGATGAAACCAATTGGTTGCTCACCAGAGTTATTCTCCACACTAGTATTTATATACTGTGTGGGAGGAGCGTGCTCGGTAGTGGAGATACATTACCGCTCAACCAACCGAGGAATAAACCAAGACAACGCTGGTACGAGAAGCCCCGCGAAAAGGAGAACAAAAGGCAGAACGAAAACGAAGAACGGGGCGAGAGGACGTACCAGAAAAGTGCGCTCTCGAAAACATAACCGGAGAAGGGAGACACTCCGATAACAAAAAGTAAGTGACTAATTGAGTTTTTACACCAGTAAGTTATAAGCATTAAATTAAGCTGGGTCAGACAAGTTAGGCCTACATTGTGGCCTAAGACCCAGCATCAACTCATAGCTTAACAAAGGTGAAGGTAGATTGCCCTAACCTAATTCTTGTGAGGAATCCTACTGTGGACCTCAATTTATCTGCCCGCTCTGGACCATTTCCGGAATCTCTAGGCTGACCCCTCTAGGCTAGACTTGATCTACTCTATAGTTAGACTGGAGATATAAGGGGTGGGTTAATTGTGGACCAATTCATACAGAGCATTTTTCGCAAGCATCATATCTTCACAAAATTTAATACATAAAATAATACCATAATAAAACACAACACCAATTGATTATTTTCTAAAAAGATTTAATTTTTTTGACAAAATATGTATGTTTTATGAAAATATTGTTAATTTTCGTTTACATTTTAACAATTTGGAAAATGAAAAGAGAAACTTCTCTCTTCACTTTTAAAACTAACATGTCAATTTAGAAAAGATATTGAAAAATGAAATTAATATTTAAATCAGAAATTGTGAAGTAAATATATGATATTGATGCAAATGAACTTATTTTTAAGTTTTTATTTTCATAACTAGTTTTAGAGATGAAATGATAAAGTTAATTCACAAAAAGATAAAGATACGCATTTGTTGTATTGATTAAAGATAGTAATATCATCTTAACCATCCCACTAGCTACAGTAAAATACATGATTATTACTTAAGAAAACAAATAGATGTAATTTGCTCCAAGCATAGTGATCTAAAATAACAAACTTTAGAAAAATGTATTCAGTCTCTATCTATGACGTGCATCTTCTTCTTTGTCGGCAGCATTTTCCAACGCCTAAGTGGGATCGCTGTTCCTAATCCGCCTTCACCACTCATTTCTATCCAACGCCACATCCGCCGCCAGATCTCGCTCCCTCATATCACCCTCCACACACTCTCTCCATTTCATCCTCGGCCTTCCCCTTCTCCTTCTTCCAGGTGGTTCCATCTCCATAACTCGTCGCCCAACATATTCCTCCTCTCTCCGCATGACATGTCCAAACTATCTAAGCCTTCTCTCTTGCGCTTTCTTTGACACCTCTATTACTTTCGTCCTTCCACGAATAAATTGATTTCTAATTTTATCTCTTCTCGTAACCCCACACATCCATCTCAACATCTCCATTTCTGCTACATCCATCCTTTTCCCCAGATTCTTCCTCATAGGCCAGACCTCACTACCGCCTTGAATACCTTCCCTTTCAATTTCATTGATATTCATTTATCACACAATACCCCAGACACCTTCCTCCAATTATTCCATCCTGATTGTACTCTATTATTCACCTCCCTTACCAGCTCTCCACCATCCTCTACCAACGATCTCAAATATTTAAAACTTTCCACCTCCTTCATCACCTCATCTTGGAGTCACACCTCATCTCTCTGCCCCTGTTCCGCATTGTACTTCATGTACTCTGTCTTCGCCTTACTAATCTTCAAACCTCGGTTTTCCAGTGCTGCCCTCCACCTTTCCAGCTTCCTCTCCACCTACTCTCTGCTCTCTGTACACAAAACCACACCGTCGGCAAAGAGCATACACCATGGCGCCTGCTTCCTCACTTCCTCCGTCATTACATTCATAACAATGTCGAAGATGTGTGGGCTCAGGACAGATCCCTGATGGACACCAACTTTCACTTCGAAACCTTCCGTCAATCCTGCGCTACATCGTATTTGAGTACGTGACCCCTTGTACATATCCTGCACCAACCTCACATACTTCTCCGGCACTAATTTTTCCCTTAAACACCTCCACACCTCTTGCCTCGATACTCTGTCATACGCCTTCTCTAGATCTGTGAACACTATGTGCAACTCCCTCTGCCCCTCTCTATATCTTTCCATCAACTGTGTAAGTGCAAAAATGGCATCCGTTGTCCCTCTTCCCAACATGAAGCCAAACTGCTCTTCCGCTATGCTTGCTTCTTCCCTCAACCTGCTCTCCACAATCCGTTCCCAGACCTTCATTGTGTGCAGGGGCATCGATTGCTCTAAAATACTGTAGTAGGGGGGACACTTCGCCTTCAAACAGCGAATCAAACAATACTCTGAGTAGCTGTTGCGTGTAATATATCAATGTCGTAATTTACCATTTATCCGTTTTTTTGTATTTATTTTTCTCAGCATGTCGAAAAAACTCGATTGTATTTAATCATTTTATCTCTCTTTATTTAAATTTTTTTTTGCAAAAATAAGAAACGCAATACAAACTATTTATAATATTTAACCTTTCATGTAACATAATATCACACATATGTTTAACCGAAATAAATCTTTTATTACCTGTAGACAACTGTAGACAACAGAGGTCAATGTACATAAACTGATAACAAAATATGTTCGTGAAATATAAAACAAATAAACTGCACTTTGATCACACTTTGATATTGAAAATGATACGTAGCAAAACCGTTTATTTAACATATTATTCATGACAATAATTTATAATATTTATATTACATTTGCATATGCATATAATACGACATATAATGTCTTATTAGGTGCCATTAATAGTTAGCATTTATAGCAATTCATCCACGAAAGTGGGGGTGACAACTGGTAGGTTGTTCGGGGGGGGACATGTCCCCTGCGTCCCCCCACCAATCGACGCCCATGATTGTGTGCGACATCAGTTTAATCCCTCGATAATTTGTACATTCCTGGACATCTCCCTTCGCTTTAAATATTGGGAGCAGTATGCTTTTCCTCCACTCTTCTGGCACTCTCTCCTAGTCATATATCTTGCGCATCAAATCGCTAAGGATGTCTACTTCTTCCACCCCCAAACTTTTCCAAACTTCCACTGGTATCTCATCAGGCCCTGCAGCCTTCCCATTTTTCATTGTGTCCAGTGCTCTCTCCACCTCTTATCTTCCCACACACATAACCATTCCTTCGTTTGGTAACCCTTCTTCCCTTACAAATCTAAAATTTTCCTCATTCAACAACCTTTCAAAATAAACCTTCCACCGTGCCTTAATATCCTGCATATTAGAGATCACTCCACCATGCTCATCCTTTATTTGCCTTATATGTGTAATATCCTTAGTTGCCTTATCTCTTGCCTTTGCTATTTTATATATTTTCTTTTGCCCTTCTCTTCTTTCAAGTTCCTCATATACATCTCTGTATGCTTCGCTTTTGGCCTTTGCCACCGCAGTCTTAGCTTCTTTCTTCGCTCTCCTATACCTCTCTTTGTCTTGGTTTTCCCCTGTGTTGACCCATGTCTTCCATGCTTTTTTCTTCTCTCTCTCATTTTATCCTGCACTTCTTCACTCCACCACCACGTTTCTTTATCTTTCTGGTGGTTCCCAGATAACACTCCCAGCACCTCTCTTCCTTCTTTCCTTATTACCTTAGCATTTTCCCGCCACCAGTCATCAACGTCGTCCAATCCCTGTGTTCTTAATTCCCTCATTACCCTCTCTCTAAAGGCCTCCTTGTACTCTTGTTCCTTCAATTTCCACCATCTGATTTTAGGTACAATATTTGGCCTTACAATTCACAACTTCTTTCAACTTAGATCTTGAATACAGCATATAGTCAATCTGGAATTCACGTCCGCCACTCTTATACGTAATCAGATGTTCCCGTCTTTTTTCGGAGAAGGTATGTGCAATTGCCATGTCATATGCTATTGCAAAATCAATTATTCTTTCCCCATCCTGGTTCCGTCTACCCACTGCCTGTTCACCATGCATTCTACCTACTCCATCGTTGCCATTCCCAACATGGCCATTGAAGTCTCCTCCGATCACTACACGCTCATGGTCAGGCATAGCACGCATTTCCTGGTCAACCCCGCTCCAAAAATCCTTCTTTACCTGCTCATCACATCCCCCCTGCGGTACATACACACTCAGTATATTTATTACATCTCCGCCGCATTCAATTTTCACCTTGATCATTCTATCATTCACTCTATGACGTGCATATCTATGACGTGCATAATATTGTTTAATCATCCCTGTCTGAGTCAGAATCAGAATCAGAATATGAAGATCAAAAGTGCCTACAGATTAAAGAAATAAACTCCACCAGCAAAGGCAAACTGACTGAATCTAAGACGTCTATGGTAGCTATAAAAATAATATGAGGATGAAACTCACAGGGATTCTCCTTCAAAGCAGAATACCTCGATCAAAGGAGTTCACCTTGCTAGTGAAAGAACATTCGAAGCTATGAGAATTACGAAAAAGCCAGCCGAAAATCAGCACACAGGAGGCCTGCAAATAACTCCGCACACAATCTCCTCAGTCGACTTTCCCATTCTTGGCTCAACTCGGTGGTAACTCCTTATTCTTGTATTCTGTATTATTCTGTATTCAGTGAAATTGTTTGAGAACTACTGTTAAAATGGCTTTCAACGATAAAGACTTTTATAATATATGTGCCGATATTAATAATTTTAATTCATTAACAAAGAATTCTATATCCAGTATAGCGAATCTTGAACAGGAATCTGGTGTAGGCAATTGCATGATCTCAGCGATAGACGAGTTTAATGCCTTTGTATTACAAAAAGATATTTATACAAATCTTTCAGTGCAGAATCTACATATTCGTAGCTTACCTGGAACTATAACTACTTATTGGCACTTTTGAAAACTCTTACAGTAAAGTTTAGTTATAATTCTCACTGAAACCTGGTTAAATAGCAAAATTAAAAAATCCTATATAATATAGATAACTGCGTCGCTTATCATACTGTAAGAAGTGGTCAGGTTGGGGGGAGGGGTATCTCTGTGTATATGCATAAAACTTACGACTCTAACGAGGTACGAGGGCCACTCAATATATTTTGCCCCACCTTTTTTTTTCTTTCTAAGTTTCCTTTAAGTTCCAGAAATTTTGTACCCAAGTAGCTACATACCTTTTTTACAAGTTTTTATTTTTCCACATAGTCTCCATCCTTTTCTACGGCTTTCCTCCACCTCGAAACAAGGGCCTTTATTCCTTGCTGGTAAAAGTCCGCTGGGTTCCGCTGGAGCCACCTCTTAACCTCCTCAACAACCTCATCGTCACTCTGAAACTTTCTTCCACGAATAGCATCCTTTATTGGCCCAAACAAATGGAAGTCTGACTGTACCAGATCCGGGCTGTATGGAGGGTGGGGTAACACAGTCAAGCGTATTTTTGTGATGGCTTCTCTTGTTTGCAAACTGTTGTGTGGTCTTGCGTTATCGTGCAAAAGAAGGTCGTCTTCCAGTTTTTTATCCGGTCGAACTCGCTTTATATGCCTCTGGAGTCTCTGTAGGGTAGCAATATATGCCTCTGAGTTGATTGTGTGTCCTTTCTTCATAATGTCCACCTGAATCACCCCTTTCATGTCCCAGAAGATGGTGGCCATAACCTTTCCTGCAGAGGGAGCCATTTTGAACTTTTTCTTGCGTGGGGAGTCTGCGTGATGCCACTCCTTGGATTGCGTTTTGTTTCAGGTTCAAAGTGGTGTACCCAAGTCTCATCCCCAGTCACAATTCGTGAAAGGAAGTCATCCCCTTCTGTCTCGTATCGAACCAACGACTCAGAAACAATTTCTTTTCTTTGGGCTTTGTGATCTTCAGTCAGTTCGCGAGGAACAAACCGTGAACACACTTTTGAGTATCCCAGTTGCTGAATTATTATAATTATCGTATTCACACTTCCTTCACTAATTCCTAGCTCCAGTGATAGCTCCTTGTATGTGACGCGCCGATTTGATCGAATGATGCTGTTAGCACGTTGCACGGTGTGAGATGTCACAGCCGATGCCGGGTGACCGCTGCGTGGCTCATCATCGAGGCTGGCTCTCCCTCTCTCCAATGATCTCATACGTTTAGACCAGCGTCCAACTGTGCTTCAATCAATATCAGCATCTCCGTAAACGTTTTGTAGACGTTTGTAAATATTTCCAACTGTTTCCTTCTCTGCGGTTAAGAACTCGATAACAGCTCTGTTTAGGAGGCATATCACTGTCAGACGCCATTTTCGAAATTGCGTTAACCATCGGTTTTATACAAGGGCGTTTAAAAGCGGTTTTATACAAGGAGGGGAGGTTCAAACTGGAAACTCCGGTTATGTGAAGCGCAGAAAGTTCAAACTTACGACCCAAAAGACATTTCAGCCCCATGACCTATTATTTAGCTAAGAAAAAAGGGTGGGGCAAAATATATTGAGTCCCGCTAGTATTTTCTGTATGTAATGGTGATATTGAAAACGTAATTGTTAATATAAGACAAAAGTAATGTATATTCTGTTCATGCAATATATGCACCACCTAATAGTAATATCAGTAGCTTTTTAATTCACTTAGATAGCATGTGCAACTTCTATAAATTGAATGCCATAGTTACGGGTGATTTCATCATCAATTTGCAATCTGAAGCAATTTCTCAGAAATTTTTAAACTGAATGAATTCTTTCTATCTTAGTCATACAATTACTAAACCCACTCGAGTTTGTAACTGTGGTATTCAAATAACAGAATCTACGATTGATAATATATTTGTAAATATCAATGCCCTCGTAAATTCTGGAATTATAACCACAAACATCAGTGACCATTTTCCTACTTACACTATATATGTACAATAACATTGTTCAGGTTGCAGATAAAACAACTATTGATTACAAAATATTCCCATAGGTTAACAAAAGAAAATTTATTGGAGCTGTAGAAAATACTCTATTTGACTGTGACGAACGTATGAATGACGCAGATCATATGTTTCAGTTTTTTCTTAAACACCTCTCTACTCACAATATTCTTTCAGCCCGTCAATATGGGTTCCGGAAGGGACGCTCTACTGACGATCTTCTTGTATATCTCTCTGACTGTTGGTCATCCTCTTTTCGAGATTTCGGTGAAACCTATGCTATTGCGATAGAAATATCAAAAATGTCGATAGAGTCTGACACAAATCCTTCATTTCCAAACTGCCCTCCTTCGGTTTCTATCCTTCTATCTGTTTCTTCATCCCTGATTTCCTCTCTGGCCAATCTATAAATGCGATTGTAGATGGCCACTGTTCTTCACCTAAAGCTACAAATAGTGGTGTCTCTCAGGGTTCTGTCCTGTCACCCACTCTCTTCCTTTTGTTTATCAATGATCTATTAAGTCGCACTTCCTGTCCTACCCACTCCTATGCCGATAATTCCACTTTTCACTTCTCCAACCGCTTCTGAAAGCGTCCCTCTCAACTCTCAACAGTCACTCCATGTTTCGCGTGGGACGCTATGGTGCATCTAACCTCTAATCGTTCTATTATCTCTGATTGGGGCAGAGAAAACCTTGTGACTTTCAATGCCTCAAAAACTCCGTTCCTTTATCTGTCTACTCGTCACAATCTTCCACACGACTATCGACTTATCTTCAACAAAACAATCCTTCCTCTTTTCTTAACATTCTTTGTGCTTCCTTTTCTCGTGATCTTTCCTGGAAAGATCACATATACTCTCTTTCTAAAGCAGCTTCCATGAGGTTAGGTGTGTTGTACCTGATCCGCAGTTTGTTCACCCGTACTCATTTGTTGTCTCTGTACAGGGGTCTTGTCCACCCCTGTATAAAGTACTCTTCTCATGTGTGGGGATGGCTGAACCCACACAGATCGACTTGACCGGGTGGAATCAGAGGCTTTTGTCTTGTCAATTTCTCGCCTCTCACTGACTGTCTTCAATTCCTTTCTCTTCGCCACAATGTTGCCTCACTCTTCTTTACTATCGCTATTATAACGGACACTGCTTTTCTGAACTCTCTAACTGCATGCCTCCTCATTTAAAGAGAGGATGCATTACCAAAATATCGACACATTCTCATTCCTTTTCTGTCCAATTCTCTAATGCAAGGTTTAATCGGTATTTTCAATCTTTAATCTACTCAACCAGTGAACTTTGGAACAAACTTCCCCATTCAGTCTTTTTCCGTTTATGACCTCCAGTCTTTCAAAGGCAGAGTGTCCAGGCATCTCGAAAACTTTGGGTGTTGATTTTGGCTCCCTTCTTTTATTGGGGGACGTTTTTGAAGGCCATTTACGCTTAGCCCTACTTTTTTATTAAAAAAAAATTACACTGATATACATTTGAGAAAAAAATTTCTGTTGTTTTCTAGAAAATAGGTGAATTTGTATAATTTTAACATTCTGATTCCAAAATTTTTATTGGTTTTGCTCCATGACGTCATGTTTTAGCACAAAATCAAAAATAAACTCTTATTAATCAATAGCAAAACCCTAACTGTTAATTTTTCACTTGGATGAGTTTGCGTTTTCTTTTTACACACCAACAGTAGTCGGCCATCATTGCTTCATTCCATCTACCCTGATACTGTTTTTCCACGATCTTGATATCTTAGTGAAACCTTTCGCCCTGTTCTTCACTGACCGTACGAAGGTTTTCTGGAAAGTAGTCAAGGTGGCTATGTAGAAAATGAACCTTCACATTTATGTTGCAACCTAGATTTTTAAAACTAGTAAGCATGTTGTTGACAATCTTCTCATAGTCCTTTGAGTTATTGTTGCCCAAAAAGTTTTGCACAACATTCTTGAATGATATCCAAGCTTCCGTTTCTGTCTGAGTCATAGACGCTGTAAAATGGTCTTTTTTCATCAGCTGTCTTATCAGTGGCCCATCAAAAACACCAGCTCTGATTTATCCTCACTTTTCTCTGGGAATTTTGAAACGATGTAACGAAAACAGTCCCCATCTTTATCTAGGGCTTTCACGAACTGTTTCATTAGCCCCAGTTTTATATGAAGTGGTGGCAGAAACACTTTCTCAGGAGAGATAAGTGGCTCATTGATCACATTTTTGTCTCCAGGTGCGAGATTCGTTTGTTTTGGCCAAGTCCTTTTAATCCAATGATTAGCTCTAGCCCTGCTGTCCCATTCGCACAGAAAACAAGGGAATTTCGTGTATCCTAACTGTTGTCCAAGAAGCGTGGTCAGCACCTTCAGATCACCACAAATGGTCTACTCATGATCATTATATTTCACCTTTTTCAACAATAGTTTCAGGGAGTCATAAGTTTCTTTTAAGTGTACAGAATAGGCAATAGGAATAGAGGGTTCACATTCCCATTGTGTAGCAAAACTCCTTTTATGCTAGTCTTTGAGCTGTCAGTGAAGAATTCCATGCAGATGGATCATACGTAACACCCAGGGCATTCATCAAACCCTTTACATCAGTACAGAACACAAGAAACCCTTCCTTTGAGTAGAAGGGCATAAACTCTTTTTCCCTGTCCCTATATCAAGCAAATGTAGTGCCAGGTGCCAATAGATTCTTTTCATTCAATCTGGAGCCTAGAAGTTGTGCGATATTTTTTGGGAGTTCCAAGTCACGCACCAGATCATTCAATTCATATTGTGTAAACTGTTGTGGCTGTTTCAACGTAGCTTTAACTTCACCTGTAGCTTCAAAATCACTGTGGTCACTTGTTACATAATCAGAATCAGAGTCTATGCTCAAACCATTAAAGTTCTGGGGATTAGGTGGAATTGGTACATCTTCACTGTGAGGAACAGGACGAATAACGGATGGCAGATTTGAACATTTTATTGCAGATTTGTTCTTAGTGCTGTACCCTTGAATATTGCACATGCAAAAATAACAATCAGACATGTGGTCTCTGGACTCAGGCTACACCATAGGCACACCAAATGCGAGAGATTTTCGTGTTCCTTTAAGTTTAAGCCATTGTCTCACATTTTCAACACAGGAGCAGCAAGCATAGTGTAGGGCCCACGATTTGTTCTGGTCACCAATTCTAACACCAAATAGGCATAATACGCTTTCTTGTAAAAGTTGCTAATGGTTTATCTCTGTTTTACTGGCGTAAAGCTACCACAAGTATAACAGAATGAATCAGGCTGGTTTACACGCCGACAATAAGACATTATCTAAAACAAACAGAAAAAACATTAATTTGATAAAAAACATTAATTATAAAACATAATTATAGAACTAATTAAAATTCACATTTGCTTAAATAATGTTATATTTAATATTAATTACTCCTACAATGCACACCACTAATAAATTGTAACATTTATATAATTTACAATACATTTTTATATAGTAGGAAATAAAACTCGTAAACTGTACTGTATGCAAATGTGGTGCACTTTGACAAATGTTGTAATGACCTGTTTTTCAAAATTATGACTTGTGAGGACCAAACGAAAGTGGTTTTTAGTAATCCCACCGAGTAAGGAATAAAAATATAGTAACAATTTTCAGTCAGCAAAAATCATGTATACATGACCACAAAAATTGTCCCTGTTTTTAATCGCTTATTACTCAGTCATTATTGCAGCTTCACAAATGAAATAAAAAGCATTCGAAAGAGAACATTTAAAAGTTTTATTTAATTTTTTCGATATCCTGGATACGAAATCAGTACTTATAAAAAAATGACAGTTTTATCCACCACAATCATGGGTTATTTGTCGTGTGACCACAAAAATTGTCCCTGTTTTTAATCGCTTATTAATCAGTCATTATTGCAGCTTCACAAATGAAATAAAAAGCTTTCGAAAAAGAATATTTAAAAGTTTTATTTAATTTTTTCGATATCCTGGATACGAAATCAGTACTTATAAAAAAATGACAGTTTTATCCACCACAATCATGGGTTATTTGTCGGACATGCAACGTGTTTTCATCGCAGAAGAGATGATCAAACATGGCTCGGTAGTTGCCACCCAACGGTCTTTCAGACGACAATACGGTCAGCAAAGGACCATAGATCCTAAAACGATTCGCAGGATTTTCGCAAAATGGAAACATCACGGCTCAATCAAGAACATGCATAACGGCAACTCTGGGCGCAGCAAAGGTGTGCGAACCGCTGAAAACATTGATTCAGTCGCAAATCAGCTTGAAACGGACAAGAAGAAATCTGTGAGACGACTATCAGCTGTGACAGGAATCAAACGGGAGAGCATTCGGAAAATAATCACGTTGGATTTGAGAATGAAGTCATTCAAAATTATGTGTTTGCAACAGCTTAGCGAACAAGACTACCAGCGTCGTTTGATGTTTTGTGAACGCATTGAAACAATAATTGCACAAAACCAGATAAGATTAAGTGACATAATATTCAGTGATGAATGCCACATCTATCTCAATGGGTTCATCAACAGACAGAATTACCGGTGTTGGTCACAAAACAAGTCAAATATACACTTGGAGAAACCTCTGCATTCACCAAAAGTTACTGTCTGGTGTGGTTTGAGTAGCAGCAAGGTTTATGGTCCTTACTTTTTTGAGGACCCAGAGACAAGGAGACCGCTTTCAGTAACTTCAGAAAGATATGTAGAAATGCTGAACACTGTTTTTGAACAAGAAAACTGCAGTAACAAGTGGTTTCATCAAGACGGAGCAACAGCCCACACAACTAGGCAATCACTGGAATGTTTAACAAGATTTTTTGAACAAAGATTCATTTCTCATCGCTCGCAGTTTCCCTGGCCCGCAAGATCTCCCGATCTATCACCTTTGGACTTTTTTCTCTGGGGATTTGTCAAGGACAAAGTATTCAGGCAAGAGCCATCCTCTATCGAAGAATTAAAGCAAGCGGTGGTAGAGAGTGTACAGTCCATTAAATGCAGCGTTTTGGAAAATGTAATAAATAACTTCCTTTCCCGTTGTGTGAAATGTAAGAATGTCCAGGGACGTCACTTTGAACACATGTAGAATAAATTAAAACTTTAAAATGTTCTCTTTCGAATGCTTTTTATTTCATTTGTGAAGCTGCAATAATGACTGAGTAATAAGCGATTAAAAACAGGGACAGTTTTTGTGGTCACACGGTATATATATATATGTATATAAAATTAATTTTAGTTAGCCTTTAAATTTAGTTTTCTCTGATTGAACGATTAATGTAAGGCGAACTATTATAATGTTTCTGGTATGTTAAGAAGTTTATTTCACAATATACAGTATACTGTATATATACTTCGAGCATTGAGAGTTGTCAGTCCTGAATTTTTAGATTCCGAGTTATGCAATATCATGAATATTGGTACTAAATTATGTTATCCTATTTCATTTTTAGATAACTGTCTTAAGAAAGCCAAGAATAGGTATTATAATAATGTAATTGTAAAGGAATTTCAGCGTAAAAATATCCTTAGCCTACCTTACCATGTTAATTTTCAATACCTTCCAACTGTACTTAAAGCAATTGGCATTAACGTAATCTTTAAGTATAATAATACTGTTAAATCACGCCTAATAAAGAATAGCCCTGATAATGTTGTTGGTTGTGTGTATTCGATCGGATGTACACAATGTAACTCAGTATATATAGGCCAAACCGGTAAAACGTTAAATATTAGGGTAAAACAGCATAAATATGCGTGTAGAACAGCTAATACTTCCAATGCTTTATTTAACCATATGTATAGATGTAACCATAGCATCAAGTGGGATAGTTCTAAAGCGCTTGTTAAAAACAGAGATATAATAGAAAGAAATATTCTAGAATGTGCATTTATTAATTTTAAAAACACTTTCAATAACAGTGCGGGGACGTATAAAATTGACGATATCATGTTAAAATTTCTTTTGCCTCTCATTAACCCTTGTTAAGTATGTGCTAATTGTTTTGTTTTTCCTGTACGTTGTATATATTTATGGGCATCTCGCCTTTATCTTCATTCCCTGACGAGGTGTAGCTTTGAATACACGAAAGGCCTTGGAATCGTTTTTCTTTTTCCTTGTGGGTTTGCAGCATTCATTCATTTCACGTGTTTTATTGTGAAATTCATCCCATATATATATATATATATTGTTAGAAAATCTAGAAGAAGAAGACCCATTGTTGTCCCAATAGGGCATATCATACTTTTCCGAGTCCGATTTTCACTCTGGCTAATATGTATTTTTATGTAAAATTTAATTCTAAGAGGGGTTTCTTTTCTGCAACTTCTCCCAAAAATCGCGTTATCATGTTCAAAATTGCGGTTTTCTGTTCTATGTTGAAATACCGAATATTCAATTGAACACAACCTCATATTTTTAACCCTTTGTCGTAATTTGTTGCCATTTAGACACATTAACTTTGTTTAACTCTTACACAGGTTTAATACATACATACAGAAGAAAAAAATGTACTCCATTTGAATTCGTCTGCAGGAGGAAAAGTTTCTCATTCATGACATCCAAAGGTCTAAATACCCTATCTGAGAAATGACTGACGAGCTGGCTTCACTCGTGATGACTCAGTGGAGGAAGTCGAATGTAAAATTCTCCCCGCCTGTGATAATCACGGAAAAATCGCTCTCATATAAGATCTTGTTGAAATGGAAGGAGATGACAGACGTTGTGAACGGGAGAGTTAAGTCTGCTACCCAGGAGAAGAGGCTGGCTGATCTGTTTAAACTCTGTGAAGTCTGCGGTTGCAAGCATCAGATCTTCTTGTGCGGCTCAGAGGGGAGTGGATGCTCAGGATGCTCCCTCAAGGCCCATGTGAACTGTAACTGTCTTTTGGGAGGGAGGGAAGATTCCTAAACTGGACCTTCAGTGGCTGTACTACCAGAGAGTGAAGACTTCCGAAGCTTCAGGAATCCAGATGTCTTCTGTAGACTTCGAAGACAGCAGGAGACAGATCAAAACAGCTAAGAGGAAGGAGGCTGAAGAAGCTTCTGCTGTGAAAAGGAAGAAGAAAGACGAGGCTACTAATGAGGAGCTTCTCATGAAAGACTTTGAGGAGGACGAAGAGCCAAACTTGGAAGAAGCTGCAAAAGAAGCCTCTGGCAATGCTGAGGCTACTGAAGCTCATATGGACGTTCCCGCTGAAGTACCTGCCGAAACTCCAACTTCTGCTACACGAAACTACATGAAGATCCAAGGGACAGCTTCAGCAGCTTTGAGGTACAGGGTAACAAATGTTCCGGCAGCTGCAGTTGCCACTGGCTTCCTGAACGACCTCATCACGGCCGGTCATCTTTCCAAAGACAAGGCTTACTTGGCCATAGATGGCATGAAAGTCTGGAGGACGAAGGAGGAAGTAATGGCCTCATCAGTTGAAGCTCTCACGCAGAGGTCAGAGGAGGAGAAGATCTCTGGGATATTCTTTGATGGCAAGCAGGATAGGAACACAAAGGTGTTGAAATATGACGAAGTGACAGAGAGATTTCATCCTGGCAAAGTGATCGAGGAGCATTACACTATCACGTGGGAGCCTCAAGTAAAGTACCTCCTCCATTTCTCCCGAGGAACCTGAGGAAGGAGAAAAGCCTGCTCATAAGATCGCTCAGGGCCTGCATGAGTGGCTTCTGGATCACGGAGCTGACGAGAGCCTTGTAATGATTGGAAGAGACTCTACCAACACCAACACGGGGTGGTCTGGAGGTGCCATAGCCTTATTGGAGAAGATGCTGGGTCGCAAGTGCCACTGGATGATCTGTCAACTCCATGTGAACGAGCTCCCCCTGAGGCACTTAATCATCAAGCTGAACGGCCCTGTAACTCCCTGGTCAGGAACCAGACTACCGAGGTCAGGAACATCATCTCTGCTGCAGTGATAAGAGGAGCTTACCACGCATATCCTGAGAACATCCTAGCTTCATTCCTGTGCAGTGAGGATGAGCATCAGAGAGCTTTTGCTGTGAGCCAGATAGAGAAGATCAGAGCAGGAAGAGACTTTGGTGATACGACAGTGAGCCCCCATAAAAATTCCAAAGTCAATCTGCAAGCCACTTCACCTGAGGATCTCATCCACTCAAAGTGGATGCTTTCTCTGTTCATACTCAGTCCTGCGAGAGAGCTGTACAGGAAGTCTCAACTGCTTCCCAAGCTGTGTACGGTCACGAGAGGAGAGATGGGTGGGTGAGAGCCAGGATAGACCATCGAGAAATGCTCCCAGTGTTCAGATCGAAGCAGGACATACTTAAGAGCTTTTCAGGTTCGAGTGGCTGATGAAGAGGCTGAAGCCATCGTTAATGCTCATAAGAGCTGAAAGTCCTCATAAGATCATAATATAAGATCTTATGAGGCCACGCTTTTCAGGGATCCAGGAAGAACAGGCGTGTAAACCTACACGTGGAGGTGGCAAGTCTCTCGCTACTCGATCAGAGTAGAGCTAGTGAGCCGCGCCTATTCTTTGAAGAAAAACTTAAAATTCTTAAGTTTTACGTGAAATCTAAAATTTTTTCAGCACCCAGAGGTGTTGAAACACGCAAGAAAGCAAGGATGAGGTCAGAAAAGCAGCTTTTAGACTAAATCATATGCAGAACAGCTGCGTGCTTTGGTTTGGGTGCCCTGAGGCTGCGTTAGGTAGCCTTCAAATCAGAAAATCGCGATTTTGACCATGAAAATGAGATTTTTCGGAAAAGTTGCAAATAATAAACCCATCTTAGAATTAATTTTTACATAGGAATACATATTAGTTACTTTGTTTTTCCAAAATTTCAACCTGAACCCAGAGTATGATATGCCTCTTGTCCCAAGGCGATATGATGACTAAGCTGATTAATGCAGCATTGCTTGTATATATTAAGTTAAGGTGTGTATATAGCCATCTCATAATTGTAGGGATAGTGAAAAATTCACTTAATTTAGAGCTAGCATTTTTGGGCTCTTGTGGCACCATTGTTTGGGCACTCTTGTGGCATCATTTTTTTGGGGCACTGCGCGTCCTGCCTACTCGTTTCTTGAATGCGGTACTTACAGGGCGTGGTCTTAAAGAGAGCTCTCTTGCAATTAAGTTTGGTTGTTTAGATACAAGATTGTTGCATCGTGCAATGGTGCAGGTTGTGTTGTTGTTGCAAGGTTTAGAAAGAAGCAGTGGCGGCTCGTCGGTAGGCAATGCGGAACTGCAGCACCCCTAAATTTTTTATTTACAATTGAAATAATCAAGAACAATATAAGAATGAGTTCACTGAATAACTTTTTCAATAACGTTTGAAAATGCAAAAAACTTCACTTTTTTACGTGAAGGTCAAAATATGAGAATAAAAACCCACTCTAATAGACAGAGTTTATTTCCACGACAGTTTCGACGCCCACTGGCATCCTCCTCGGGTGGATACGCCAGTGGGCGTCGAAACTGTCGTGGAAATAAACTCTGTCTATTAGAGTGGGTTTTTATTCTCATAACGTTTGAAACTTTTATTCATTGCTCAATGCTCATCCTTTTATTTCAGTAATTATTTCAACCCATTCTTAGAGACAGCACCCCCTAGAATTTTTAGTCACGAGCCGCCACTGGCAAAGAAGACCATAACTAGTGCCCCTTTTGTTTTTTATCTTAATTTTATGCAACTGAGGCCTAAGGTAGGCCCACATCGAGTCAGCAACCCTGAGGTAGGACCAAATCGGACCTCCAAGTCCGTAAGTTTTTAGTCTAGCTTAACTTGGGCTGTAGGTTAAATTGGTCCTTCAGAGCTTGGCCGATCACGGCTCAGATGGATTCTGAACCCGATAAAATAAAAAAAATAACATGGTCCTTCGGAACCGGATTCTAGCCCAAGACTGATTCAGTGACTATTTTTCGGCAAAGTTCTGATTGTGCAAATTGTAGCCCAAGTTACGCCTGGACGGGTTGAGCATAATTGAGTTAAAGTCCCAGGGTAGAAAGTTTGGTTGCCCAATTGCGAAACTTGGCCACTAGTCTGTCGTTGTTGGGCCTACATTTTACCGGTTTGGTTAATTTTGGTTTATTGTTCGTAGGCGAAGGTTGCAGACTTCAGTGCGCCAGTTACTTGGGTGGAAAATTTGGTATTCCATACTGGTGGTTGGTCAGTACCCGAACCAAGCAATTCAGTTTATTTGAAAAAAGCAAAATTTGAGTTTGATCAGTTTGGTTAAGTATTTTTGCCAATTCAGCTTATTTGGTATTGAGCCCAATTGTTGTTTGCATTGAAGATGAGTGCAGCTGAATTGAACAAGTTTAAAAAAAGGAGAAGCGCCTACAAAGGTCTAATTACAAAGGTCATTGCCACTATAGATTCTGCCATAGAGCAAGAGGATTTAAGCTTAGTGACTGCGCAGCTTTCCATATTAGAAACTAAAAAGGTTGCTCTAAGCGAAGTAAATGTTAAAATTGAGGCTCTTATAGAAGAGGATGAAATAGAAAATAACATAATTTACTTTGAAGAGATTATTGATGACATAATTAAAGTATGCCACAGAGCAAAAGAGTTTAGCAGCTCAGTACAGTTAGAGACCAGGTCTAATAATGAAACACAACCCTCAACAAATGGTGTTTGTGAAGTTAAGGTTAACAGATCTGCAGTTCAATTACCGAGGCTTGTACTCAAAACATTTTCTGGGAGTATTCAGGAATGGCAAGGATGGGCAGACAGTTTTCAATCAGCAGTTCATTCTAGTCAAGTGTTAAGTGCGGTGGAGAAGTTTAATTATTTGCAGTCCCTCTTGGAAGGGGAGGCAGCAAAGACAATAGCAGGATTAGCATTAACAGAGGCTAATTATAATGTGGCTTGGGATATATTAAAGAAACGGTTTGGTAAGCCAGAGATCTTAATTAAAAGCCACCTCCGCGAACTTTTAGCTATACCTCCTGTTAATAATCCCAATAGTGTCAAGGAGTTACGGCAGTTATATGATGAATTTGAAGTTAGAACTAGGTCCCTGGACAACTTGGGTGTAGGAATGGAAAGGTATGGTATAATGTTGGTACTATACTGGAGTCTAAATTGCCTAGCTCAATTTTGCTTGAATTAAGTAGGGGACACTCTACAGAACATGTGTACATCCCCCTTCAGCAGATGTTAAGTCTTTTAGGCACAGAATTAGCAAGACGAGAGGGAATTGAGTTTGCACAGTGGGATGTTAAACAAGGGGACAAAGGCAGGCACAGCACCAAAGTTTCTACAAAAAGGAATAGCCCAGGTACAGTGTCAGCTCTACATGCATCCTCTGAGAATAAATTAAAGGGAATCAAGGAATGCATATTTTGCGAAGGCAACCACAAGTCATATAAATGTGAGGTGGCTGAGGCTTTACCTGTTGAGGAGAGAAAGGACAGGGTAACTAAGTCCACAGCATGTTTTAAATGTTTTTTGAAAGGTCACAGAGCAAGGTTTTGTAAGTTTAAAATTTTGTGCAAAAAATGCCATGGCCGGCATCAGCCATTATTGTGTGAAAACACTCCTAGTAGGCCTACCCCAGAAGTAGAGACATCAGTGGCACATGCCACTGCTATGAAAGGGAGTAAAAGTAAAGGGGGATTATTGCAAACAGCTGCAGCATTATTAATTGGGAATGATGGAGAAGCTACTGTAAGAGTGTTGTTTGATAGTGGTAGCCAGTGTAGCTTTATTAAGACCAGAATTTCCAGAAAATTGAAGTTTAAAGAACTTAAGAGGGAAAATTTAAGAATTTCTGGGTTTGGGGGTTCCGTTCAAAACCGAACCAAAGTTAAGAAGGTAGAAGTTCTGGTTAAGGGGTTGTTACCACAAAGTCCCACTATCAAGGTCCAAGCTGTAGAGATTGAGGAACTTTGTGCTCCAGTCACTACTTGTTTAGATATGGCATGTGTCCAAGAATTGCAAGTTAAAGGAATTAATTTGGGCAATAATAAGTTTGAAGGAACAGAAGATATTAGTCTTTTGATTGGAGCTGACTATTATTGGGACTTCATCACTGGTAATATTGTCCGCACATCTCGAGGTCCGGTAGCTATTGAAAGTAAGCTAGGCTGGATGCTACATGGTAGCTATTGCAATGAAATGGAGGTTAAAGCTCTTTTTGTTAAGATTGAGGAGAACAGCCATGGTTTGGAAAGGCATTTGAAAGCCTTTTGGGAACTTGAATCCATTGGCATAAAGGACAAACAGGAGAAGCAGGCAGAGTACAGTGAACAGTGATGTTTTAGAGCAATTTGAAAAAGGGATTGGGTTTAGAGATGGTTGCTATGAAGTTGGCCTCCCTTGGAAGGATTCTTGCAAACCCAGTTCAAACCTTCAGCTAGCTAATAGGAGGTTGGAGACTTCATTGTACAGGCTAAGAAAAAATGAGTTGTTAATTGAATACAATGAGGCCATCCTAAGCTATGTAAGGAGGGCTATGCTGAAAGGGTGCAAGGTGAGCTGGTGAGCCAGGAGGCACATTATCTGCCACACCATGCAGTGGTACGGCGAGACAAAACTACCACCAAACTGAGGGTAGTTTTTGATGGCTCAGCCAAGGACAAAGGTGGTGTGTCCTTGAATGACTGTTTGGATGCTGGGCCAAATTTAAATGCAGATTTATTTTCCTTGTTACTGAGATTCAGGTTTGGTAGAGTAGCATTGACTGCAGATGTGAAGCAAGCCTTTTTGCGGATAAAGTTAAAACCAGAGGACAGAGATGCAGTAAGGTATCTGTGGGTGGATACGAAAGACTTGTTGGAAAATGAACCTAAGGTTCAAGCATATAGAATGAAGTCAGTGTTGTTTGGCCTCAGCTCTAGTCCATTTCTGTTGGCAGCTACTATGCAGTACCATTTTAAGAAATATTCTGAAGTCTATCCTAACACTATTGAACACAAGGAAAAATTTTTATGTTGATGATTTGCTGTGTTCCGTGGATAATACAGAAATGGCTAAACAGATATTCATGGAGGCTAGAGCTATAATGAGGGAGGCTGGCATGGAGCTTAGAAAATGGCAGACCAATCATTCTCAATTACAACAGTTTATGAGTCAGTCCTGTGTAGTACCTGATGCAGCAGAAAGTATTGAGGATTCTGGTATTAAGGAGTTGTGGGCAATAGACACAAAGGTGCTAGGCATTGTTTGGCAGCAAGGAGAGGATTTGTTTACCTTCAATGGGAAATCTTTAGTAGAGCTGGCTGAGAATGAGACAAGGTGGACAAAACGTACAGCTCTTAGTTTGGCTTCAAAGGTCTTTGATCCTCTTGGATTCCTGGCTCCATTTGTGATAAAGTAAAAAATTTGGTTTCAGAGCCTCTGGGAAATTGGACTTGGTTGGGACCAAGAGTTACCTGATCATATGGTGGTAAGGTGGAAATATTGGTTCAAAGAATTGGCACATCTTGGAGACATTGAAATCCCAAGATGGTACTTTGGAGAGTTGAACAATAGTCCAGACAATTTGGAGCTGCACATCTTTTGTTATGCAAGTGAGGAAGCCTATGCAACTTGTATTTATATAAGAGGCACATTCAAAGAGGAAGTAAGTTGCAGGTCGGAATGGAACGTTTTGGCGCCGACGTTCTGGCGCCGACGTTTTGGCGCCGACGTTTTGGCGCCGCCGTTTGGGCGCCACCGTTTGGGCGCCGTTTGTCGATTGGTTAGGTTAAGTCGTGATATTTTTGTTGAAACTAACGAAAATATCACGACTTAACCTAACCAATCGTCAAGGGCGTACAGTTGACCTAACCGGGCAGTGACGATTGGTTAGGTTAAGTTGTGATATTTTTGTTAGTTTTAACGAAAATATCATGACTGAACCTAACCAATCGTCAATGGGGCAGATAACGGAAAAGTACCCATATTATATATACACCTTATAATACACTGACTCTTTTGCTCGCACCGCCAAAAAAGTAACGAAGGGTCGCGCTTGCTACATTTATCAAACACATACAAATATCCATTATGTGAAAACTTCTGTTTCCCTTTCTTACTTGATATATTTTCAGACATTTATTTTCTTTTACTTGCATTTTTTTATGCTATTAAGGCAACAACACAACTTATCTGAAAAGACAGACAGCACTTCAGTTTAATAACCAAGTATTACTACTTAATACTTAATACTAATTAACGGCGGCGCCAAACCGGCTCCGCGCCCAAACGGTGGCGCCCAAACGGCGGCGCCAAAACGTCCAGCGCCAAAATGTCGGCGCCAAAACGTCCTAGATGGGTTGCAGGTTGGTTGTTGCAAAGAGCAGAGTAGCACCTTTGAAAAGGCTTTCTATTCCAAGGTTGGAATTGATGGGTGCAGTTACTGCTAGTCGGCTTGCAGTTACAGTGCAAAAGTTTTTGGCCCTCTATGAAATTCCAAGCTATTATTGGACAGACTCCACTATAGTTTGGCACTGGTTAAGAAGCCAGGCAAGGAAATGGAAACCATTTGTTGCCAATAGGGTGGAGGAAATTCAAGCATACACAGATCCCAAGCAATGGAAGCATTGTCCAGGCACCCAAAACCCTGCTGGTTTACCAACACGAGGAATTTCAGTGAAAGATCTTGCACAGTCAAGTTTGTGGTGGAATAGGCCGGAGTGGCTGAAACTTCGAAGTGAAAACTGGCCTTCTAATCAGCCTCTTGTAGGAGAATGCCAGGCTGAAGAAGAATGGGTGAGTGAGATGAGAAAATGTCCTGTGAACAGTTGTCAAGTTATGCAGCAGGATCCCATATTGAGGCTTGAGGACATTAGCAGTCTGGAAAGGTTGTTAAGAGTGACAGCATGGGTATATAGATTTACAAAAAACATTAAGGGAGAAACAAGAAGGGAAGGAATTCTGAACAGTAAGGAGATTCAGCAAGCCAGGCAATACTGGGTGGTATATGTGCAGAAGGAAAAATTTGGTGAAGAGAGGGAATTGCTCACCAGCCGTCCATTACAGGTTCTACCAACACATTCTGCTCTCAAGGGTTTGGCTGTGTTTTTGGATCAGGATTTATTGAGAGTAGGAGGTAGACTACAGTTTTCTGGGCTTCCAGAGGAGAAAAGACATCCAATTTTGCTACCTTCTGGGGGCACTTTGTGGAACTTTTGATCCTGGATACTCATCATAAGTTGTTACATGCTGGAGTTAGAGAAGTGATAATAAAGATCAGACAACAGTTTTGGATTCCCAAAATTAGACAAGTAGTAAAAAAGGTCTTGCATAAATGTGTGGTTTGCAAGCGTTGGAGTGCAAAGCCTTATTATGAAAGGGTGGCTCCACTTCCAAGAGAACGGTGTGTCTATACTGCCTCATTTGATGTAGTGGGAGTAGACTTCGCAGGTCCAGTCTATGTGTATGAGCAAGGGGGAGTCTAACAAAGGTTATATATGTCTTTTCACATGTGCTACCACCAGAGCAATCCATTTGGAGTTGGTAAGCAACTTATGTAGTGATGTATTTCTTTTGGCCTTTAAAAGGTTTGTGAACAGAAGGGGTTTCCCAAATAAAATCATATCAGATAATGCAAAAACCTTCAAAAAGGCTGCAAAGGAACTCCAAGAAGTTTGGTCCTTGCTAAAAGAGGAGGGATTCCAATCCTACTTTTCACACCATGGGGTACAGTGGGAGTTTATTGTTGAGAGAGCACCATGGTGGGGAGGATTTTAGGAAAGGCTAGTGAGAAGTGTAAAGTGTCCATTAAAGAAATTTTTGCTAATGCTCATTTGAGCAAAGAAGAATTCTGCACTATTTTGTGTGAAGTAGAAGCAATGGTGAACAGTAGGCCTATCACCTTTCTTTATAACAGCATACAGGATGCAGAGCCATTGACACCAAATCATTTTCTTTGTGGTAAACGATTAACATCAAGCCCCAGTTTGCCAGAAGACTTACAGCCTATCCAGAGCACTCAAGAAGAGTTAACCAGAAGGTTCAAGTACCTTGAAGAGCTACAAGATCAGTTATGGAAGAGGTGGCAGATAGAATACTTGCCAGAACTCAATTATTGCCCATCAGGCAATGTAAAGGGCTCCAATGCAAATTGTATCAAGGTGGGAGAAGTGGTAATGATTGGGGATGAAAGACTAAGGCAATGCTGGAAGCTTGGTATAATTGAAGAGTTGTTTGTTGGCAAAGACAATTTAGTTAGGTCTGCACTGGTAAAGACTTCAGTAGGAAAATTAAAGAGACCTATACAAAAACTATATGCTTTAGAAATCAGCAAAAACACGGATAGTCACGATGAAACATTTGAGTTACAGCCTCATGGAGAAGGCTTGGCTAAATTTGCAGAAAGTAATGACAACAATGCCTCTTCGGTGGGGAGTGTTAGAAAATCTAGAAGAGGAAGAGCCATTGTTGTCCCAAGGCGATATGATGACTAAGCTGATTGATGCAGCATTGCTTGTATGTATTAAGTTAAGGTGTATATATATCCATCTCATAATTGTAAGGTTAGTGAAAATCCACTTAATTTAGAGCTAGCATTTTTGGGCTCTTGTGGCATCATTGTTTGGGCACTCTTGTGGCATCATTTTTTTGGGGCACTGCGTGTCCTGCCTACTCGTTTGTTGAATGCGGCACTTACAGGGCGTGGTCTTATAGAGAGCTCTCTTGCAATTAAGTTTGGTTGTTTAGATACAAGATTGTTGCATCGTGCAATGGTGCAGGTTGTGTTGTTGTTGCAAGGTTTAGAAAGAAGCCCATAAATAATGCCCCTTTTGTTTTTTATCTTAATTTTCTGCAACTGAGGGTTAATATTTGGCTGGACACAGGGACTAACGAGAAATGAGAGGTTGTTTCACTAGCACTATTTTTCATGCTCTTTACGATGGTACTAATCATTTTTTGTGGAAATGCAAGATTATAGAAAAAATTACAAGTTACATTTTTATAGTGAATATTTCCTGTTTTGGCTATAATGTACTTTTTTCATAAAATATTTTTCCTGATTGGGCTATTTTTTCGCTACTCTGCGACTTAATTAGTTGGTTGGTTTCTGTTCTGTCTATTTTTTTTTTCTAATTGGATTCAGTTTGGTCGTGTTTGTGATAGAATTATGACGTGCTGTTCATGTGGTTTCTGACTTTGAGAACTTGATTCGTCATGTGCCCTAGATGAAGAGAAAGCATTGGACGTTTTTATCAATTACGGCGTTATTCTCTCATCCTTAACTTTCCCGAACTGTGACAGTAAGTGCCTAATACAAAAAGATCAGAAGATATTTAGGTGAAATAACCAATATTAACCTGTTAGGCCAACTGAATGCCCGGTTAGGCCAACTGAATGGCCGGTTAGGCCAACTGAATGCCCAGTTAGGTCAACTAAATGCCCAGTTGGGTCAACTGAATGCCCGGTCAGGTCAACTGAATGCCCGGTTAGGTCAACTGTACACCCTTGATGATTGGTTACGTTAAGTAATGATATTTTCGTTAGTTTAAACGAAAATGACGAAAACGAAAATGACATGGCCTGAAGTTGAAATAAAAAATACATTTTTCTAGTGTATTTTGGTGTGCTCTGTGGTTAGGTTAGGTTGGTTAGGTTAGTTAATTTAGTTAGGTTAGCTAGTTTTTATCAGAATTACATTTTCCTGGTGTAGTTTTCTCTGCTTTGTTGGAATTTGACACACATTTCTTGTGCAAATGAGTAGAAACATTCCGTATTTTGGAATGGAAAAAAAAATAGTTTCTATTCATTTGCACAAGAAATGGGTATCAGATTCGAACAAAGCAGAGAAAACTACACTAGAAAAATGTAGCCCCTGTGTCCAGCCAAATATTCACCCAACTGAGGCCTAAGGTAGGCCCACATCGAGTCAGCAACCCTGAGGTAGGACCAAATAGGACCTCCAAGTCTGTAAGTTGTTAGTCTAGCTTAACTTGGGCTGTAGGTTAAACTGGCCCTTCAGAGCTTGGACGTTCACGGCTCAGCTGGGATTCTGAATCAAAAAAAAAAAAAAAAAAAAAAAAAATATATATATATATATATATATATATATATATATGGATATACACACACACCTTAACTTAATATATACAAGTAATGCTGCATCAATCAGCTTAGTCATCATATCGCCTTGGGACAACAATGGATCTTCCTTTTCTAGATTTTCTAACAGTAAGAGACTGAGAAGTTCTTTCATGCGCCGGCTCAACATCTGAACGTCTTGAAGGAAAAGGTTAAGGCTGATCTCCAGCCCTCCGACTTTTTGGTTTGGAAAATGAAGTGGTTCAGTGTGGATCAGGATGAAATACCCTCCTCGGTAGTCGATGCTTTCGTTGCTTGCAGTGGCGATTTCTTCCGAATGTGAGAAATCTCCGCATATTATCGACGTTTCCTGTGTTCACTGCATCCACGGAGAGGTTCTTCTCCACACTCAAGAGAATTCAAGTTCTTCACCAGAAACTCAACTCCTCAGTGTGCAGTGAAAAATCTCTGTTGACCCCTAGGAAATTGCGAACAGATTTGCCAAGAGCTTGCGACATTTTAACCTCATTATTTACAGTAAGTGTGAAATTTGAAACCTTAAAAGTATATATATATATATATATATATATATATATATATATATGTGTGTGTGTGTGTGTGTGTGTGTGTGTGGTGTGTGTGTGTGTGTGTGTGTCCTCCAGACTGTGGACCTCTTGGTATGAAAGTGTTTGTCTATAGCTCCACTTCACTCCTGCATCGGCCATTCAATTATATACATATATAATTTTATTTTTATGAAAAAAGTAGGGGGCCAAACGTAAATGGCCTTCAAAAACGTCCCCCCATTAAAGAAGGGAGCCAAAATCAACACCCCAAAGTTTTTGAGATGCCTGAACACTGCCTTTGAAAGATTGGGGGTCATAGACAGGGAGAAAGACTGAATGAGGAAGTTTGTTCCAAAGTTCACCAGTTGAGTAGATTAAAGATTGAAAATACCGATTAACTCTTGCATTAGAGAGTTGGACAGAAAAGGAATGAGAATGTGTCGATATTTTGGTAGTGCATGCTCTCCTTAAATGGGGAGGCATGCAGTTAGAGAGTTCAGAGGAGTAGTGTCCGTTGTAATAGCGATAGTAAAGAAAGAGTGAGGTAACACTGCGGCGAAGAGAGAGGAAATGAAGACAGTCAGTAAGAGGCGAGAAATTGATAAGACAAAAGCCTCTGATTCCATCCGGTCAAGAAGATCTGTGTGGGTTCAGCCACCCCCACACATGAGAAGAATACTTTATACAGATGTGGACAAGACCCCTATGCAGAGACAGCAAATGAGTAGGGGTGAACAAACTGCGGATCAGGTACAACACACCTAACCTCATGGAAGCTGCTTTAGAAGGAGAGTATATGTGATCTTTCCAGGAAAGATCACCAGGAAAGGAAATACCATAAATGTTAAGAAAACAGGAAGGATTGAGTTGTGTATTGTTGAAGATAAGTGGATAGTCGTGTGAAAGATTGTGACGAGTAGGCAGATGAAGGAACTGAGTTTTTGAGACATTGAAAGTCACAAGGTTTTTTCTGCTCCAGTAAGATATAGTAGAAAGATCAGAGGTCATGTGCACCATAGCCGTCTCACGCGAAGCATGGAGTGACTGTTGAGAGGGATGGTTTGTGAAGTCGGTGGAAAAGTGGAGGGGGTGGAATCATCGGCATAGGAGTGGATAGGACAGGAAGTGCGACTTAATAGATCATTGATAATTAAAGGAAGAGAGTGGGTGACAGGACAGAATCCTGAGGAACACCACTATTAGTAACTTTAGGTGAAGAGCAGTGGCTATCTACAACCACAGCTGTAGATCGGCCAGAAAGGAAATTAGAAATAAAGGCACAGATAGAAGGATAAAAACCGAAGAAGAGCAGTTTGGAAATGAAAGATTTGTGTCAGACTCTATTGAACGCTTTTGATATTTCCATCATAATAGCAAAGGTTTCACCGAAATACAGAAAGGAGGATGACCATGAGTTTGAGAGATATGCAAGATTGCCAGTAGATGGTCCCTTGCGGAACTCATACTGACGGTCTGAAAGAAGATTGTGAGTATAGAGATGTTTAAGAATCTTTCTATTAAGGACAGATTTAAAAACTTTAGAAAGGCAAGAAATCAAAGCAACTGAACGAAAGATGGAGGATTGAGAGCGAGCGGTCACTCTTCTTTGGGACAAGCTGAATGAGAGCGAACTTCCAGTATGAAAGAACAGTTACAAATGAAAGACAAAAAACGAAAGAGTTTGCCTAGGCAGGGTGTCAGCACGGAAGCACAGTTCTTGATAAGAACAAGAGGGACCCCCATTAGGACCGTACGCCTTTCTAGAGTTTAGCCCAGCTGATGATAGCCATATTTGTTAAAGTAGTACTCCGTCTTCTCTTCATACTTGAATCTGTAATCTCCATCGGTCAAATACACCCACTTTCCGATCGATTGTTTTGGCGGTTTAAAAAGATTTAAAAAATTTCTAAAAGTAATAATAATAATAATAATGATAATAATAATAATAATAATAATAATAATAATCTTCTATACTATAATAAGAGAGCTGTCCGTCCGTCCGTCCGTCCGTCCGTCCGTCACACTTTCAGAAATTGTGAGAAAAAATTGTGAGAAAAAAATTCAGAAATTGTATTACGGGCGGAATTGTGAAGCTCAAGATTTTCATGACTGTGTTCTTTGCTGTAGTTTAGCCTGTCTGTTTGTCTGTTTGTGAAATTTATCCTGGGCAGTAATGGGGGAAGGGTGGGGGTGGGGGTAATGGGGGATGGGTGGGGTAATGGGGAGGGGTGGGGGTAATGGGGGAGGGGATTAGCTCCCAAGTTGCATGAATGGGGGTGAGGAGGTTTTGGGAGATACCAGATTCAGAAATGTTGACACAATGTGAAGCTCAAAATTTTCACGGCTGCGTTCTTTTCTGTAGTTTAGCCTGTCTAACCGTCAGCGAAGCGACGGGAACTGTACTAGTAATAATAATAATGAACAACAAAACAGAAGTTTTTCCCTCCTTCGAATAAATTTATGTGATTCCAATATAATTTTTTTACGCTGATTACAAATTTCAAAACAGAATTTTTCTATCAACCACCAATTTCGAAGGAAATGCAAATTAAAATTGACAGATTTTCTTACTTTTTGGGTTTATTTAATCGTACAAAAAAGAAGAGTACCTTACCTAAAATGTTTTTGCAGCTGATTTTAACTTATAACTAGTACTAGGGGCAATATCTTCCTTGGTACCGTTTTTCCATGGTTGATATGTCCTGATGAAATCTTTTACCATGCTCATCGCTGAGAGCGCCGAGGTTTGATGGGAAGAAGTCCAGGTGGGAGTGCAGGAAACGCATTTTCAAGACATGTTACACCCCATGGCTTGGTAAGCATTAAGCATTTGCTCCACCAGGGAAACATAATTTTCTGATTTGATACTTCTCAAGAAATTCGTAGTCACTTCTTTAAAAGCGTTCCATGCTGTTCTTTCAACCTCATTCAAAGACTCATCAAATGTAGTATCTTTCATCACCTCTCTGATCTGTGGGCCAACAAAAATGCCTTCTTTGATTTTCGCTTCGCTGATTCCAGGGAACTTCTATTTTAGATGTAGAAATCCAGATCCGTCTTTATTCGTGGCTTTTACAAAATTTTTCATCAAAACAAGTTTGATATGGAGAGGTAGAACGAAAACTTTTGCTGGATGTACTGGGGGTTGATGGGCAACACTTTTCTGTCTTGGAGCCAAATTTTGTCGAAGTGGCCACTCTTTCTGTGTATAATGACTCCCCTTAGCTCGGCTGTGCCACTTGCAGAGGAAACAAGAGAACTTTGTGTATCCTAACTGTAAACCGAGAAGTGCAATCACTTTCAGGTCACCACAGATATGCCAGGAGTGTCAATATGTTTCAAAAGTAACTGCATATTGTCATAGGATTCCTTCATATGAACTTTATGTGTAATCGGAACCAAAGGATAGACATTGCCGTTGTGCAATAGTACAGCTTTCAAACTCAGCTTGGATGAATCAACAAAAAGCCTCCATTTCTTAGGGTTCTGCTCTCGACCAAGTGCCTCCATGACAGCATTAACATCATTACAATACACTAACTCACTTTCCATAGAGAAAAACGATGTGAAGTGTGTCTGACGCTTACGAAATGATGATATTTTACAATCTTTTGTAAGAGATTCCAATCTTTCACTGTAGAACCTAAGAGCTCAGCCTAATTTTTAGATAGATTTAACTCTCTGACAAGATCATTTAATTCTGACTGGGAAATTAAATGAGGTTCATCTGATGAAGGTGGTTGAAGTTGTGTATCCATGTCATCTTGTCTGTCCAAAGGTTCATTACGAGATTCATCATCAGGTTCAGCATCATATAAAGTCCCTGTCTTTGGTGGTTTTGGTACTGGCAAATCGTTACAATGTGAAAGAGGTTGCATGGTTGAGAGCAAATTAGGATATTGAATCGCATGTTTAGATTTTGAGGAATGTCTACTTTACTTCTTCGTTAAACAGAAGTAACAATCATTCGAGTGGTCTCTTTGTTCTCTCCATACCATTGGGACCGCAAAAGGCATTGAGGAATGAGTACCTTTCAACCACTCTCTCAGGATCTTTCACAAGAAACACAACATACATGAGGAGCCCAGATTTTGTCTTGATCTCTTACTTTGCAACCGAAATAAAGTTCATACGCCTTCTTAATTAAATGAGTGAAACCCTGCTTTTGAGATTTTCTTGTAAATTCACCACACAAAACAAAAACTGTCAGGGCTGTTTGCACACTTACGAGACATTTTCACTTTTATCTCACAAAAACACTATTTTTTTTTTACTAAACATATACCAAAGCAGAAATGAATAACTAAATACACTTAATTGATCAACTGATAGGTAGCAATGTACGAGACTGACTGAGAGATTAGCACAAATGCACAATTCTAACATATGACAAACAAGAATGTGCATGTCCAGGCAGGTATGTGCTTGTTTAATTCGATGAGAAGCAGCTGCAGCAGACTCAACTGACTCGTACTATTTATCTACCAATCACCAATCAATTTGTCATCATAGTCAAATTTGCTCTGCCCACAAATACCCAAGACACGGTGACGTCCTTCATTACATCAGTTATATTTTTAGAAAAATCCAAAGTGTGAGAGAAAAATTTATTCGTTGAAATGGCGTAATGTTACACTTGATGAGTTGTGTTTTTGGCTTTGTTTCTCTATAGTAGCATTTGTCGTTATAGTGAAATCCACCATCATTGTCATTGGTTGTTCCGAAAAGCTAGGCTTTTGCTCGCTTGAGCATTTTAAAGAATGACATGCATCGCGTGAATAAAAGTAATAAACATTAACCTTTAACCGGTTAACCTTAACCTTTGATTAGCTTCCGCCCGAATTGTTCATTCTGACGAAGGTCAAGCTTTTCACTTCACCTTAGACCTACAGTTTAACGTGGAATCTGAACCACGCCCCATCAGCAGCCCAGCGTCTTAACCACTACGCCACCTATGGTACCCATTTATCTACCAACCACTTTCTTTATTGTGTGGAAGGATGAACAGCTGGGTTTTGCTGCGCGTCGGCTGCCATCGGGTCTCGAACCCGGGGCCAATGGATTCGTAGTCAGCGACGCTAACCACTACACCACCGAGGCGCATTATATATATATATATATATATATTAATATATATATATATATATATATATATATAGTGGGCCCAGTTTTAGCCGGTTTAAGGTGATAATGATTAAGTTAATGCTAGTGATTAATTGATGCAAATTGATTGTTAGAATGACAGGCTGGGTTAACAATTTATGATGTCCTCCTACAGTATCACCGGTTGAAAGTGGCTAATGGAGTAGGCCTACTATAATATTTCTGGGTGATACGAATTGCTTCGAGGCCACCAGCTTGGATTACACCCACGCAAATATTGCTAAGGTTATAAAAGGCACCTTATTGTTTTGTATTTAATTAAGAAAATAAATCAGTTATTTGTTCACAGTGAATAATAAATGATTGACAGTACAGTAATTATTTAACAGCCTTTATATTATGCTAAGATGAAATGGAGCTTAGCCCATAAAGGGAATGGTTAAGAGCTTAATTGACAAATAATACATTCATTTATGGTAGGCAAATAGCATGCAAAATGGAACATTGAATGGGCCTAGTAATGACAAAGAATGCACGTGCGTTTAGTACACTGAATAGAATACGTAACACTGATTAAGTAGACTAAAGGTTATGCATGAATGAACATGGGATAAATGATGCAGCCAAATGATGATGGAAATTATGCACGTTAAATTGGTACACTGTAAATGGATTAGGTAGGCTAGAGTTACGCATAAGTGGAACACTGAATGGGCCTAGTAAATGATATAAGAATGCACGTGCGTTTAGTACACGGGAAGTGGATTCAGCTGTCAATAATGAGTGCTTAAATAAATCACATAAATAAACGGATGCAAAGTATTTGTGGATTACATGATTGAACACATGATGCTACACGATTACGGTTTTGGAATTACACTTGAATTGGGAAATAGGCCTACTGCGTTCTTTAACGAGAGTCAGTTAGAACGCTTAATTACACACTTTGGGAGTATAGCCTACCGTTCGGCGGTAGGCTGATGTAGACTTCAAGAGAGTTACTTAGAAAAGATGCACTTAGCTTACCGGGACGATCAAAACCTCTGGTGAAGAAGTGTTGGAGGTGAACCTATTACTGTAAGCTCGAGGTGTCGTTGACCGTCCTATTGAAACTTGTTGAACGAGCGCTGGTCGTGTCGATTAGGCCTCTTGAGATAGAGAAGATGCTTGAAGGTTGACCTTGTAGAACGTAGGCCCGAGGTGATGCTGACCGTCCCATTGAAGTTGTTCAACGGGCGCCGGTCGCCTCAAGTGCTGATTCGCTTCGTGTAGAGTTAAGATGATGCTTGAGGGACAAGCCGGCTGAAGTCGAAACGGCGCTGGGGTTCGAAGAAGTGCTTCTGCAGGCTGACGGCGGAAGGTCTTACTTGACGATAGATCAAAAGCCTTGAAGCAACAGCAGGCCGCTCCTCCGGCGGGAAGCCGGAGGGCGGTTGACGTGACGAGTTTCTGCTCGCGAAGGTGGAGAGCAAGACGAGAAAATGACGAGCGACAAGTGAACATGTGAGAATGCATATCAGTAGAATCCAGGGCCGGATTAAGGGTTTCGTAGGCCAAAGCTGGACTGCGTGGACTTCAAATCTTTCCAATATATCGGTATCAGAAAAAGTACTCGACAAATATAGATGCTTTATTAAATGAGATTACATATTTTTCTTTTGTAATTGAGTATAATGTAGATAATTTTAAGAGATTAAATACGATAGGCGTACATAAAAAAATATATTTCACCAAGTAATATATATATAAATTGCACATAATAAAGTAAATTGTAAAGCAAACAAACGTAAAGTATATAAATTGTAAAGCAAACAAACGTAAAGTTAATCGCACACGGTAAACCCAGCAAAAAGCCGGACATTGAAAGCATCTAACGGTTTAACCTAAGTGACCTAATCGTTCTGGCTTTCTTTTGGGAGAACATCTTAGTAATCTCTGAAAAATCTAAACTGCGAGCCAAATTACTTTCAATCGAGATGAGTGCTAGTGCAGATAAACGAGATTGTCCCACTTGTCCCAGGGTTGATCGATAACAAATTTTGACTCTCTGTAGAGTCGAAAATGATCTCTCTCCTTCGGAATTAGTACCCAACAAGCATAAATAAATACGTAGAGCTATGTAGAGGTTTGGGAAAGTCGCAGTCATCATGTGCTGCAAAAGAAATTGTAGCACCTGCTCTGCCGATTTGAGGGACACCTCAGAAATACTATATTTGGAGAAAGCAATGACTTCATCACCGAGATCTAGTTCTATATCACTCCCTAGGTCTACTCTACAGTCTACATAAATAAAGTGGAAAACAACTAAACAAACACCTCTACTTCAAGGTCAGATGACAACTGCCAGAAAATCTGCGTGTTGTTGAAATTTTTAATTTTTTTTCGTAGGCCACACTTTTTCGTAGGCCAAGGCTTTCAGCCTTTAAGCCTTCGGGTTAACCCGGCACTGGTTGAATCTCGCTTTATAGTTTCTGTGACGCGGACTTTCCCGCCATATCTTGAGACGCCTTCCACGCGTCCTTTAGTTGATAAGGGCTTGCTTCCGCGGGCCTTTTGGGAAGAAACAGACGTTTTCATTGTTTCTGATTCCTTGACCACGTGTGTCTTCCAAGAATGTTTGATGATGGCGTGGAAGAAAGAATTTGTCTGTCTACCTGTTAATCTATTTCTCTCTCTCTCTCTCTCTCTCTCTCTCTCTCTCCTCTCTCTCTCTCTCATATATATATATATATATATATATATATATATATGTAAAAATGGACAATGAATAATCAATATTCATTTTTACATAAGAACCAAAATCGCTTAACGCGAGTTTGGATAATAATTTTACTTGTGGCTTCCTATTTTTGTTCGTGTCAAAACCCTACGATCTACCATACCTATGGTTTAGTCGTATCCATTTTCATTTGTTATAGAAGTTATTAATTAATTATGATTGTCTTGCATCTCACCCTCGTCCCTAGATTATGCATACACATTGCATATAACAGGATTGGAACCCGCAGTTGTACTTCTTAGTCATTAATACCCACTCTTGTCTCTAATTCGTTCTTGTAAATCTTCCTAATAATGATTTGTATTATACGTACAAATTCAATAACTATGACGTCATAAAGTAACTTAATTCTCTTCACGTTTTCCATACCTTGAACACTGAATCACGTGTTTAGTATTTGGACATCTTCCGTATTGAATGTATGGTAAATTCTTTAATAATAATAATAATAATAATAATAATATAGTAAGAAAAAAAAAAAAAAATAGAAGAAAAGTATATAGAAGAAATATCCGTTGCTTGCCTCCCTAACCAGAACCCCCCGTCGAATCCGAACCGACTCAGGGCCATAAAAGGGGGGGTTAACAGCTGGCGACCCTGCATCAGGATAAAAAGAAGATTTTAAGAAGATTATTTTAAGAAGAGGCCACTCTTTGGCCAAGATAGAAATTACCCTGCATCAGGATAAAAAGAAGATTTTAAGAAGATTATTTTAAGAAGAGGCCACTCTTTGGCCAAGATAGAAATTACCCTGCATCAGGATGAGAAGATTATTTTAAGAAGAAGATGATTTTAAGAAGAGGCCACTCTTTGGCCAAGATAGAAATTACCCTGCATCAGGATAAAACCATTTGACCGGCGTGTCACGACTTCTAGTTCGTAACATCCACCCTTGACCGGTGTGTCACGACTCCAAGTTCTCCACGCCTAGTTTTCATCCAAGAAGAAGTAGCCAGCAAGACGTCTTCAGGACACGTCTCTGAGGATTTTGCCAGTAGAACTTTTGTTAAGTACATTTTGTTTTTTAAGTAATTTATAAACACTTGAAAAGTCAGTATTATTAACAGTTAATAATGAGTATCAAGTCAGAATTTACACAAAACACAGTGAACATTTCAGACACCAGTGATACATGTTTTTAGTGAAACAGTAATTGTAACAGAGTTAAATGTAAGAGAAGTTAAATGTAAGAGAGAGTTAATTTCAAAGAGAGTTAATTTCAAAGAGAGTTAATTTCAAAGAGAGTTAATTTCAAAGAGAGTTAATTTCAGAGAGAGTTAATTTCAGAGAGAGTTAATTTCAGAGAGAGTTAATTTCAGAGAGAGTTAATTTCAGAGAGTTAATTTCAGTTATTTTCACTATTATATTCAGTATAGAATAATTTTATTTATGTACCAAACATAATAGTACCGTACCTTCACGTACGTTCGAGTGAAATGTTGTTTACATTTTTTATTTTTGTTTACAATTTTTTTCAATTTATTGAATTGAATTGACTTGCAAATTAAGAGAGAGAGAGTGTTTATAGAGAGTTTATAGATTTAGAGAGATATTTGAAGTCAGTTTTGAAGTCAGTTTTAGTTGCAAAGAAGTTGCAAGTCAGTTTTGAAGTCAGTTTTAGTTGCAAAGAAGTTGCAAAGAAGTTTTGAAGTCAGTTTTAGTTGCAAAGAAGTTGCAAGTCAGTTTTGAAGTCAGTTTTAGTTGCAAAGAAGTTGCAAGTCAGTTTTAGTTGCAAAGAAGTTGCAAGTCAGTTTTGAAGTCAGTTTTCGTTGCAAATAAGTTGCAATTCAGTTTTGAAGTCAGTTTTGAAGTCAGTTTTAGTTGCAAAGAAGTTGCAAGTCAGTTTTGAAGTCAGTTTTAGTTGCAAAGAAGTTGCAAGTCAGTTTTGAAGTCAGTTTTAGTTGCAAAGAAGTTGCAAGTCAGTTTGAAGTCAGTTTTCGTTGCAAAGAAGTTGCAAGTCAGTTTTGAAGTCAGTTTTAGTTGCAAAGAAGTTGCAAGTCAGTTTTGAAGTCAGTTTTAGTTGCAAAGAAGTTGCAAGTCAGTTTTGAAGTCAGTTTTTAGTTGCAAAGAAGTTGCAAGTCGTTTTTCAGTTTTAGTTGCAAATAAGTTGCAAGTCAGTTTCGTTGCAAATAAGTTGCAAGTCAATTTTCGTTGCAAATAAGTTGCAAGTCAGTTTTATTTGCAAATAAGTTTTCAGTTGGTTGCATCCAAAAGGGATAACCAAACCCCAAAGATTTATAAAGACACTCGAAGTAGTTTCGAGTCAGTTTTATTTGCAAATAAGTTGCAAATCAGTTTCAGTTGGTTGCATCCAAAAGGGATAACCAAACCCCAGAGATTTATAAAGATACTCGAAGTAGTTTCGAGTCAGTTTTATTTGCAAATAAGTTGCAAATCAGTTTTCAGAAGGTTGCGCCAAGATGGACAACCGCCCCCAGAGATTTATAGAAATACTTGACAAGAGGTCAAGTCAGAGGGTTGCGCCAAGATGGACAACCGCCCCAGAGACAGAAATACTTGGCAAGAGGTCAAGTCAGAAGGTTCGCAAGATGGACAACCGCCCAGAGATTTATAGAAATACTTGACAAGAGGTCAAGTCAGAAGGTTGCGCCAAGATGGACAACCGCCCCCAGAGATTTATAGAATACTTGACAAGAGGTCAAGTCAGAAGGTTGCGCCAAGATGGACACCGCCCCATAGATTTATAGAAATACTTGACAAGAGGTCAAGTCAGAAGGTTGCGGCCAAGATGGACAACCGCCCCAGAGATTTTATAGAAATACTTGACAAGAGGTCAAGTCAGAAGGTTGCGCCAAGATGGACAACCGCCCCCAGAGATTTATAGAAATACTTGACAAGAGGTCAAGTCGAAGGTTGCGCCAAAGGTACAACCGCCCCAGAGATTTATAGAAATACTTGGTAAGAGGTCAGTCAATAGGTTTGCATCCAAGAGGGACAACCGCCCCAGAGATTACAGAAGTCAGTTTTGAAGAAGCCAGTTTTGAAGAGTTAGTTTTGAGCAGTTAGTTTTGAGCAGTTTAGTTTTGAAGCAGTTAGTTTTGAAGCAGTTAGTTTTGAAGAGTTAGTTTTTAAGAAGTCAGTTTTTAAGTCCCAAGTCATTTCAATGCAGTCAATTGAATTCAACTTTTTCTTTGTAAGTTAAGAGAATTTAATTTAAGAAAATGTAATTTAAGAATTTAATTCAACCTTTTTTTTTTGTGTTGTAAAGAGAATTTAATTCAACCTGAATTGACCGGGTTGCGTCTTTATTTCCTTTCTTTGTTTTGTTGTAAGAAGGAAATGGACCGATTTGTCTTTTCTTTTTCATGCCATTGTTGCGTATAAAAATATAGGTAAATGACATATTTTATTGTTGGCAACCAAACCGTTTTTACAAATGTTGGTAACGAGTTTTATAATTATTGCGATTATATGATGACAGAAATAGTGTAATAATTAATCGATCATGTACCTAATTTATCTTGCTCTGTATGGTCGGGAAATTTACCCGTAGGACCGCACATACCCTAAATTTCAGTTGTGTTTATTCTTTTTTGTCATTTAATTTTAATAAACTTCTACACAATAAAACATATGTATTTATCATATGCAAACAAGTTTTCAGACTAAATATCAAATAATTCAGTCTATCAACATTTAACGAAAGGGTATAATTTTTCTACTTACATGCAAAAATTATTAACCTTTTTAATAATTTTTTTAGTATATAAAAATAATTTTAATGTAAAATTTACCTGAAATTATTAAAAGAAAAGATTGTTCGAAATGCTTTCCTTCCATTTCAATAACACTTTTATTCTTGGCCGAAACTCATCTAAGGTTCGATTTACTTTTATTTTTAAGAATATTATAAAACTATGTTTAGCTCATTAAAATGCATAAATTGATTTATATTTTTAATTTGTATTCTTAATTTTCTTAATTCAATTATCGTACCGATACTTCTGGTTAATGTTAATGGTTATATAGTTCATATATAGCTAGGAATGTTACTAGTCGAATTTAATTCCATCTTCAAAATTCAATTTTTAAACCGTGAGATTTACTTTCATCAATTGTAAGTCCTCTAAGTACATTTCTTTTTATTACTTAATACGTGTAACTGATTTAATTAAAATACTTAAATACTACCTTGAACTTAAAGGATTTTATGATAATAATAATAACAACAACAATAATTGACTCAAAAGATTTTATAACCCTAAACCCATCTTAAATTATTATACATTATTTTTAAAACTTTGTTAATTCAAAAACTTTCCAAATCTCTACACATACACACGCATGTATGCACACTATATATACTATAATACAAACCTTATTCTAAAATCATTCGATATCACAAACTATTTCATAGCGTGTAGGTGCTAACTCTGCTATTTATATAGTCCTAAGCCTTTTTGCTTACTATATATAAATTTTTGCTCAGGCATTTATTCAGTTAATTTAAGAATCTTCTCCGCTAATCTATCCCTCAAATTTATAAGATACACACTTTGTATCTAATACACACATACACACTAGACCACAGGTCTAGACATCATCCATTACGTAATTCGATTTTTACCTACAATAGTCAATAAAATTAGTTATAGACTGCACGATCAGGTAACTTTGGAAAATAATTTATATTTTTCCCTTTTACCTACTATTCAGTATGTATGTAATTTTCCCCACAGAATTTTTTTTTTAAAATTACAATACCATTCTTTGCCTAACTTAATTGTTTGTCCAAATTAATGTATTAATCCTTTTATTCTGTTTGCATAAATTAAAGTATTAATCTTTGAATTTTTTATATTATATAATAACACTTGTTCTGTATAAAAATTTGTAATGTAAAGAAAAAATTCGTCATCTAACTTGAAGTAGTTAGGATGTTATTTTCTCATTTGTATTGTATTAATGGTACCCTATTAGATTATTGTATAAATATCATTTTTAAAAGGGGAGAGCAATGTAAAAATGGACAATGAATAATCAATATTCATTTTTACATAAGAACCAAAATCGCTTAACGCGAGTTTGGATAAATTTTACTTGTGGCTTCCTATTTTTGTTCGTGTCAAAACCCTACGATCTACCATACCTATGGTTTAGTCGTATCCATTTTCATTTGTTATAGAAGTTTTAATTAATTATGATTGTCTTGCATCTCACCCTCGTCCCTAGATTATGCATACACATTGCATATAACAGGATTGGAACCCGCAGTTGTACTTCTTAGTCATTAATACCCACTCTTGTCTCTAATTCGTTCTTGTAAATCTTCCTAATAATGATTTGTATTATACGTACAAATTCAATAACTATGACGTCATAAAGTAACTTAATTCTCTTCACGTTTTCCATACCTTGAACACTGAATCACGTGTTTAGTATTTGGACATCTTCCGTATTGAATGTATGGTAAATTCTTTAATATATATAATAATAATAATAATAATAATAGTAAGAAAAAAAAAAAAGAAAAAAGTATATAGAAGAAATATCCGTTGCTTGCCTCCCTAACCAGAACCCCCCGTCGAATCCGAACCGACTCAGGGCCATAAAGGGGGGTTAAAAGCTGGCGACCCTGCATCAGGATAAAAAGAAGATTTTAAGAAGATTATTTTAAGAAGAGGCCACTCTTTGGCCAAGATAGAAATTACCCTGCATCAGGATAAAAAGAAGATTTTAAGAGATTATTTTAAGAAGAGGCCACTCTTTGGCCAAGATAGAAATTACCCTGCATCAGGATGAGAAGATTATTTTAAGAAGAAGATGATTTTAAGAAAGGCCACTCTTTGGCCAAGATAGAAATTACCCTGCATCAGGATAAAACCATTTGACCGGCGTGTCACGACTTCTAGTTCGTAACATCCACCCTTGACCGGTGTCACGACTCCAAGTTCTCCACGCCTAGTTTTCATCCAAGAAGAAGTAGCCAGCAAGACGTCTTCAGGACACGTCTCTGAGGATTTTGCCAGTAGAACTTTTGTTAAGTACATTTTGTTTTTTTAAGTAATTTATAAAACTTGAAAAGTCAGTATTATTAACAGTTAATAATAGTATCAAGTCAGAATTTACACAAAACACAGTGAACATTTCAGACACCAGTGATACATTTTTTTAGTGAAACAGTTTGTAACAGAGTTAAATGTAAGAGAAGTTAAATGTAAGAGAGAGTTAATTTCAAAGAGAGTTAATTTCAAAGAGAGTTAATTTCAAAGAGAGTTAATTTCAAAGAGAGTTAATTGCAGAGAGAGTTAATTTCAGAGAGTTAATTTCAGAGAGAGTTAATTTCAGAGAGAGTTAATTTCAGAGAGAGTTAATTTCAGTTATTTTCACTATTATATTCAGTATAGAATAATTTTATTTATGTACCAAACATAATAGTACCGTACCTTCACGTACGTTCGAGTGAAATGTTGTTTACATTTTTTATTTTTGTTTACAATTTTTTTCAATTTATTGAATTGAATTGACTTGCAAATTAAGAGAGAGAGAGTGTTTATAGAGAGTTTATAGATTTAGAGAGATATTTGAAGTCAGTTTTGAAGTCAGTTTTAGTTGCAAAGAAGTTGCAAGTCAGTTTTGAAGTCAGTTTTAGTTGCAAAGAAGTTGCAAGTCAGTTTTGAAGTCAGTTTTAGTTGCAAAGAAGTTGCAAGTCAGTTTTGAAGTCAGTTTTAGTTGCAAAGAAGTTGCAAGTCAGTTTTAGTTGCAAATAAGTTGCAAGTCAGTTTCGTTGCAATAAGTTGCAAGTCAGTTTTCGTTGCAAATAAGTTGCAAGTCAGTTTTATTTGCAAATAAGTTTTCAGTTGGTTGCATCCAAAAGGGATACCAAACCCCAAAGATTTATAAAGATACTCGAAGTAGTTTCGAGTCAGTTTTATTTGCAAATAAGTTGCAAATCAGTTTTCAGTTGGTTGCATCCAAAAGGGATAACCAAACCCCAGAGATTTATAAGATACTCGAAGTAGTTTCGAGTCAGTTTTATTTGCAAATAAGTTGCAAATCAGTTTTCAGAAGGTTGCGCCAAGATGGACAACCGCCCCCAGAGATTTATAGAAATACTTGACAAGAGGTCAAGTCAGAGGGTTGCGCCAAGATGGACAACCGCCCCCAGAGATAGAAATACTTGGCAAGAGGTCAAGTCAGAAGGTTGCGCCAAGATGGACAACCGCCCCAGAGATTTATAGAAATACTTGACAAGAGGTCAAGTCAGAAGGTTGCGCCAAGATGGACAACCGCCCCAGAGATTTATAGAAATACTTGACAAGAGGTCAAGTCAGAAGGTTGCGCCAAGATGGACAACCGCCCCAAGAGATTTATAGAAATACTTGACAAGAGGTCAAGTCAGAAGGTTGCGCCAAGATGGACAACCGCCCCAAGAGATTTATAGAAATACTTGACAAGAGGTCAAGTCAGAAGGTTGCGCCAAGATGGACAACCGCCCCCAGAGATTTATAGAAATACTTGACAAGAGGTCAAGTCAGAAGGTTGCGCCAAAAGGGACAACCGCCCCAGATTTATAGAAATACTTGGTAAGAGGTCAAGTCAATAGGTTCATCCAAGAGGGACAACCGCCCCAGAGATTACAGAAGTCAGTTTTGAAGAAGCCAGTTTTGAAGCAGTTAGTTTTGAAGCAGTTAGTTTTGAAGCAGTTAGTTTTGAAGCAGTTAGTTTTGAAGTTAGTTTTGAAGAAGTTAGTTTTTTAAGAAGTCAGTTTTTAAGTCCCAAGTCATTTCAATGCAGTCAATTGAATTCAACTTTTTCTTTGTAAGTTAAGAGAATTTAATTTAAGAAAATGTAATTTAAGAATTTAATTCAACCTTTTTTTTTTTGTGTTGTAAAGAGAATTTAATTCAACCTGAATTGAACCGGGTTGCGTCTTTAGTTAACCTTTCTTTGTTTTGTTGTAAGAAGGAAATGGACCGATTTGTCTTTTCTTTTTCATGCCATTGTTGCGTATAAAAATATATAGGTAAAATGACATATTTTATTGTTGGCAACCAAAACCGTTTTTACAAATGTTGGTAACGAGTTTTATAATTATTGCGATTATATGATGACAGAAATAGTGTAATAATTAATCGATCATGTACCTAATTTATCTTGCTCTGTCTGGTCGGGAAATTTACCCGTAGGACCGCACATACCCTAAATTTCAGTTGTGTTTATTCTTTTTTGTCATTTAATTTTAATAAAACTTCTACACAATAAAACATATGTATTTATCATATGCAAACAAGTTTTCAGACTAAAATATCAAATAATTCAGTCTATCAACATTTAACGAAAGGGTATAATTTTTCTACTTAACATGCAAAAATTATAAACCTTTTTAATAATTTTTTAGTATATAAAAATAATTTTTAATGTAAAATTTACCTGAAATTATTAAAAGAAAAGATTGTTCGAAATGCTTTCCTTCCATTTCAATAACACTTTTATTCTTGGCCGAAACTCATCTAAGGTTCGATTTACTTTTATTTTTAAGAATATTATAAAACTATGTTTAGCTCATTAAAATGCATAAATTGATTTATATTTTTAATTTGTATTCTTAATTTTCTTAATTCAATTATCGTACCGATACTTCTGGTTAATGTTAATGGTTATATAGTTCATATATAGCTAGGAATGTTACTAGTCGAATTTAATTCCATCTTCAAAATTCAATTTTTAAACCGTGAGATTTACTTTCATCAATTGTAAGTCCTCTAAGTACATTTCTTTTTATTACCTTAATACGTGTAACTGATTTAATTAAATACTTAAATACTACCTTGAACTTAAAGGATTTTATGATAATAATAATAATAACAACAACAATAATTGACTCAAAAGATTTTATAACCCTAAACCCATCTTAAATTATTATACATTATTTTTAAACTTTGTTAATTCAAAAACTTTCCAAATCTCTACACATACACACGCATGTATGCACACTATATATACTATATATACAAACCTTATTCTAAAATCATTCGATATCACAAACTATTTCATAGCGTGTAGGTGCTAACTCTGCTATTATATAGTCCTAAGCCTTTTTGCTTACTATATATAAATTTTTGCTCAGGCATTTATTCAGTTAATTTAAGAATCTTCTCCGCTAATCTATCCCTCAAATTTATAAGATACACACTTTGTATCTAATACACACACATACACACTAGACCACAGGTCTAGACATCATCCATTACGTAATTCGATTTTTACCTACAATAGTCAATAAAATTAGTTATAGACTGCACGATCAGGGTAACTTTGGAAAATAATTTATATTTTCCCTTTTACCTACTATTCAGTATGTATGTAATTTTCCCCCAGAATTTTTTTTTAAAATTAACAATACCATTCTTTGCCTAACTTAATTTTTGTCCAAATTAATGTATTAATCCTTTTATTCTGTTTGCATAATTAAAGTATTAATCTTTGAATTTTTTATATTATATAATAACACTTGTTCTGTATAAAAATTTGTAATGTAAAGAAAAAATTCGTCATCTAACTTGAAGTAGTTAGGATGTTATTTTCTCATTTGTATTGTATTAATGGTACCCTATTAGATTATTGTATAAATATCATTTTTAAAAGGGGAGAGCAATGTAAAAATGGACAATGAATAATCAATATTCATTTTTACATAAGAACCAAAATCGCTTAACGCGAGTTTGGATAATAATTTTACTTGTGGCTTCCTATTTTTGTTCGTGTCAAAACCCTACGATCTACCATACCTATGGTTTAGTCGTATCCATTTTCATTTGTTATAGAAGTTATTAATTAATTATGATTGTCTTGCATCTCACCCTCGTCCCTAGATTATGCATACACATTGCATATAACAGGATTGGAACCCGCAGTTGTACTTCTTAGTCATTAATACCCACTCTTGTCTCTAATTCGTTCTTGTAAATCTTCCTAATAATGATTTGTATTATACGTACAAATTCAATAACTATGACGTCATAAAGTAACTTAATTCTCTTCACGTTTTCCATACCTTGAACACTGAATCACGTGTTTAGTATTTGGACATCTTCCGTATTGAATGTATGGTAAATTCTTTAATAATAATAATAATAATTAATAATAATAGTAAGAAAAAAAAAAATAGAAGAAAAGTATATAGAAGAAATATCCGTTGCTTGCCTCCCTAACCAGAACCCCCCGTCGAATCCGAACCGACTCAGGGCCATAAAAGGGGGGGTTAACAGCTGGCGACCCTGCATCAGGATAAAAAGAAGATTTTAAGAAGATTATTTTAAGAAGAGGCCACTCTTTGGCCAAGATAGAAATTACCCTGCATCAGGATAAAAAGAAGATTTTAAGAAGATTATTTTAAGAAGAGGCCACTCTTTGGCCAAGATAGAAATTACCCTGCATCAGGATGAGAAGATTATTTTAAGAAGAAGATGATTTTAAGAAGAGGCCACTCTTTGGCCAAGATAGAAATTACCCTGCATCAGGATAAAACCATTTGACCGGCGTGTCACGACTTCTAGTTCGTAACATCCACCCTTGACCGGTGTGTCACGACTCCAAGTTCTCCACGCCTAGTTTTCATCCAAGAAGAAGTAGCCAGCAAGACGTCTTCAGGACACGTCTCTGAGGATTTTGCCAGTAGAACTTTTGTTAAGTACATTTTGTTTTTTTAAGTAATTTATAAACACTTGAAAAGTCAGTATTATTAACAGTTAATAATGAGTATCAAGTCAGAATTTACACAAAACACAGTGAACATTTCAGACACCAGTGATACATTTTTTTAGTGAAACAGTAATTGTAACAGAGTAAATGTAAGAGAAGTTAAATGTAAGAGAGAGTTAATTTCAAAGAGAGTTAATTTCAAAGAGAGTTAATTTCAAAGAGAGTTAATTTCAAAGAGAGTTAATTTCAAAGAGAGTTAATTTCAGAGAGAGTTAATTTCAGAGAGAGTTAATTTCAGAGAGAGTTAATTTCAGAGAGAGTTAATTTCAGAGAGAGTTAATTTCAGTTATTTTCACTATTATATTCAGTATAGAATAATTTTATTTATGTACCAAACATAATAGTACCGTACCTTCACGTACGTTCGAGTGAAATGTTGTTTACATTTTTTATTTTTGTTTACAATTTTTTTCAATTTATTGAATTGAATTGACTTGCAAATTAAGAGAGAGAGAGTGTTTATAGAGAGTTTATAGATTTAGAGAGATATTTGAAGTCAGTTTTGAAGTCAGTTTTAGTTGCAAAGAAGTTGCAAGTCAGTTTTGAAGTCAGTTTTAGTTGCAAAGAAGTTGCAAGTCAGTTTTGAAGTCAGTTTTAGTTGCAAAGAAGTTGCAAGTCAGTTTTGAAGTCAGTTTTAGTTGCAAAGAAGTTGCAAGTCAGTTTTAGTTGCAAATAAGTTGCAAGTCAGTTTCGTTGCAAATAAGTTGCAAGTCAGTTTTCGTTGCAAATAAGTTGCAAGTCAGTTTTATTTGCAAATAAGTTTTCAGTTGGTTGCATCCAAAAGGGATAACCAAACCCCAAAGATTTATAAAGATACTCGAAGTAGTTTCGAGTCAGTTTTATTTGCAAATAAGTTGCAAATCAGTTTTCAGTTGGTTGCATCCAAAAGGGATAACCAAACCCCAGAGATTTATAAAGATACTCGAAGTAGTTTCGAGTCAGTTTTATTTGCAAATAAGTTGCAAATCAGTTTTCAGAAGGTTGCGCCAAGATGGACAACCGCCCCCAGAGATTTATAGAAATACTTGACAAGAGGTCAAGTCAGAGGGTTGCGCCAAGATGGACAACCGCCCCCAGAGACATAGAAATACTTGGCAAGAGGTCAAGTCAGAAGGTTGCGCCAAGATGGACAACCGCCCCAGAGATTTATAGAAATACTTGACAAGAGGTCAAGTCAGAAGGTTGCGCCAAGATGGACAACCGCCCCAGAGATTTATAGAAATACTTGACAAGAGGTCAAGTCAGAAGGTTGCGCCAAGATGGACAACCGCCCCAGAGATTTATAGAAATACTTGACAAGAGGTCAAGTCAGAAGGTTGCGCCAAGATGGACAACCGCCCCAAGAGATTTATAGAAATACTTGACAAGAGGTCAAGTCAGAAGGTTGCGCCAAGATGGACAACCGCCCCCAGAGATTTATAGAAATACTTGACAAAGGTCAAGTCAGAAGGTTGCGCCAAAAGGACAACCGCCCCAAAGATTTATAGAAATACTTGGTAAGAGGTCAAGTCAATAGGTTGCATCCAAGAGGGACAACCGCCCCAGAGATTACAGAAGTCAGTTTTGAAGAAGCCAGTTTTGAAGCAGTTAGTTTTGAAGCAGTTAGTTTTGAAGCAGTTAGTTTTGAAGAAGTTAGTTTTTAAGAAGTCAGTTTTTAAGTCCCAAGTCATTTCAATGCAGTCAATTGAATTCAACTTTTTCTTTGTAAGTTAAGAGAATTTAATTTAAGAAAATGTAATTTAAGAATTTAATTGAACCTTTTTTTTTTTGTGTAAAGAGAATTTAATTCAACCTGAATTGAACGGGTTGCGTCTTTAGTTAACCTTTCTTTGTTTTGTTGTAAGAAGGAAATGGACCGATTTGTCTTTTCTTTTTCATGCCATTGTTGCGTATAAAAATATATAGGTAAAATGACATATTTTATTGTTGGCAACCAAAACCGTTTTTACAAATGTTGGTAACGAGTTTTATAATTATTGCGATTATATGATGACAGAAATAGTGTAATAATTAATCGATCATGTACCTAATTTATCTTGCTCTGTATGGTCGGGAAATTTACCCGTAGGACCGCACATACCCTAAATTTCAGTTGTGTTTATTCTTTTTTGTCATTTAATTTTAATAAAACTTCTACACAATAAAACATATGTATTTATCATATGCAAACAAGTTTTCAGACTAAAATATCAAATAATTCAGTCTATCAACATTTAACGAAAGGGTATAATTTTTCTACTTAACATGCAAAAATTATTAAACCTTTTTAATAATTTTTTTGTATATAAAAATAATTTTTAATGTAAAATTTACCTGAAATTATTAAAAGAAAAGATTGTTCGAAATGCTTTCCTTCCATTTCAATAACACTTTTATTCTTGGCCGAAACTCATCTAAGGTTCGATTTACTTTTATTTTTAAGAATATTATAAAACTATGTTTAGCTCATTAAAATGCATAAATTGATTTATATTTTTAATTTGTATTCTTAATTTTCTTAATTCAATTATCGTACCGATACTTCTGGTTAATGTTAATGGTTATATAGTTCATATATAGCTAGGAATGTTACTAGTCGAATTTAATTCCATCTTCAAAATTCAATTTTTAAACCGTGAGATTTACTTTCATCAATTGTAAGTCCTCTAAGTACATTTCTTTTTATTACCTTAATACGTGTAACTGATTTAATTAAATACTTAAATACTACCTTGAACTTAAAGGATTTTATGATAATAATAATAATAACAACAACAATAATTGACTCAAAAGATTTTATAACCCTAAACCCATCTTAAATTATTATACATTATTTTTAAACTTTGTTAATTCAAAAACTTTCCAAATCTCTACACATACACACGCATGTATGCACACTATATATACTATATATACAAACCTTATTCTAAAATCATTCGATATCACAAACTATTTCATAGCGTGTAGGTGCTAACTCTGCTATTTATATAGTCCTAAGCCTTTTTGCTTACTATATATAAATTTTTGCTCAGGCATTTATTCAGTTAATTTAAGAATCTTCTCCGCTAATCTATCCCTCAAATTTATAAGATACACACTTTGTATCTAATACACACACATACACACTAGACCACAGGTCTAGACATCATCCATTACGTAATTCGATTTTTACCTACAATAGTCAATAAAATTAGTTATAGACTGCACGATCAGGGTAACTTTGGAAAATAATTTATATTTTTCCCTTTTACCTACTATTCAGTATGTATGTAATTTTCCCCACAGAATTTTTTTTTAAAATTAACAATACCATTCTTTGCCTAACTTAATTGTTTGTCCAAATTAATGTATTAATCCTTTTATTCTGTTTGCATAAATTAAAGTATTAATCTTTGAATTTTTTATATTATATAATAACACTTGTTCTGTATAAAAATTTGTAATGTAAAGAAAAAATTCGTCATCTAACTTGAAGTAGTTAGGATGTTATTTTCTCATTTGTATTGTATTAATGGTACCCTATTAGATTATTGTATAAATATCATTTTTAAAAGGGGAGAGCAATGTAAAAATGGACAATGAATAATCAATATTCATTTTTACATAAGAACCAAAATCGCTTAACGCGAGTTTGGATAATAATTTTACTTGTGGCTTCCTATTTTTGTTCGTGTCAAAACCCTACGATCTACCATACCTATGGTTTAGTCGTATCCATTTTCATTTGTTATAGAAGTTATTAATTAATTATGATTGTCTTGCATCTCACACTCGTCCCTAGATTATGCATACACATTGCATATAACAGGATTGGAACCCGAAGTTGTACTTCTTAGTCATTAATACCCACTCTTGTCTCTAATTCGTTCTTGTAAATCTTCCTAATAATGATTTGTATTATACGTACAAATTCAATAACTATGACGTCATAAAGTAACTTAATTCTCTTCACGTTTTCCATACCTTGAACACTGAATCACGTGTTTAGTATTTGGACATCTTCCGTATTGAATGTATGGTAAATTCTTTAATAATAATAATAATAATAATAATAATAATAATAGTAAGAAAAAAAAAAATAGAAGAAAAGTATATAGAAGAAATATCCGTTGCTTGCCTCCCTAACCAGAACCCCCCGTCGAATCCGAACCGACTCAGGGCCATAAAAGGGGGGGTTAACAGCTTGCGACCCTGGATCAGGATAAAAAGAAGATTTTAAGAAGATTATTTTAAGAAGAGGCCACTCTTTGGCCAAGATAGAAATTACCCTGCATCAGGATAAAAAGAAGATTTTAAGAAGATTATTTTAAGAAGAGGCCACTCTTTGGCCAAGATAGAAATTACCCTGCATCAGGATGAGAAGATTATTTTAAGAAGAAGATGATTTTAAGAAGAGGCCACTCTTTGGCCAAGATAGAAATTACCCTGCATCAGGATAAAACCATTTGACCGGCGTGTCACGACTTCTAGTTCGTAACATCCACCCTTGACCGGTGTGTCACGACTCCAAGTTCTCCACGCCTAGTTTTCATCCAAGAAGAAGTAGCCAGCAAGACGTCTTCAGGACACGTCTCTGAGGATTTTGCCAGTAGAACTTTTGTTAAGTACATTTTGTTTTTTTAAGTAATTTATAAACACTTGAAAAGTCAGTATTATTAACAGTTAATAATGAGTATCAAGTCAGAATTTACACAAAACACAGTGAACATTTCAGACACCAGTGATACATTTTTTTAGTGAAACAGTAATTGTAACAGAGTTAAATGTAAGAGAAGTTAAATGTAAGAGAGAGTTAATTTCAAAGAGAGTTAATTTCAAAGAGAGTTAATTTCAAAGAGAGTTAATTTCAAAGAGAGTTAATTTCAAAGAGAGTTAATTTCAGAGAGAGTTAATTTCAGAGAGAGTTAATTTCAGAGAGAGTTAATTTCAGAGAGAGTTAATTTCAGAGAGAGTTAATTTCAGAGAGAGTTAATTTCAGTTATTTTCACTATTATATTCAGTATAGAATAATTTTATTTATGTACCAAACATAATAGTACCGTACCTTCACGTACGTTCGAGTGAAATGTTGTTTACATTTTTTATTTTTGTTTACAATTTTTTTCAATTTATTGAATTGAATTGACTTGCAAATTAAGAGAGAGAGTGTTTATAGAGAGTTTATAGATTTAGAGAGATATTTGAAGTCAGTTTTGAAGTCAGTTTTAGTTGCAAAGAAGTTGCAAGTCAGTTTTGAAGTCAGTTTTAGTTGCAAAGAAGTTGCAAGTCAGTTTTGAAGTCAGTTTTCGTTGCAAAGAAGTTGCAAGTCAGTTTTGAAGTCAGTTTTAGTTGCAAAAAAGTTGCAAGTCAGTTTTAGTTGCAAAGAAGTTGCAAGTCAGTTTTGAAGTCAGTTTTCGTTGCAAATAAGTTTTCAGTTGGTTGCATCCAAAAGGGATAACCAAACCCCAAAGATTTATAAAGATACTCGAAGTAGTTTCGAGTCAGTTTTATTTGCAAATAAGTTGCAAATCAGTTTTCAGTTGGTTGCATCCAAAAGGGATAACCAAACCCCAGAGATTTATAAAGATACTCGAAGTAGTTTCGAGTCAGTTTTATTTGCAAATAAGTTGCAAATCAGTTTTCAGAAGGTTGCGCCAAGATGGACAACCGCCCCCAGAGATTTATAGAAATACTTGACAAGAGGTCAAGTCAGAAGGTTGCGCCAAGATGGACAACCGCCCCCAGAGATTTATAGAAATACTTGACAAGAGGTCAAGTCAGAGGGTTGCGCCAAGATGGACAACCGCCCCCAGAGACATAGAAATACTTGGCAAGAGGTCAAGTCAGAAGGTTGCGCCAAGATGGACAACCGCCCCAGAGATTTATAGAAATACTTGACAAGAGGTCAAGTCAGAAGGTTGCGCCAAGATGGACAACCGCCCCCAGAGATTTATAGAAATACTTGACAAGAGGTCAAGTCAGAAGGTTGCGCCAAGATGGACAACCGCCCCAGAGATTTATAGAAATACTTGACAAGAGGTCAAGTCAGAAGGTTGCGCCAAGATGGACAACCGCCCCCAGAGATTTATAGAAATACTTGACAAGAGGTCAAGTCAGAAGGTTGCGCCAAAAGGGACAACCGCCCCAGAGATTTATAGAAATACTTGGTAAGAGGTCAAGTCAATAGGTTGCATCCAAGAGGGACAACCGCCCCAGAGATTACAGAAGTCAGTTTTGAAGAAGCCAGTTTTGAAGCAGTTAGTTTTGAAGCAGTTAGTTTTGAAGCAGTTAGTTTTGAAGCAGTTAGTTTTGAAGAAGTTAGTTTTTAAGAAGTCAGTTTTTAAGTCCCAAGTCATTTCAATGCAGTCAATTGAATTCAACTTTTTCTTTGTAAGTTAAGAGAATTTAATTTAAGAAAATGTAATTTAAGAATTTAATTCAACCTTTTTTTTTTTGTGTTGTAAAGAGAATTTAATTCAACCTGAATTGACCGGGTTGCGTCTTTAGTTAACCTTTCTTTGTTTTGTTGTAAGAAGGAAATGGACCGATTTGTCTTTTCTTTTTCATGCCATTGTTGCGTATAAAAATATATAGGTAAAATGACATATTTTATTGTTGGCAACCAAAACCGTTTTTACAAATGTTGGTAACGAGTTTTATAATTATTGCGATTATATGATGACAGAAATAGTGTAATAATTAATCGATCATGTACCTAATTTATCTTGCTCTGTATGGTCGGGAAATTTACCCGTAGGACCGCACATACCCTAAATTTCAGTTGTGTTTATTCTTTTTTGTCATTTAATTTTAATAAAACTTCTACACAATAAAACATATGTATTTATCATATGCAAACAAGTTTTCAGACTAAAATATCAAATAATTCAGTCTATCAACATTTAACGAAAGGGTATAATTTTTCTACTTAACATGCAAAAATTATTAAACCTTTTTAATAATTTTTTTAGTATATAAAAATAATTTTTAATGTAAAATTTACCTGAAATTATTAAAAGAAAAGATTGTTCGAAATGCTTTCCTTCCATTTCAATAACACTTTTATTCTTGGCCGAAACTCATCTAAGGTTCGATTTACTTTTATTTTTAAGAATATTATAAAACTATGTTTAGCTCATTAAAATGCATAAATTGATTTATATTTTTAATTTGTATTCTTAATTTTCTTAATTCAATTATCGTACCGATACTTCTGGTTAATGTTAATGGTTATATAGTTCATATATAGCTAGGAATGTTACTAGTCGAATTTAATTCCATCTTCAAAATTCAATTTTTAAACCGTGAGATTTACTTTCATCAATTGTAAGTCCTCTAAGTACATTTCTTTTTATTACCTTAATACGTGTAACTGATTTAATTAAATACTTAAATACTACCTTGAACTTAAAGGATTTTATGATAATAAAATAATAACAACAACAATAATTGACTCAAAAGATTTTATAACCCTAAACCCATCTTAAATTATTATACATTATTTTTAAACTTTGTTAATTCAAAAACCTTCCAAATCTCTACACATACACACGCATGTATGCACACTATATATACTATATATACAAACCTTATTCTAAAATCATTCGATATCACAAACTATTTCATAGCGTGTAGGTGCTAACTCTGCTATTTATATAGTCCTAAGCCTTTTTGCTTACTATATATAAATTTTTGCTCAGGCATTTATTCAGTTAATTTAAGAATCTTCTCCGCTAATCTATCCCTCAAATTTATAAGATACACACTTTGTATCTAATACACACACATACACACTAGACCACAGGTCTAGACATCATCCATTACGTAATTCGATTTTTACCTACAATAGTCAATAAAATTAGTTATAGACTGCACGATCAGGGTAACTTTGGAAAATAATTTATATTTTTCCCTTTTACCTACTATTCAGTATGTATGTAATTTTCTCCACAGAATTTTTTTTTAAAATTAACAATACCATTCTTTGCCTAACTTAATTGTTTGTCCAAATTAATGTATTAATCCTTTTATTCTGTTTGCATAAATTAAAGTATTAATCTTTGAATTTTTTATATTATATAATAACACTTGTTCTGTATAAAAATTTGTAATGTAAAGAAAAAATTCGTCATCTAACTTGAAGTAGTTAGGATGTTATTTTCTCATTTGTATTGTATTAATGGTACCCTATTAGATTATTGTATAAATATCATTTTTAAAAGGGGAGAGCAATGTAAAAATGGACAATGAATAATCAATATTCATTTTTACATAAGAACCAAAATCGCTTAACGCGAGTTTGGATAATAATTTTACTTGTGGCTTCCTATTTTTGTTCGTGTCAAAACCCTACGATCTACCATACCTATGGTTTAGTCGTATCCATTTTCATTTGTTATAGAAGTTATTAATTAATTATGATTGTCTTGCATCTCACCCTCGTCCCTAGATTATGCATGCACATTGCATATAACAGGATTGGAACCCGCAGTTGTACTTCTTAGTCATTAATACCCACTCTTGTCTCTAATTCGTTCTTGTAAATCTTCCTAATAATGATTTGTATTATACGCACAAATTCAATAACTATGACGTCATAAAGTAACTTAATTCTCTTCACGTTTTCCATACCTTGAACACTGAATCACGTGTTTAGTATTTGGACATCTTCCGTATTGAATGTATGGTAAATTCTTTAATAATAATAATAATAATAATAATAATAATAATAAAAAGAAAAAAAACTTCATTCTCAATACATCATTATTTATGTTGTTTCCTACCTATTGTCTACTGATACCTATCAACCTATCAGTCCATATTTTACGCGCGTCTAGATTACGCACACAACCTATTCTGTTACTTACATGTAAAATACGTCCACATGTATTTTTTAATTTTTTTCTTTTAAGTGCGTTCACCCTCACAAGACATTCATTAGGCTTACAGTAGTTGAGTGGTCGAATTCGCGAATCACAGCAGAATTGAACGTTTCTAAGATAAACAACATCTTTCGCTCTGATCCAAATTTATAACATATAATATAATGTAACATGTTATGTTGTATATAAATTATCTTGTATGTGCATGTACTTGTGTTATGCTAATAACCATATATTAACCATATATATAAATATATAAAAACACTGTAAGAACGGTAAACGACGTAATGTACTTCGATGAAACTGTAATTGAATGTAATGACTTTATATATAATGAAGAATGTACTTTAATAGAACTGTAAGGGACAATCATAAGCGAATGGGAAGTAATCCATAATCGCAAGCATAATTGTAATAAACCCAAACAAAAATGTACTCAGTCGTGAAATGATATCGCCTTCAGAAATGAAGACGTGGCAAAAAAAAAAAAAGATTAGTTTTTATTTTTATTTATTTTTTTTTAATTTTTATTTCGAAACTTTCAAACACCTGATCGTGTTTAAAAGGGGGGAAGCTTAACCTCCAACTGCCATCCCCCAACATTCAGGCATATTTTATACATGTATTTGTAAAATGAAGGACACTTCATTACGGCTCTCTGCTTTGGTCACTGCTAAGAGACTCCCCTTGTTAGCAGCCTCGCTGCGGGGAGGGGGCAGAGGCCCCTTGCCTCCTTAATATTTTTAGATTCCGGCCTGAGCTATGGTCGAAAGAGGTCGAACCTCTACCCCTGTAAAATTCAGACCACTACCTGTAAATTTTTAAGAAGAAAATTACAGTAAGAGAAACTTTTTTTTTCCCCCTCGAGTTGGGCTATCTTCAGAGGAATTTAGTCGTAAAGTAGAAGTATCAGAGTATTATTGAAAGAAAAGAATTAACAGAGTGTCGACCCCATAAAGCGAGAGAAAAGAATTAGAAAGTTATAGAAGAAAAGTATATAGAAGAAATATCCGTTGCTTGCCTCCCTAACCAGAACCCCCCGTCGAATCCGAACCGACTCAGGGCCATAAAAGGGGGGTTAACATATATATATATATATATATATATATATATATATATATATATATATATATATTATGATGTATATATGCATTATAATTAAAGAAGTATATGCATATTATATATAAACATGTAAATATAAATAATAATATGCATAATATAAAGATTTTATATAAAATAAATGGCTAACAATAAATCTCATATTGTGATGCAAACTGAGGAATGTTGTCTCGATCTCAAAGGGTTTTAAATTGAGAGAAAAAAAAATCTGTTTTTATTTTCGTAATCAGCGTAAAAAAGGACATAATAATCATCCACATTCATCAAAAGGAGAAAAACTTTGTTGAACAGTGTAATTACAGTTCTTTAGTGAGGACTGTGAAACCCTAAAAATGTCGCTGCAACTGTAATTCCATTTTAAATAAGTTTATAAACTTGTAGGAAGATAAATAACTTACAGTCTGCAGTATGTATTTGTTTTATGAAAACTATAATACTGTACTATTTATTACAGTATCCCTTTGATAAACAGAAGAGTAATGAAATTGAAATAGAAATGAAAGCAATCCAAAAATAGAAAATAAATTTCTGAATTTCTTTGAAAGTCCAAAAATAAGTCGAAAACAAAACCGTAATTGTGTTCAGAAATAGATGAGCGGCCGAAAATACTTTGTAGTTTTGTCATTTATTGATAGGAATCTCTTGTTCCCAACATAAAAGTGAATAAATAATCCTTTTGCACCGCTAATGAAAATGAAAATGAAAAGGTTTATTGGCAGACTGAGGAATGTTGTCTCGATCTCAAAGGGTTTTAAATTGAGAGGTTTTAAATTAATACAATGACAGTTCATATACTAAGGATAGAAATATATACAATTGATTAGAAATAATACTGTAATGTCGAAGTTAAGTGGAGCTACAGACACGTTTTCGTACCAAGAATTCCATAGCTTAGACTTTAGAGGATAAATGGCAGGACTCATGGATAGCTTGGATAACCGAGTTGGTTGATTTTTTAATTCTTTGCATTAGATTGTATTGAACACGTCTTGTTACCTCTGGGAAGCTCGGGACATTGCGGGCAGCAAACATTTGTGAAGCTGAGCATCTTGGGGGTAATAAATGTAAGAGTCTAAAAGACCTGTTGTACAGCAAATTTAGGGTTCTGCCAGAACCTTTTTTATAATTCACCCAGAGTTGCTGTCCGTATATATTACTGCAGAAAGTACGAAAGAGAGTGTCTTTAGCTTCACTTGTACAGAATCGAAAGTTCCTTATGGTCATATTCACTTTAGCACACAGGCTTCGAGATTGTTTTCTTATATCCGAGTCATCACTCAAGGAGCTGGTAATAGTTTGACCCAAATACTTAAACTCTTGTGCTTCTTCAATTACTTTACTTCACCATTCATTTTAAACCTTATATCAGCTGGCTGATTACAGCTTTTAGGATGAAATTGCATAACATTAGTTTTTGTAACATTAAAAAGAATATCATGTTTCTGTGAATACACTTCGCAGACTTTTAGTAGCCGATCCAGACCTTTAACAGAGGGACTTATTAACACCATATCATCGGCATAAACTAAGTTATTTATCCTTGTGTTATCTATACAACATCCCACTGCTGCCTCATTAAGTGAAGCAATTAATCTGTCAATATACACATTAAACAGCATAGGGGAGAGCGAGGAGCCTTGCCTCACCCCGCAAGAGGAGCCAAAACACTCGGATAGTACATTGCCCCACCTAACAGTGAAAGATTGGTGGGAATACCAAATTTCAATGCATTTAATATGTACATGGGAACTTTCCTCTCTTCTAGTTTTGCAAATAAAATATTGTGGTTCACCCTATCATATACCTTACTTATATCTAGGAAACAGCTATAAATAGTTGAATTACTGTCAATGTATTTAGATATTGTTTCTTTAAGTACATAGATACACAGGTCAGTTGAGTGGGACCTTTTAAAACTAAACTGATTAGATGTCCATAGGAAATCATTTAATCGGAGTAACAAGAGTTTTTCTAGTAGTTTCGAGAAGCAGGAAGCGACAGCAATAGGCCTATAATTATTGCTGGACAGAATGTCTCCGTACTTATTTTTGACCAGGGGCAAGATATATACCCTCATGAACTCTGCAAGGATATAGCTATGAGCAAGCATGGCTGATAGGAGCAATTATATATGCAGACATACTACGTCATTGGCATATTTTAAGTGCTCATTCGATAAGTCATCTACTCATGACGCAGAACCAGTCTTTAACTCTTTAATTAACCTCTTTACTTCAGAAACTGCTATGAAAGTATTTTTCCTTGTCCCTCCCACAGTCGTTTCGCTGCAATCTATCTTAAGATTATCCCTACTCACACTGTTAGAGTAGTTTTTTCCACAATTTTGCAATTTCACCCTCCCCCGACACTCCATCGATTGTCGGAGGGAGGATATTTTTGACACCCGTTTCATTCTTAACAAATTTCAAAAATTTGTTATTATCGTTATTTATGCGAGCTTCACAGGCGTTAAATATATCTGTCTTAATTAACACATATCACCGTGAAACTTAACTACATTCATCTCTAGAAATGCTCTTATAATGAAAAGAAGAAAAAACGAGTTATTATTTACGTTTTCAGTTTAGTTTTATATATTTTACAAGGATTCTGCGGAAATAGGGATTTCATAAAATCCTTAAAATGTTCAGGGATTTCATGTAAGGTTAAGTCGTGATATTGAATGTCCGGTTAAGTGAATGCCCGATTAGGTTAATTGAATGCCCGATTAGGTTAATTGAATGACCGGTTAGGTCAACTGTACACCCTTGACGATTAGTAAGGTTAAGTTGTGATGTTTTCGTTAAAACTAACGAAAATCTCACGACTTAACCTTACATGAAAGCCCTGAACATTTTAGGGATTTCATGAAATCCCTAGTTACACAGATTCCTTGTAACATATATACCATGTGCCACCCAAAAATGTCCCTATTTCTAAATGAATGTTCTAAGCTAAAAAGGAATGAGGACACAAACACAAACGCAATAGGTACGTAAAACATAAGAGTTTATTAACCTAACCATATTCAGTGTAATCGCTATTTTTTTCTAACACAATATTCAACCTTGCACAAATGCTTGATATAATTTTTTTAAATAGCTCAGCTGGGATGTTGTTAATTACCTCTCAAACACACACTTCTCAAACTTCACACTTCTGAGGGCCTATTCCAGCCTACCAGACGCGTCCCCCGGGTTGCGGATGTGGGGAACACCCTACTGGGAAATCAGCAGGGAAGCCTCGAATACAAGAATAAGAGGCCGTGGACAGGTGAAAAAGAAACACAATGAACTACAACCTAAGAAGGAAAGCCAACGGCGTGAATAGGGGTAATGGTGAATCAGCCAGAGCCACTTCGCCAGGTCGCACAGGTGTCAAAAGCCGAGTACCATGTGATCGTTATCAGGAGATCGGCAAACAGGGGAACGGTCTTAACCCTCCGAGCAATACCAGCCCTGGAAAAAAAGGCCCAAGTCCACACTACTGCCCTCAGTATGGACGGGTTACACAAAATGAGGGGCAACCTCCACAAAGTGACATGACAGGGCTACCCCAGGAAGCCCTCATCTCACCCAACAACAAAAAGAAACGGACTAACCACCTACAACCCCAGAGGGGGTACCAGGACACAATGGTCAGTGGAGGAAAAGCGAGAAATACTGTGGTGTACCGCCTATGCCACAAGTGAGCAGTTCCCGAAAAATGGAACCAGCAAAAGGTGCAGAGAAATGCTAACAAAGAGAGGAGTGTTAGATAGGGAGAAGCTAGAAAAAACCCCAGACTGTCGGTTTCACAGCATCACTGCAAACATCAGACTAGGGAAATCAGAGATCACAAAGGATGAAATGAAAAAGATCAAAAGAGAGGTAGAAGAATATGTCCAAAAGGGAAATGAGAACACCATGAGCGAGTGGACATGGACACTGGAGAGAAATCTGTACCTGTTAGAAAGCCGCCTGTATATAGGGCAGATGACCCCAGAAAAAGAGAACAAGAGCGAACTTCTAAAATGGGCAATTGAAAGGAAGGAGTTCGATGAGAATGACTACATGGTATACAGGTTCCAGAAGCGGTACACAGACCATACAGTAGACCGAAAAAAAGTGATCAGGCAAAAACATCATATCCTAAAGACAATCGCAGAAAGAGGAACTGACCATGAAAGGAAACAAAGAGCCACACTACCAACATATGATGAGGCACAGAAAGCAAAAGAAAAGGCAGTGGGTTGTACAGGAACAACTGGTAATAACTGCTGACACCCTAGAAGAACTAAGAACGAGCAAAGGGACAGTAGGTAGAGGGAAGAAACAAACCAAAAAAACAAACTGGCTGAAACACCAGAAAGCCAAGTGAAACCCTCAATAACAGAAAAAACAAAGGAGACAGCCCCAGGTACCGTAGTGGAAACACCTCCCAGAGACAGCACAAAAGAAGTGGAGAAGGATGCCTGCCCAGGGCGGGAAGAGGAGGAAGTGGAAGTGGAAATGAACCACAGGCACACAAACATCTTGCCACCCCCTCCCCCTCCCCCTCCAACTCCCCCAAGTGAACTATCAGATGATAAGGGAGACTCTACACCAGGACCAGGCAAGGATAGTGTGGAAGAGATAGAAGAGGAGAGTGAGGAAGAGAAGGAGATGAAAAGGAGGATCCTAATCCACAGAGAAGAAGATGTACACCAGGAACTGAACCACAGAAGACCACTGCCCAAGTTGAGGAACACCTATAAGGTCAGAAACTATATAGAGATAGCGAACGAGGTACTACCTGCAATAACACCCCAGGAGAGTAACCTCACAGAATTAAACAGGTTATGTTATGCAACAGCAGTCAGCGTAACAGAGATGGCAGGGGTGAAAACACGCAAGCAGAATAACCAAGAGCAAAACCAGGGAAAGAATGGAAATGAGAGGAAGCCAAGGTGGCAGCAAAGACTAGAGAGCAGAGTAGGTAACCTCAGGAAGGAGATCTCAATCCTAACTACCCATATGAGGGGGGAAATAAGATCTGAACTGGGAAGGAGGAAGGTAAATGTATTAATCCAAAGAGAAAGACTGGACAATGAAAGAAAGATCAGACAAAGCATTGCCAGGAAAAAGCTAGACCTGTTGGCAAAGGCAAAAAGATTGGCAAGATATATACGCTTGGATAGAGAAAAGAAACAAAATGAAATGTTTGAAGACAACCCAACAAAACTATTTAGAGAATGAAAGAATGCCCAGATAAACGTAGAAAGACCATCTGAAAAAGAACAAGTGGAGCATTTCTGGAAGAACATCTACGAGAACGAAGTCAACCATAATGATGGTGCAGAATGGATTGGGAGCCTTTACAACAGCGAAAAGGTGAGAAACATCTCAGAGACGGACATGGACAGAATAACCGTGAAAGAAGTCGAGGAGAAAATAAAAAGAAGCAGCAACTGGAAAGCACCAGGCCCAGACATGATTAAGAACTTCTGGTTGAAAAAGCTAACATCACTAAATGGAAAACTAACAAGGTGCTTCAACAAGAGAGTAACAGCAGAAGAAGAAACACCAGAATGGTTGACAAAAGATAAAACAACATTACTACCAAAGTCCCATGAAACCCAGAATGCAAGTAAATATAGACCAATAACGTGCTTGCCAATAATCTACAAAATACTAATAGGAATCATAGGTGACAGGATCTACAGCCATGCAGAAGAAAACAACACCATAAGCCCAGAACAAAAAGGATGCAGCAGGAAAACGTATGGGACAAAAGACCAGCTGTTAATCAACAGGGCTATATTGGAGAACAGCAGAAAGAAACAGAGAAACCTAAGCATGCATGGATTGACTACAAAAAGGCGTATGACAGTGTACCCCACTCCTGCGTGAAGGAAGTATTGAGACTATACAAGATCCACCCTACCATCAGGATCTTCTTAGAAACAGCTACGACACGATGGGAAACAGACCTAACTCTCCATCATAGTAAGGGAACTTTAGAGGTGAACAGTGTAAGAATCAAGAGAGGGATCTACCAGGGTGATTCAATATCCCCTTTTTTATTTGTACTGAAAACATCAGTGTGGACAATATCGTGATAGAAGAACTAGAGATAAATATCTGGGGATGGAGGAATCTGAAAAGATGGGAAGTGACATCATGAAGGAAAGACTGCGGAAAGAATATTCAAAAAGGATAAAGCTAATTCTAAAATCTCACCTAAACAGTAAAAATAAGATCCTATCCATAAACTTACTGGTGGTACCTGTACTGTCATACAGTTTTGGCATAATCAACTGGACCCAGCAAGAAATCAACAAACTGGATACGATCACCAGAAAATTGCTCCATGCGCATAAGGTCATATATAAAAACCAATGCACACCAAGGCTATACCTGCCAAGGAGGGTCGGTGGATTAGGGCTTGCGCTAATTGACCAAGTGCACAAAGCCACAACAATAGGATTAGCACAGTACATAAAGGAAGGAGAAGGAAGGCTAGTCAGATTTGTAAGAGACCATGAACGTGAAAAGCCTCAAACAACATCACTCTCAAAAAAGGCAAATGATTATCTAGTGGATGCTGGCATAGGACCTGAACAGCTTGAAGACATTGCAAATAAACCTCTCATGGAAAAGATAAGCACCATCAAAAGAAGGTTAACAAGAAACGATCAGAAGAAAAGGAGAAGAACTGGGAAGAGCACAAGTTTAGCAAAGTATACAAAGAGGACGTGCTGAACAGAGCATACATAGAGAGGGATGAAACCGTGGAGTTCCTGGTAAGAGGGGCACTGAGATCAGAAGATGAACGACTGGTGATGGCAGCACAAGACCAGGCACTACGAACAAACTGGTTCAAAAGGAATATTGAGGGCAGAAATGAAAGCGAGATGTGCAGATTGTGCTCAAAGAGCCCAGAGACTGTGAGTCACATACTATCTGGGTGTGAAATACTCCTGCACAGAGGAAACTACACAGACAGACACCATGCAGTCTGCAAGCTAATCCACTTCAAGCTGTGTAAGAAATATGAAATAAGGCTAGAAACAGAAAAACACTGGGAACATATTCCACAAGGAATAGAAGACAATGACAAAGTCCTACTCCTATATGATCACGAGATACCAACTGACATCAGGGTATCAGGATGCAGACCAGACATAGTTGTGAGAGAGAAGGAGGGAAACAAGTGCCTCTTGGTGGAAGTAGGAGTCCCAGCAGACGGAATGTGGCGAACTATGAAAGGGAAAAGGTCTTAAAATACCAGAGACTCAAACACGAAATAAGGAGAATGTGGAATATGGAACCTGAGCTCATCCCAATAGTAGTGGGGGCAACAGGGGCAGTAAAGAAATCCACAGTAGAGTTCCTGAACCAACTACCCATAAGTGTGACATCTGAAGAAGTTGTAGAGGAGATATTACGATACATCACCTCTATCTTTCGCTTATTACTAGGCTGTACCTAAAAATTCCTTAGGGTTAAGGTTTAACCCCGGAAGCAAAAAACTCTCTCCATCTGGAGTAGAAAGGGAAAAACAAAAAGAACTATATATACAGTACATACATCTTTCACATTACATAATCTTTTCAAAATTACAAAAAAAATGGCAGGGAGGGGACCATAAATATTCCCACTTCTGGCTTCCCCGCCGCCGATACCGGGAATGTAAACCGGGGCAACCGGGTTGGATCTACTACCGCCCATTCAAGATGTTCTGGACCTCTGCCTGGTTCACTTTTCATAAACTTCTGCAACATTTGTGGCCTTTCCTCAAATTTTCAATCTGTTGAACACCATCTCTCCTCCTCTGAACCTCATCTTCTCTTCCACACTGAAACTCAGGCGTCTGGGATGACCGACAGCAACCCCTTTTCTGTACCCTCTTACTTTCTCTATACTCAATTTCACTCCAAAGGAGGATGTTGCGTATATGTACGCAATGACCTAACTTGTTCTAGTAATCCCGAACTCGAATCTTCCGAATTCTATACCCTCTGGCTACTGCTTACATGGCAATCTCAAACTAAATACATCTACACTCTTAACCTTTCTCTTAATTCTCCCTCTGCTGAAATCTCCATTTTAGGAGATTTCAATGTTCACCACCACCTTTGGCTTTCCTCCCATTTTACTGACATCCCTGGTGAACTAGCTGACAACTTTTCTATCCTAAATGACCTAGAGCAGATTATATAGCACCTTACTCGTATCCTCGATCGCGTCGAAGATAGGCCCAACATTCTGGCTTTATTTCTTACCTTTCATCCTTTTTCTTACTCTGTCAAACTTTTTTCCTCCGTTGGGCTCCTCCGATCACAATCTTATATCTGTTTCTTATCCTGTCGCTCCAATTCGGCCTTTGGATCCTCCCAAGAGGAGGCGCCTTTGCATTTTGGCGCCGCTAATTGGGAGGCCCTTAGGCAGTACTTCTCCGATTTCCCATGGGATGATTACTGCTTCCGTGGCCGAGGCCCCTCCGAGTGTGCTGAGCGCATCACAGAGGTGATAATCTCGGGCATGGAGGCGTACATTTCATATTCTATTCCTACAACTAATGCAAAGAAACCATGGTTTAATTTTACTTGGTCTAATACTATCCACAACAGAGAGTTCTTCAGAAGGTACCGTCGCCATCCAACTCCTGACTCTCACTTAACTTATATTTCTGGCCGGAATTCTGCAAAATCTGTTCTTCGACTTGCCAAAAATTCCTTCATCCGACAAAAATGTAAAAACCTATCCAGTTATAATTCTTCTCGCTTTTTCTGGCATCTAGCTAAGAACCTCTTCAAAAACTTTACTTCCTCTTCTTTCCCTCCTCTTTTCCATTCCGACGGCTCAGTTGCCGTCTCTTCTCCTGACAAAGCTGAACTCTGAACTCTGAACTTTCGTTTCCAACTCAACCCTTGACGATTCTGGTGCTGTTCCTCCATCTCCTCCCCCCTCTGACCTTATTATTTCTGAAATTAGAATTTCTTCTAAAGATGTTTTTTCTGCCCTATCTGGGCTCAACTCTAGGAAAGTGTACAGTCCTGATGGTGTCCCTTCTGTTGTTCTTATTGTTCTTAAGAACTGTGCTTCTGTGCTGACACCCTGCCTAGGCAAACTCGTCTTTTGTCTCTCATCTGGTATTTTTCCTTCCTGCTGGACGTTCGCTTTCATTCAGCATGTCTGAAAGAAGGGTGACCGCTCTCAACCTTCCAACTATCGTCCAGTTGCTTTGATTTCTAGCCTTTATAAAGTTTTTCAATCTATCCTCAATAGGAAGATCATTAAACACCGCTCTTCTTACAATCTTTCACATCGTCAGTGTGGGTTCCGCAATGGACGCTCTACTGACGATCTTCTTGCATATCTCTCTGACTCTTGGTCATCCTCCTTTTGGGATTTCGATGAAACTTTTGCTATTGCGCTTGACATATCAAAAGCTTTTGATAGAGTCTGGCACAAATCTTTAATTTCGAAACTGCCATCTTTCGGTTTCCATCCTTCTATCTGTGCCTTCATCTCTAATTTCCTTTCTGGCCGATCTATAACTGCGGTTGGAGATGGCCACTGTTCTTCTCCTGAAGCTATCAACAGTGGTGTTACTCAGGATTCTGTCGTATCACCCACTCTTTTCCTTTTATTTATCAATGATCTTTTAATTCGCACTCCCTGTCTTATTTACTCCTATGCCGATGATTCCATTCTTCACTTCTCCACCCGCTTCCCAAAGCGTCCCTCACAACAGTCACTCCATGATTCGCGTAAGATGGCTATGGAACACCTGACCTCTGATCTTTCTGCTATCTCTGATTGGGGCAGAGAAAACTTTGTTGCTTTCACTGCCTCAAAAACTCAGTTCCTCCATCTCTCTACTCATCACAATCTTCCACAGGACTATCCCCTTATTTTCAACAACACACAACTCGATCCTTCCTCTTCTCTTAACATTCTTGGCGTTTCGTTTTCTCGTGATCTTTCCTGGAAAGAACACATATACTCTCTTTCCAAAACAGCTTCCAAGAGGTTAGTTGTGTTGTACCGGCTTCGCGGTTTTTTTCACCCCCACTTAGTTGCTGTCTCTGTATAGGGGTCTTGTTCGCCCCTGTATGGAGCATGCTTCTCATGTGTGGTGTGGCTTAACCCACACAGCTCTACTTGACCAGGTGGAATCAATGGCTTTTCGTCTCATCAATTCCCCGCCTCTAACTGACTGTCTTCAACCTCTCTCTCTTCGCCACAATGTTGCCTCATTCTTTCTTTACTATCGCTATTATAACGACATTGCTCTTCTGAACTCTCTAACTGCGTGCCTCCTCCTTTAAGGAGAGCACGCAGCACCAGACTTTCTACACTTCTTCATTCCTTTTCCGTCCAACTCTTTAACGCAAGGGTTAATCGGTCTTTTTAATCTTTCATCTACTCAACCGGTCAACTCTGGAACAATCTTCTTCAATTTATCTTTCCCCCTGTCTATGACCTCCCATCTTTCAAAAGCAGAGTGTCTAGGTGTCTCGAAAACCCTGGACCTTGATTTTGGCTCTCTTCCTCTTCTATGTGGGGGTGCACTTTTGAGGGTATTCGCCCTTGGTCCCTCCTTCCTGCATAAAAAAGCACCCGAGACCGAGATCTAACCACCCGAGACCGAGACCAGAACAAAAAGGTCTCGAGCCCAGTCTCGAGTCCTATATCACTGCACTATGCACCGTTTAAATGCTTATTTATGGACATCTAATCGTTTTGGTTTTGAAAGGGACACTCGCCTGCAATAGTTCCGCTCCACCCTCTCAGAGATGTGAAAACAACGTAGTCCCTTTTAAGGGTTACATCGTAGCCAATGTCGTAACACCGCTTTCCGTTGATCAGCGAAGTTAAGCGACATTGGGTCGGATAGTAGTTGGATTGGAGGCCGTCCGCTGCGTCCAGACTATGTCGCGACCGGTGGTTCGGATCCCACGTAAAGCTGTAAGTCCCCTCCGTCATATGACCTTAGATGTTGTGAAGGAGGTTAAACAAAACCAATAATTATTATTAGTCCCTCTTAAACCCAAGTCCTCCACCCTCACTCCCTCCAGCTCCTCCTCCCACTCTCAGGTGTTGTCATAGTAATACTTTTATTTTTGAAAACAAATGACTGAATAAATATATTGTTCACTGTAGTTTTGGTGATAATGCTAGGACGACTATGTATTTTATTCATGCATTTTTCCTAAATTTAGGGAACTTCAACTGCAGAGCTGGGCACTTGCGTTTTTTTGCGCGTTTTTTTGCGGTACTGCGGTACTGCGGTACTACTACCGCACTACCAAACCGGTACCGCATAACGCAGTACCGCAAAGGATCGCTGAAAGTACAGCAGTACCGCTACCGCATTCAAATTTCCCGCGGTACTTTCCGCGGTACCGACCAACACGGTAGTACCGCAGTACCGCAGTACCGCAAAAAAAACCGCAAGTGCCCAGCTCTGTATAATAATAATAATAATAATAAATAAACAGAGTATCTAAAACCACTCGGAGGCTGTTTCAGTGGTACAATACATTTTAATGCATAAAATTAAACGTCGTCCATGATTTATAATTTAATATTTATTGTTGAATAGTGTATACAGTATAAAAACACTAAAGAACTCGTTGACAGGTCTCTGGGGATATGAGTGGCTGGAGGTGGCAAGCCAGATTGGCTTTTGGATTTAACATTTCAGCCGTTTCAAACAGGATACTGGCTGGTTGGGTGTTTATTAGACCTGTTTATATTCAGAGGTGAGAGTGTACAATGTGTGTTAAACACAGCTCCCGAAGTTTGGAACAGTATATACTGAAAGTGCTAAAAATCGGTGTTAAAACATTCAAATAAACAAACAAACAAAACCTTCGGCTGGTGTCGCGCACGCGTCCGGCGGTAACGGACGGGTATACAGAAGCATTCGGTATCGTCCAACGGTAAATATTATTATTTTTATTGTCATTATCAATATTAGTATTATTATTCTCATATGCCTAAATCAGTGTTATCAGCGGCCGCTATACATTATAGTTATATTATTAGTGGGACATCGTGCTGCTGGTGGCCTCTACTAAATCTTGTATTTATATTTATTGTTGTGTCATCGTCCTGCCGGTGGCCCCTAACCCATATATTTGTATTATTATTATTGCGTCGTCGTGCTGCCGGTGGCCTCTAAACCTTATATTAATAACTGAAATTTTTTGATATTAAAATGGTGACCGCTAAAGTTCATAGTGTGACGTCACACAATTTTTCTATTTTTATTTTCTTTGCTTTCTTTTTTAATCAAAGCCCACTGACGGATTAAGATCTTATCAGGGATTAAAAAAACTTTTCAGGGATTATAAGACCTCATCAAGGATTAAAATTTTGCTCTACTGGCATTCCCCTTTTCCCCCTCTGGCACTCCCCTCACTCCCCTCAGTGACACTGGCACACCTACACCTCACTCCCCTTTGACACTGGCATCCCTACACCTCACTCCTCTTTGGCACTGGCAACCCTACTCCCACTTTCTCCACTCTCACTAAATGGACCTAAGTAGTATAGTGTTAAAATGTGAGACAGCAATGGCGTCCTCACCGTCCTTCATGGAGGTCCTCCACCGTCCTTCATGACGGTCCCTCCTTTATGAGGTGTCCTTCATGGTCCTTCATGGTCCTTCAAAAAAAAAAAATTTAAAAATAAATTTAAAAAAATTAAATTTAAAAAATTAAATTTAAAAAAATAAATTTTAAAAATGATTCGTCTTCACCTTCCTTCAAAAAAATTTAAGAAAGGATTGAGCCTCGCCTTCCTCCTTCGAAAAAGTTCTTTCATGAGGCAAACAAGAACAAACATGAAAAAACATACATACATTCAAGTACTTTCCGCAAATTAGAAGACAGTAGAAATGGAAACGAATGAAAGGTTTTAATAGGCCTAACGAGATTGCACATTAACACCCAATTTTCAAATGTTAACAAATTGCGAACAATACATAAATGAAAATCAGAGTGATCATATTTTAAACCTAATACAAGTTCTTTGTTTAAGATCTGCATTATGAAAAATAAAATGAATATTTATCATTTTAATTTAAATAAATTAATTTCTCTCTTTTTTAAGGGAAACTGGCTTATTTTCAAACGAGATGACCTTCAAATACAATATATACATATAGTACACTCATATTTGTTTATTTAAATATGTAGTTTTCTGTTATTTACGCTGATATATACCATTACATTCACTTTCACATGCTATCTTCTGGTATGTGAATTAATAATTTTACTATACAGCAAATTTCGTTATAAAATTGCATATGCTAAAAAGAACATCAAGCTGCGTAACACAGCTTTGAATCTGAAGCATCAATTCTGTTATCCTCCGCTAAACATCCACTTAAATATTATTACTAATATTGATTTATTGTTATTATTACATATATATATGTACACGTGTTAAGAGTATTTAAATTAAATATATTGATTTCAATTCCCTTCGTAATAAAAGCATCTGGCAACTATACCCCCAATCTTGCTATATATTTCTCTCAGTAATTGTTTTCAGGTTATTTGCTAAGTTTAACTTTCTTCTAAAGACTATTAGCTGCAACTAATCTTGTTATTATTATTATTATCATATATATATATATATATAACATCCAAATAAGTAGGTTCGGGTAAAAAAAAATTTCTTATTAGATGCAATTAAAGAAAACGGGATGTCAAATTTATGTGGGTTGTCATTTTTAAATAGATGCAGCGGGAAATAGGTATTGAAAGTTGAGAGATTTTTCATTAAGAACCTTTCTACTTGTAGTTATAGTTAGGACTATTCACATTACTTTAATTATCATTTCTCTAATTTAACGGCTGTTCACAATTCCTCATAATTCTCATAATAAACGTATTTGTTTTCACACCAGTCAGGCCACTGTTTACATCAATCACACAGAATGTTCATGCTTATTGTTTTTGTCATTAGCTGTACCAATCATGTCTTTACAGACTGAAGCCTACCGTTACACAACGTTTAAAATGTTATAATTAATGCTTTATGATATCAGATCTCGTATAAAAAGCATTATTTTCTGTACAAATGGCCACAAAAATACTTTCAATCCTAATATATGTACGTATAGTATGCAACATACGCCTTTTCACCTGTATTAAAAACGTAAAAGTATCATCATGCGATCTTAGTTTCCGCAATGACGTGAGCCCTAACATTTAATTTAAAATTATTTAACAGATCATTCGAGGGAACTGTACATCGATCTCATTAGAACTTCTGACTCATAATAACCCGCTATGCATATTTACAAGAGTCGAATTTAAATAAATAAATAAATAAATAAATATATATATATATATATATACTATATCCCTTACTACACACGCATGCATCTTACACACTACACAGTCTTTTCAAAAAAGGTGTAATTTCAATAGTTTCGGAGATTCGCGATTGGCCCCTCCTTCCTGCCTGCATCGTATATAGTACCAAGCAAGTCTCTCCACAGTTTACAGGTTTCCTCATTGTCTAAAATTTATAAAGTTCTCTCTTATTGTTTTCCTTATTGTAACGGACATCACAACCGAATTTAAATAGTTAAGTATTATGTCGAGCAACATAGCTAGATAACCCCGCCACAGCCTAGTTTCTTTGCATAATCATGAAACAAGATTAATATATATATATATATATATATATATATATATATACACGGCAAAAGTAGTTTGAAGATTTATTCCATCACACGACTGATTATAATTATACACTTTAGAGGAGTTTGCAAATTGCATATACTTAGACAAAAAGTATTAGATCTTATGATGATTTCATGTCATTATCAGCATGCTTCACTGTCCTTTCAGTCATTGTGACCGTAGAACGTACCAGAACTATGGTCTTGACAAACCACAATGTGTTAAATTTAAATATTGACTTATTGTTATTATTACATATATATGTACACGTGTTAAGAGTATTTAAATTAAATATATTGATTTAAATACATTTCGTAATAAGAGCATCTGGTAACTCTACCCCAATTTTGCTATATGAAAATGAAAATGAAAAGGTTTATTGCCAGACTATAGTCCATATGGCAAATATTATTCATACAATGACAGTTCATACACTAAGGGTAGAAATATATACAATTGATTAGAAATAATACTGCACTGTCGAAGTTAAGTGGAGCTACAGACAGACAGACGTTTTCGTACCAAGAAGTCCATAGCTTAGGCCTTAGAGGATAAATGGCAGGACTCATGGATAGCTTGGATGATCGGGTTGGTTGATTTTTTAATTCTTTGCATTAGAATGTGTTGAGCACGTCTTGTTACCTCCGGGAAGCTCGGGACATTGCGGGTAGCAAACATTTGCGAAGCTGAGCATCTCGGGGGTAATTTATGTAAGAGTCTAAAAGAACTGTTGTACAGCAAATTTAGGGTACTGCCAGAACCTTTTTTATAATTCACACAGAGCTGCAGACCGTATATATTACTGCAGAAAGTACGAAAGAGTGTGTCTTTAGCTTCACTTGTACAGAAACGAACGCTCCTTATGGTCATATTCGCTTTAGCATACAGGCTTCGAGACTGTTTTCTTATATCCGAGTCATCACTCAAGGAGCTGGTAATAGTTTGACCCAATTACTTAAACTCTTGTACTTCCTCAATTACTTCACCATTCATTTTAAACCTTATGTGAAAAATGCTCTGTATCAATTGGTCCACAATTAACCCACCCCTTATATCCACAGTCTAACTATAGAGTAGATTAAGTCTAGCCTTGTAGGGGTCAGCCTAGAGATTCCGGAAATGGTCCAGAGCGGGCAGATAAATTGAGGTCCACAGTAGGATTCCTCACCAAATTAGGTTAGGGCAATCTACCTTCACCTTTGTTACGCTATGAGTTGATGCTAGGTCTTAGGCCACAATGTAGGCCTAATTTGTCTGACCCAGCTTAATTTACTGCGTTTACTTCTAACTGGGTTAAAAACACAATTAGTCACTTACTACTAGTTATTAGAGACCCTTTTCCCCTTTTGTTTAATTGTTGAGAGCGTACTTGCTGGTGGGGATCTTTTTTCCGTTGTTTGTTCTTCCCCCTTCCCTCGTTCCGTCTTGTAACCCCGTTCCTCGTTTTCGTTCCCCCTTGTCCACCTTTTCGCTGGGCTTTTTCCACCAGCGACCTCTTGGTTTTTTGGTTGGTTGATCGGTAATGTATATCTATTACCGAGCACGCTCTTGTCACACAGTATATAAATACTAGTGTGGAGAATAACTCTGGTGAGCAACCAATTGGTTTCATCCACCCAGTTATTGACATAAAAGGAATTTAATAATTGTTCGATTAACTACCTACCTACTCAGTGAACCATTTTCGTTACATCCCAACTACCCACACATCAGTTTTCCATATACTGGGGGCCCCGGGAGATAAAAATTTTGGTGTCAATGTCACCAATTTTTATGTCTGAGTATAGACTAGCTAACTATTTGACTGTAAATGCCTGTTAATCTGATTAACAGTGACTATCCTCACCATCTCATGGAGAAGATGTAGCATTTAATTAGAAGAGAAAATATACATCCATAAGATGAAACTGTCTATGGTCTTTACCATAAGAAAAGGAAAAGTGAAAGTTAGAAGATAAATTACAATTCCCCAGCATCTATTTTTTGTTGTAAAACTAGTCGCGCCTTTAATGCTGTTTGTCGCTGAGGTCATGTGTCTGTCAATGTTGTAGTAGGATGCGTTACCACTCCTACTGTCAAAGGAATAGTTACTGGAAGTTCAGTGTCTCCAGTTGTTACTGGCGGTGGAGAAGGTTCTCCAAAGTCCATTGTTTTGGGTCCAGGCTCTAAGGGGTACAAAAGAGAAATGTCTCTTGTTGTGTCACCCGTTGAAGTCCTTAATTTGACCACTCTTGTTACCCCGTCTGCCTCTGGTCTGAGTTCTAAAACTCTAGCCAGAGGCCAGTATTGTCTTGGAGTACTGTCATGTATGAGAACAAGGTCCCCTACCTTAATTGTGTCAGCCCAATCCTTCTTAGTCATTTGGTTATGTCTCTCCCTTAGACCCATCAAGTACTCAATTTTCCGCTGTTTAATGAAATGAGCTTTAACTCTAGTTAAATGTTGTAACTTAGTCTGGAGCTCATCATGTCGTTGAGTCCAGTTTGGGTCTTCTGAAGAGTCTATATAGTAGTACGGCAGGAGACTAACTTGTTCTCCCCGAATCAAATGATTTGGAGTTAATGGTTCCGGGGTCATTAATGTTGTCACTTACATAAGTGAGTGGTCTATTGTTAATGATGTTCTCAATCTCAGCCAGGAGAGTGAGCAACTCAAACAAGTGTATCTGTTTTTTACCATTTGCTTTCTTCAAGCAGTTCTTTACTGCTTGTATATTCCTCTCCCAGATAGAACCATACCAAGGAGAGGCAACCGGAATATACTTCCACTTTATGTTTGAATTTTGTATATATAATTGTGTGAATTCATTGCTTAACAAATCGTGGATGACTTGTTCACCAGCCTTGAAATATGTAGCATTGTCAGTCCATACTGTCTTGGGTACTAAATATCGTGCACAGAATCTCTTAAAGACAGCAACAAAAGACTCTGCTGTAAGGTCCTCCACAACATCCAGATAAACAGCTCGTGAGGCAGCACATGTAAACAGTACAATGTACATTTTTTGTTCAGTGTCAACCAACCCCACAGTCAATGCTCCTGTATAGTCAATGCCTACAGTCTCAAAGGGTCTGTTGAGAGTAACTCTCTCCTCTGGCAAAGCAGGAGGATTTGGTATCCTATAGGGCCTAGCATGAATACGCCTACATGTGATACACTCACTCAGGACTGTTTTAACAGTGATCCTTCCCTTGGGTATCCAATAAGTTTTTCTTAATGTAGTTAGTGTCTGTGGTACCCCATATGATGTACATCATTGTGTGTGTTTGCCTGATGATTAATGTTGTCAAATAGCTAAATCTAGGTAAAAGGATTGGTTGTTTGCTTTTGTAAGACAGTTTTGATTTGTCTAATCTCCCTTTACACTTTAGATGGCATTCCTCATCTCTGAACAAATTTAGATCCACAACTACTGATGGTACAGGTTCTTTTGTTTGTTTCCCATTAGTCAAGAATTCTAACTCTTTATTGTACTCCTTTTGTCGTGCATGCGCTATCCAGTACTTGGTTGCAACTTCTGTATAATTATGATTGTTTTTATTTAGCTGATTGTTTATTGTAGTTAAACAGTTGTGAGCAAACCTCAAACAGTAAGCTGTGACCCTGACAAGTTTGCTGAAATCAGAATAATGTTCATAATTAGTGATTGGTTCAACCTTTTCATTTGAAAAGATTAAATTTAATGTCAAGTTAACTTGTTCCACAGGCCATTGGTATGTATTACAGAGCCACTTAGGTCCCATGAACCAAGTTTTGTTTGACTTCAACAACTTCTAGGATAAACCTCTGGTCAGAAAGTCTGCTGGATTTTGTTTAGTTGGAACATAGTGAAAGTTTACTTGTAGTCTTTCATTAGCTTCAGCTATTTCTTTTAGCCTATTTCTTGCAAAGATATTCTTACTATTAATGCTAGCATTCCGTATCCAGGCAAGACAAATCTGACTGTCAAGCCAGATGTGGATATCAGTTATGTTCACAACATGGCAAGCATCCTTAAGCAATGAATTGGTTTTAATGGCTAACGCAGCAGCCAATAGTTCCAGTTGAGGTATGGTTCGGGTAGGTTTGAGGGGTGCAACTTTCCCTTTTGCATAAATTAGATGATTTTCTGTAGGACTTACAAGGTATGCACAGTACCCATAAGCATGTGTGCTTGCATCAGCAAACACATGAAGTCTCTGTGGCTTATCCCTAAACCCACAGCACCTTTGAATTTTAATGTTCTGCACTTTTGTTAAATCAGCAGCTAACTTCTTCCAAAATTTTTGCTATCCATTTGTTATTGGATCATCCCACCCAACATTTGTCATCCAAACTTCTTGGAGGAGAATCTTTGATTTTATTGTTGAAGGCAGGAATAGACCCATGGGGTCAAAATTTTTTGAAGCCTCTGATAATATTTGTCTTTTAATATTTACTTCCTCATCAAGTTTAAAACCTTTAGTACAGATTGAATCATGACTGATAGAAGATGCGTCCAAATAACAGTTCATACCTAAAGTTTTAACTCTGTCTGATGGATCAGTAAGACCATTATTATCCTTTAAAATCTTTTTGTTTAATTCCTCATCATTTGAAATCCACGCACTAAGTTCAAAGTTACCTTGTTGCATAATGTTTTGAGAGTGTTCATAGACCTCAGATAATTCAGATTTTGTTGTTGTTGAGCCTATTAGATTGTCTACGTAAAAATGTTCCTTGAGGAAATTCATTGTTAAAGAGTTATTAAACTGGTTCAAATGATGTCTAATTGTCATTGCTAATAGGCTAGGTGAGCAATTGGCTCCAAACAACACAACATTAAATCTATAGGTTATGAGCCCTTTATTCAAATCAAATGGATCCCTGAACCATAAGAACCTAAGTTGGTTCTTGTCATATTCATTTTTAGATTTATTCTCAAAATTGCCTTGAAATGGCACTTTGTACGGCATATTTATCTAACCTGAGGAGCCAAGTGAACACCTCTCCTCCTTTCTCTCCTTTCTCTTGGGGGATAACGCCACCTCCAAGTTTCCTTGTTGCACCTACAGCCCCCCCCCCCCTTTGCTTGGCAATAGTTTTGTGGTGAGACGACCAAAACTATCTAAACAAAAGCCCAAAGACCTAAGGAACATGAAGGGAGTTGCTGTGGACATCTTCAAAAGATGATTAGACGCCTGGCTCAGAACAATCCCCGATGAACGGGACGTACATGGATGTGAGGTGGAGAGTACAAGAAAGCACTCGCCCCTCGACCAAGACAGGCCTAGAGGGGACACCAGCCTGACCTTCGTGTGAAGAGAGAACTACGCACGGAACCGCAACGTTGCGTATACACACATTTTATTCGTGCATTTATCCGTGATTCACTGTCGTCAATTGAATTAACATAACCTACTAATTGTTACCACTGTACACTTAACCGTGATCGTGACATGGTGCTAGCCGTGATTTGAGGGTGTTTACATTTGGGGGTCTCCTCCCGCCATCCCACACAATGCGTCTCAGTCAATGTCTCTCAGCGCAGCCAAAGACAATATTACGGACGATACAAAGATCAGCAGAAAAATCAACGAGTGGTACAAAACTTCAAAATAAATCCAATTACCTTCCAAACAACACAGGACAATAGGAAAGTCAGAATGTGTAGTATCCCCAAACTAAAGGCCTGACAAGAGACCTCCTCAACACTGAAGGAAATTAGCCTGGTTGTCAGTGGGCCAAGACATTTTAACCAGCTTCACCTTCATGTGAAGAGAGACCGACGCAGAGGGGGGGGGCACTACCATCGAGTATAGCAATTTAACTTGAAGTAGTAGCATTATTAAATATTTAAATTAAATAGATGATTCTTTCGCAATAAAAATTAGGTGGTAACCTACATCTTAACACATAGCTATCATATCTACAGCTAATTACGCAAAAGTACATTTCTCTTTCATATTGAGTTGCCAGATAGCAATATTTATTAAATTAAACCATATATTAATCATCCATTTAAATAGTGTGTACACTATTTAAATGGATGATTAATATATGGTTTAATTTAATAAATATTGCTATCTGGCAACTCAATATGAAAGAGAAATGTACTTTTGCGTAATTAGCTGTAGATATGATAGCTATGTGTTAAGATGTAGGTTACCACCTAATTTTTATTGCGAAAGAATCATCTATTTAATTTAAATATTTAATAATGCTACTACTTCAAGTTAAATTGCTATACTCGATGGTAGTGCCCCCCCCCCTCTGCGTCGGTCTCTCTTCACATGAAGGTGAAGCTGGTTAAAATGTCTTGGCCCACTGACAACCAGGCTAATTTCCTTCAGTGTTGAGGAGGTCTCTTGTCAGGCCTTTAGTTTGGGGATACTACACATTCTGACTTTCCTATTGTCCTGTGTTGTTTGGAAGGTAATTGGATTTATTTTGAAGTTTTGTACCACTCGTTGATTTTTCTGCTGATCTTTGTATCGTCCGTAATATTGTCTTTGGCTGCGCTGAGAGACATTGACTGAGACGCATTGTGTGGGATGGCGGGAGGAGACCCCCAAATGTAAACACCCTCAAATCACGGCTAGCACCATGTCACGATCACGGTTAAGTGTACAGTGGTAACAATTAGTAGGTTATGTTAATTCAATTGACGACAGTGAATCACGGATAAATGCACGAATAAAATGTGTGTATACGCAACGTTGCGGTTCCGTGCGTAGTTCTCTCTTCACACGAAGGTCAGGCTGGTGTCCCCTCTAGGCCTGTCTTGGTCGAGGGGCGAGTGCTTTCTTGTACTCTCCACCTCACATAGCCATGTACGTCCCGTTCATCGGGGATTGTTCTGAGCCAGGCGTCTAATCATCTTTTGAAGATGTCCACAGCAACTCCCTTCATGTTCCTTAGGTCTTTGGGCTTTTGTTTAGATAGTTTTGGTCGTCTCACCACAAAACTATTGCCAAGCAAAGGGGGGGGGGGATGCTGTAGGTGCAACAAGGAAACTTGGAGGTGGCGTTATCCCCCAAGAGAAAGGAGAGAAAGGAGGAGAGGTGTTCACTTGGCTCCTCAGGTTAGATAAATATGCCGTACAAAGTGCCATTTCAAGGCAATTTTGAGAATAAATCTAAAAATGAATATGACAAGAACCAACTTAGGTTCTTATGGTTCAGGGATCCATTTGATTTGAATAAAGGGCTCATAACCTATAGATTTAATGTTGTGTTGTTTGGAGCCAATTGCTCACCTAGCCTATTAGCAATGACAATTAGACATCATTTGAACCAGTTTAATAACTCTTTAACAATGAATTTCCTCAAGGAACATTTTTACGTAGACAATCTAATAGGCTCAACAACAACAAAATCTGAATTATCTGAGGTCTATGAACACTCTCAAAACATTATGCAACAAGGTAACTTTGAACTTAGTGCGTGGATTTCAAATGATGAGGAATTAAACAAAAAGATTTTAAAGGATAATAATGGTCTTACTGATCCATCAGACAGAGTTAAAACTTTAGGTATGAACTGTTATTTGGACGCATCTTCTATCAGTCATGATTCAATCTGTACTAAAGGTTTTAAACTTGATGAGGAAGTAAATATTAAAAGACAAATATTATCAGAGGCTTCAAAAAATTTTGACCCCATGGGTCTATTCCTGCCTTCAACAATAAAATCAAAGATTCTCCTCCAAGAAGTTTGGATGACAAATGTTGGGTGGGATGATCCAATAACAAATGGATAGCAAAAATTTTGGAAGAAGTTAGCTGCTGATTTAACAAAAGTGCAGAACATTAAAATTCAAAGGTGCTGTGGGTTTAGGGATAAGCCACAGAGACTTCATGTGTTTGCTGATGCAAGCACACATGCTTATGGGTACTGTGCATACCTTGTAAGTCCTACAGAAAATCATCTAATTTATGCAAAAGGGAAAGTTGCACCCCTCAAACCTACCCGAACCATACCTCAACTGGAACTATTGGCTGCTGCGTTAGCCATTAAAACCAATTCATTGCTTAAGGATGCTTGCCATGTTGTGAACATAACTGATATCCACATCTGGCTTGACAGTCAGATTTGTCTTGCCTGGATACGGAATGCTAGCATTAATAGTAAGAATATCTTTGCAAGAAATAGGCTAAAAGAAATAGCTGAAGCTAATGAAAGACTACAAGTAAACTTTCACTATGTTCCAACTAAACAAAATCCAGCAGACTTTCTGACCAGAGGTTTATCCTAGAAGTTGTTGAAGTCAAACAAAACTTGGTTCATGGGACCTAAGTGGCTCTGTAATACATACCAATGGCCTGTGGAACAAGTTAACTTGACATTAAATTTAATCTTTTCAAATGAAAAGGTTGAACCAATCACTAATTATGAACATTATTCTGATTTCAGCAAACTTGTCAGGGTCACAGCTTACTGTTTGAGGTTTGCTCACAACTGTTTAACTACAATAAACAATCAGCTAAATAAAAACAATCATAATTATACAGAAGTTGCAACCAAGTACTGGATAGCGCATGCACGACAAAAGGAGTACAATAAAGAGTTAGAATTCTTGACTAATGGGAAACAAACAAAAGAACCTGTACCATCAGTAGTTGTGGATCTAAATTTGTTCAGAGATGAGGAATGCCATCTAAAGTGTAAAGGGAGATTAGACAAATCAAAACTGTCTTACAAAAGCAAACAACCAATCCTTTTACCTAGATTTAGCTATTTGACAACATTAATCATCAGGCAAACACACACAATGATGTACATCATATGGGGTACCACAGACACTAACTACATTAAGAAAAACTTATTGGATACCCAAGGGAAGGATCACTGTTAAAACAGTCCTGAGTGAGTGTATCACATGTAGGCGTATTCATGCTAGGCCCTATAGGATACCAAATCCTCCTGCTTTGCCAGAGGAGAGAGTTACTCTCAACAGACCCTTTGAGACTGTAGGCATTGACTATACAGGAGCATTGACTGTGGGGTTGGTTGACACTGAACAAAAAATGTACATTGTACTGTTTACATGTGCTGCCTCACGAGCTGTTTATCTGGATGTTGTGGAGGACCTTACAGCAGAGTCTTTTGTTGCTGTCTTTAAGAGATTCTGTGCACGATATTTAGTACCCAAGACAGTATGGACTGACAATGCTACATATTTCAAGGCTGGTGAACAAGTCATCCACGATTTGTTAAGCAATGAATTCACACAATTATATATACAAAATTCAAACATAAAGTGGAAGTATATTCCGGTTGCCTCTCCTTGGTATGGTTCTATCTGGGAGAGGAATATACAAGCAGTAAAGAACTGCTTGAAGAAAGCAAATGGTAAAAAACAGATACACTTGTTTGAGTTGCTCACTCTCCTGGCTGAGATTGAGAACATCATTAACAATAGACCACTCACTTATGTAAGTGACAACATTAATGACCCCGGAACCATTAACTCCAAATCATTTGATTCGGGGAGAACAAGTTAGTCTCCTGCCGTACTACTATATAGACTCTTCAGAAGACCCAAACTGGACTCAACGACATGATGAGCTCCAGACTAAGTTACAACATTTAACTAGAGTTAAAGCTCATTTCATTAAACAGCGGAAAATTGAGTACTTGATGGGTCTAAGGGAGAGACATAACCAAATGACTAAGAAGGATTGGGCTGACACAATTAAGGTAGGGGACCTTGTTCTCATACATGACAGTACTCCAAGACAATACTGGCCTCTGGCTAGAGTTTTAGAACTCAGACCAGAGGCAGACGGGGTAACAAGAGTGGTCAAATTAAGGACTTCAACGGGTGACACAACAAGAGACATTTCTCTTTTGTACCCCTTAGAGCCTGGACCCAAAACAATGGACTTTGGAGAACCTTCTCCACCGCCAGTAACAACTGGAGACACTGAACTTCCAGTAACTATTCCTTTGACAGTAGGAGTGGTAACGCATCCTACTACAACATTGACAGACACATGACCTCAGCGACAAACAGCATTAAAGGCGCGACTAGTTTTACAACAAAAAATAGATGCTGGGGAATTGTAATTTATCTTCTAACTTTCACTTTTCCTTTTCTTATGGTAAAGACCATAGACAGTTTCATCTTATGGATGTATATTTTCTCTTCTAATTAAATGCTACATCTTCTCCATGAGATGGTGAGGATAGTCACTGTTAATCAGATTAACAGGCATTTACAGTCAAATAGTTAGCTAGTCTATACTCAGACATAAAAATTGGTGACATTGACACCAAAATTTTTATCTCCCGGGGCCCCCAGTATATGGAAAACTGATGTGGGTAGTTGGGATGTAACGAAAATGGTTCACTGAGTAGGTAGGTAGTTAATCGAACAATTATTAAATTCCTTTTATGTCAATAACTGGGTGGATGAAACCAATTGGTTGCTCACCAGAGTTATTCTCCACACTAGTATTTATATACTGTGTGACAAGAGCGTGCTCGGTAATAGATATACATTACCGATCAACCAACCAAAAAACCAAGAGGTCGCTGGTGGAAAAAGCCCAGCGAAAAGGTGGACAAGGGGGAACGAAAACGAGGAACGGGGTTACAAGACGGAACGAGGGAAGGGGGAAGAACAAACAACGGAAAAAAGATCCCCACCAGCAAGTACGCTCTCAACAATTAAACAAAAGGGGAAAAGGGTCTCTAATAACTAGTAGTAAGTGACTAATTGTGTTTTTAACCCAGTTAGAAGTAAACGCAGTAAATTAAGCTGGGTCAGACAAATTAGGCCTACATTGTGGCCTAAGACCTAGCATCAACTCATAGCGTAACAAAGGTGAAGGTAGATTGCCCTAACCTAATTTGGTGAGGAATCCTACTGTGGACCTCAATTTATCTGCCCGCTCTGGACCATTTCCGGAATCTCTAGGCTGACCCCTACAAGGCTAGACTTAATCTACTCTATAGTTAGACTGTGGATATAAGGGGTGGGTTAATTGTGGACCAATTGATACAGAGCATTTTTCACATAAGGTTTAAAATGAATGGTGAAGTAATTGAGGAAGTACAAGAGTTTAAGTAATTGGGTCAAACTATTACCAGCTCCTTGAGTGATGACTCGGATATAAGAAAACAGTCTCGAAGCCTGTATGCTAAAGCGAATATGACCATAAGGAGCGTTCGTTTCTGTACAAGTGAAGCTAAAGACACACTCTTTCGTACTTTCTGCAGTAATATATACGGTCTGCAGCTCTGTGTGAATTATAAAAAAGGTTCTGGCAGTACCCTAAATTTGCTGTACAACAGTTCTTTTAGACTCTTACATAAATTACCCCCGAGATGCTCAGCTTCGCAAATGTTTGCTACCCGCAATGTCCCGAGCTTCCCGGAGGTAACAAGACGTGCTCAACACATTCTAATGCAAAGAATTAAAAAATCAACCAACCCGATCATCCAAGCTATCCATGAGTCCTGCCATTTATCCTCTAAGGCCTAAGCTATGGACTTCTTGGTACGAAAACGTCTGTCTGTCTGTAGCTCCACTTAACTTCGACAGTGCAGTATTATTTCTAATCAATTGTATATATTTCTACCCTTAGTGTATGAACTGTCATTGTATAATAATATTTGCCATATGGACTATAGTCTGGCAATAAACTTTTCATTTTCATTTTCATATAGCAAAATTGGGGTAGAGTTACCAGATGCTCTTATTACGAAATGTATTTAAATCAATATATTTAATTTAAATACTCTTAACACGTGTACATATATATGTAATAATAACAATAAGTCAATATTTAAATTTAACACATTGTGGTTTGTCAAGACCATAGTTCTGGTACGTTCTACGGTCACAATGACTGAAAGGACAGTGAAGCATGCTGATAATGACATGAAATCATCATAAGATCTAATACTTTTTGTCTAAGTATATGCAATTTGCAAACTCCTCTAAAGTGTATAATTATAATCAGTCGTGTGATGGAATAAATCTTCAAACTACTTTTGCCGTGTATAATATATATAATATATATATATATATATATATATAATCTTGTTTCATGATTATGCAAAGAAACTAGGCTGTGGCGGGGTTATCTAGCTATGTTGCTCGACATAATACTTAAATACTATTTAAATTCGGTTGTGATGTCCGTTACAATAAGGAAAACAATAAGAGAGAACTTTATAAATTTTAGACAATGAGGAAACCTGTAAACTGTGGAGAGACTTGCTTGGTACTATATACGATGCAGGCAGGAAGGAGGGGCCAATCGCGAATCTCCGAAACTATTGAAATTACACCTTTTTTGAAAAGACTGTGTAGTGTGTAAGATGCATGCGTGTGTAGTAAGGGATATAGTATATATATATATATATTATTATTTATTTATTTATTTATTTAAATTCGACTCTTGTAAATATGCATAGCGGGTTATTATGAGTCAGAAGTTCTAATGAGATCGATGTACAGTTCCCTCGAATGATCTGTTAAATAATTTTAAATTAAATGTTAGGGCTCACGTCATTGCGGAAACTAAGATCGCATGATGATACTTTTACGTTTTTAATACAGGTGAAAAGGCGTATGTTGCATACTATACGTACATATATTAGGATTGAAAGTATTTTTGTGGCCATTTGTACAGAAAATAATGCTTTTTATACGAGATCTGATATCATAAAGCATTAATTATAACATTTTAAACGTTGTGTAACGGTAGGCTTCAGTCTGTAAAGACATGATTGGTACAGCTAATGACAAAAACAATAAGCATGAACATTCTGTGTGATTGATGTAAACAGTGGCCTGACTGGTGTGAAAACAAATACGTTTATTATGAGAATTATGAGGAATTGTGAACAGCCGTTAAATTAGAGAAATGATAATTAAAGTAATGTGAATAGTCCTAACTATAACTACAAGTAGAAAGGTTCTTAATGAAAAATCTCTCAACTTTCAATACCTATTTCCCGCTGCATCTATTTAAAAATGACAACCCACATAAATTTGACATCCCGTTTTCTTTAATTGCATCTAATAAGAATTTTTTTTACCCGAACCTACTTATTTGGATGTTATATATATATATATATATATATATATATATATATATATATATATATGATAATAATAATAATAACAAGATTAGTTGCAGCTAATAGTCTTTAGAAGAAAGTTAAACTTAATAAATAACCTGAAAACAATTACTGAGAGAAATATATAGCAAGATTGGGGGTATAGTTGCCAGATGCTTTTATTACGAAGGGAATTGAAATCAATATATTTAATTTAAATACTCTTAACACGTGTACATATATATATGTAATAATAACAATAAATCAATATTAGTAATAATATTTAAGTGGATGTTTAGCGGAGGATAACAGAATTGATGCTTCAGATTCAAAGCTGTGTTACGCAGCTTGATGTTCTTTTTAGCATATGCAATTTTATAACGAAATTTGCTGTATAGTAAAATTATTAATTCACATACCAGAAGATAGCATGTGAAAGTGAATGTAATGGTATATATCAGCGTAAATAACAGAAAACTACATATTTAAAAGTAAATAAACAAATATGAGTGTACTATATGTATATATATATATATTGTATTTGAAGGTCATCTCGTTTGAAAATAAGCCAGTTTCCCTTAAAAAAGAGAGAAATTAATTTATTTAAATTAAAATGATAAATATTCATTTTATTTTTCATAATGCAGATCTTAAACAAAGAACTTGTATTAGGTTTAAAATATGATCACTCTGATTTTCATTTATGTATTGTTCGCAATTTGTTAACATTTGAAAATTGGGTGTTAATGTGCAATCTCGTTAGGCCTATTAAAACCTTTTATTCGTTTCCATTCCTACTGTCTTCTAACTTGTGGAAAGTACTTGAATGTATGTATGTTTTTTCATGTTTGTTCTTGTTTGCCTCATGAAAGAACTTTTTTGAAGGAGGAAGGCGAGGCTCAATCCTTTCTTAAATTTTTTTGAAGGAAGGTGAAGACGAATCATTTTTAAAATTTATTTTTTTAAATTTAATTTTTTAAATTTAATTTTTTTAAATTTTTTTTTAAATTTTTTTTTTTTTTGAAGGACCATGAAGGACCATGAAGGACACCTCATAAAGGAGGGACCGCCATGAAGGACGGTGGAGGACCTCCATGAAGGACGGTGAGGGGGGGAAATTTTCAAATTGATCCATTGCTGTCTCACATTTTGACACTATACTACTGACCTATACTACCTGAGGCTTGGTAGAATAGATCCTGTTTTTTATGTAAACCCCATAAAAAAAAGAAAAAATAAGTCGGCGGGGGTGTTATGTCAAGTGAGTATGGAAGCCATTCCATTGGCTCATGAAGGAAGATTAGTCCCCCGGAAAAATGTTTCATAAAAAAGTTGCGAGTTTCACAAGCAGTGTGTGGAGGTATTTCATCCTGCTGAAACCACTGTAAATCTGGAGAAATGCAGTTATTTCTTTTACGGGAGACAGTAATTCGTTGTGGTAAGCAGAAATCTTGTAGCATCTGAGGATATAAATTTTGCTTTACCGTTACTGCTTTTCCAGTTTCGTTCACAAAGAAGTAGGACCTACTACACCATACCACCCACCAGCAACCCATATGTTGAGTTTAACGACTACCTGAAAGCTCTATTGGAGCGTCAGCATAACTTCCCCAGTATAACGAAAGTTTTGCTTATTAATTTTTCTAAACAGATGTACTGTACATGACACTCGTCAGTGAAGTAGATGTGTTTCAAAAACTCAGGATCTTCTAGCTTTGCTAACATCCATGTTGCGAATTCCATTCGTTTTTGATTTTGAACATTAGTCAGTGGAGTTTGTGAATAAATTTTGTGTGGGAAAAGGTTTAATTCGGTACAGAGTATACAATGCACAGATGTTAGTGAAATACCTACTTCTGCTAATAAATGTCGAATTAACTTCTGCGGACTGCGCACAATAATTTCATGAACCATTTCACCAACTGTTACACAGTTCTTGTGGATCGTCGCCTTCCACTATTACCCTTATATTGATTGTTTACATTTCTTTTTCTTTGAAAATTTCTAACAATTCGTGATATTGTCTTTCTATCGGGTGGATCTCTGCATCCATATTCTCTGCAAAAATTCCTCTGCACCTGCGTCACAGAATTTGTCACATGAAACCACTCATTGATCTTGATTTTCTGTTCCAGCTGCAAACGCGGTATCACTGTTTGAAGATTCATCCGTATAGGTATATGCACATAGGTATGTGCTGAATAAAACCCCCCAATCTTTTACTTTTTTGAAGAAGAAACCCCAATAACAAAATATACATCATTTATAAAATAATGGGCAAATAAAAATAGGGACTTTTTTGAGAACACCGACAGCATATATTTTAACTTTTAGCAATGTCAGAAAAAATAATTTTAATACGGATTTAGTTTACGTACGCATGTAGACACATACACACACTCACGTTAACGCACGCACCAATATGTGTGTACGCATGCATACATGTGGAAAATCTTTTAAAACCTTTAAAGAACTCATACGTGTTTCAAGACTGTTGATGCAAATTAAAAACGAAAGGAAACTCAACGCAGAGTAGCAAATTTTAAAATTCCCATATTATATTAAAGTAATGAAAAAGTTCGCAGAAAAATTCTATGGTAATAATAATAATAATAATAATAAAATAATAATAATAATAATAATAGATATTTTCAACTTTCCTAAAGATTCCTTCGTGTGTCTCATTTAATTGATTGAGGATTGTTTGGCACAAAAACCTTGTTGATGCTTTAATGATATTAATATTAAAATTTAATTTTTTAAGTTTCTCACCAAATACATCGACCATCTTCTCTACAATTTATTTTAGGTAACAAAATGTAAAATGTGAACCTCAAATACTTTTTGTGTAAACAGTAAAAACTTGGTTACATAAAATTTTTTAATTGTTTGAAAAATTGTAAAGGCTCATGAAAATGCGTAGATGCGAAGTCATTAACCGTCTCTTAATTTATAGTTAATAATCCATTAATTATAAGTCTTACTCTGGTTAGACACTGTTTACTTTGGAAATCCAACCTTTTTTAATATTTTCTGACCACTGTTAATATCTACTGGCTTCACAGTTTTCTGTCCTAATAGTAAGTAACGCATCACGTAGCATATACAGGGCGTCCCAAAAAAATGTATACACACTTTAAATACTTATAAAGGCAGTGTTTATTAAAATACATTTCATTTTCAAAATGTAATATAATCTACAGACATTATTTAATTGTTTTGTCAACGCCTGTTTTCAAACTGACGTCCGTTCTGGTCCAGGCACTGCTGATAACGCGAAGCAATGGAATCGCAAACATCACGAAACATTTCGTTTGGTATTTGTGTGCATTCTCGTTCAATGGCTGCTCTCAATTCAGCGACTGTTGCAGGTTTTATAGCGTAGACTTTGTCTTTTAAGTATCCCCATAAAAAAAGTCTAGTGGTGTGAGGTCTGGTGAACGCGGAGGGTATTCTACGAAACCCCTTCGTCCAATCCACATCCACATCGTGCCAAGTACCACTCGCAATACTCCACTCTTCGGTCCGGATCATCTTCATTAATAGCATGGACTAATCTTGGAATGTAACTTTTCCATTGACAGCGCTTCAAAATGCGTTGGACAGACGATTCTGAAATTCCTACCTCACGACTCGCTTGCCGCACAGATTTTCTTGGACTTTGGTGATACGTTTCCAGTACTCTTTCTTGCTTTGTGGGGCTTGTCGATGTCCGTGGTCTTCCGGAACGCTTCTTGTGGACATTCTGAACAGTTCCATCGGCTTCAAACTTATCTCTAATTCGAGTGATGGTAAGTCGCGTTGGTGGATCTGTTTGAAACTCCCTCCTAAACTGTCTTTGCACTTCAACTGCGTTTTCACACTTCCAGTAGCATTTTAGAATGAATTTCCTTTGTTCAAAGCTTAGTCTCACTGCCATTATTAATTCTAATGGGTTTAACTTGGAAAGAAAGAAACATCAATTGAGCTATCAGCTGTTAAAGTGTGTATACATTGTTTTGGGACGCCCTGTATATCTTTTTAATAAATTATAAGATTTAATTTAAGACTTACCTTACTATCGCTGAAAGCAATCAATTTTGTCAAATTTAAATCATGTGCAGTGTGTGGTAATCATCGTTTTCATTCCACAAGATGAGAAAAACTTTGACGCCATGATTTCTCTCACTCAGAACATTGACAGACATATAAACATACTCCAAAAGACGTTAAATCCATGCCCTAAAACTGATATGTACAGGGTGGAAGAAAAGTCTTTAAGGATTTTGTACTTACAACTATTTAGTTAACAACATTATACAGATAAATGTTCAAATGATGAAACAAATCAAACAAAAAATCTATAGGAATTTTACTTATGCAAATATTTTGTTAAATTGTAATTCAATCTTCAAAGAGTTCTCCATCCGCTATCATACATTTGTGGATTCTCTCTGTGAAACTCTTCATTGGTCTTCTGAACATATTGCGTGTGAGCCTTTTCACTTCTTCATCTATTTTGCGGCAAAGGGCATTCATATTTGGATAGATGAGACCAGGAGTGGAGAGTTTGTCACGCAAATAAGCCCAAAGCCAGAAATCACACGGGGTTAAATCAGGTGATCTGGCTGGTGATCGATGGGGCCGATGGGACCTCGCCGCCCAACCCATCTTCCTTCAAGTTTCGTATCCAGAATCTGACGGGCAGCTGCAGAGTAATGTGGCGGCACTCCATCATGTTGATAAAACCAATTCCTGTCAATACCATTAGTAAACTGTGGCAAAACTTTGTCTCTCAGTACCTGGCAATAGCGTTTTCTATCCATCGTATCTCTCGATATGTCAAAGGAAACGAGTCCTGAATAACCAATGCACGCCCAAACAGTTAGTGTAACTGTTTTAACAAGTTTACCCAATCATATTTTGAGATTTTTTTTCGCCCAGTAGTGAACGTTGTGTTTGTTTCCTTTACTCGTTAAACGGAAGACACATTCATTTGAAAACTTGATCTTTCGAACGAAATCTGCATCACTGTTGAACTTTTGTCTCATTGTTTCAGGAAACTAAAGCCGTATATCAGAATCATCGTCGTCTATGAGCGACCCAATTCCTGCGCGACTTTTCTCGTTGAAGTTGTTGGATCGATTTGAAAAGTGGCGAAGACATTTTTTTTTTGTTGTCTCCTGTCGCCGTTACTGGCCTTCTGCTTCTTGGACAAGGCTCCCTGTTTCCAAAAGTTTGAGATTCCAGTATCGAAGAGTAGTTGCATTTGGTGGTGGTTTATTATACAGCATTCTTTTTGAAATAAACGCACACTTTATTCACAGTTATTATAAAAAATAGACCACAATACAAGATACACTTTTCTTTATTGCTGTATTTTATCCTTACTGACATGGTGCTGCTTGGGGATAGGGCCTAGGCCCCTAGGGGCTTCCTGTTCTAGCCTAGGGTCATTCTTGGTCTTGTATATTTGCTTTAAAAAGTATCGCATACACTGTAGTGATAGCGCTGAAATTTATTTATTATTAATTAACAAATTATTTGTATGCATAAAATTCTTAAAGACTTTTCTTCCATCCTGTACATTTGTCATGTTATCATTCCATTCATCGAATGTTTTATTGATCTTAATTAATATATTATCAATTTTATTTACGACAAATCTAAATTAATTTTCTTCTTTTGACTCAGTTTTGTAGAAATTCTAAACTGTCCAAGTTTAGAACATTTCCATATGATGACCATCATTTGTTGCTACAGTGCGTATTCGATGCTCGAACTCTATTAGAGCATTAGCAAGATGCTCTTGTGGTATGGATCCAGTAACTTCCTTAATTTCTCGATGGAGTTCTGCCAGATACCTGAGTATGTCATGTCATGATACACGAGTGTTTTTACATGACCACATATATAAAAATCCAAAGGGATTAAGTCGGGTGATCGAATAGCCCTTTGGATGTTTATGCGTTGTGGTAAACCCACGTACCCAGGGATCTGACAGAGGTCCATCAAAGAATCAGAAAGGTTCTATTCCACAGGAGCATCTTGTTAATGCTACTACGGAATTCGAGCGTCGAATACGCGCTGTAGTGACGAATGATGGACAGCATGTGGAAGTGTTCTGAACTTGAACAGTTTAGAGAATGTAAATAACCATATACTTCATATTATACACAGTGATTAATTAATAATAAAAAAATATGACCAATTATTTCCTCACCAATATTTCCCAGATACCCTTATTTGCATAAACTAATGAGAAAGCATTGATAGGGTTATTTTATAGAACTTTTTTTGTTCATTCATTCGTGATTGCTTGAATTTACACTAATTTGTCAGTTTTTTTATGCTTTGAGCTTTCGTATAATTTTTATGCAGTTTGCGTGCATTTAGTTTCAGGTTTGGCGTTAATGAGCTGAAGGCTGTGAAAGTATTGGGTGGGGTGGGGTGGATAACATTGTTATACAGTGATTGGTTCATTGCTGTTCTTTTATTTGGTAATGAGGGTTGTTGCAACTGTTTTGGATGGTGTTGCGTATTGATTTGTTGGCGATTTCTTTGGTGTAGACTGAAGAGGATATGGATATAACATCCTTTTCCTCGATAAGTATAGCTCGTGCATGAAGTGGCAATCCAGTCTGCTCGTCTCTTTGCCGTTGAAGTGGGGCAATAGAGGCTAGTAGTATGGTTGAAAAAGGTTAGAGTGCAGAGCAATTTCAATGTTGATCATATAAGTGCCAATGCCACCCCCACCCCCTTGTTGCAAGGTGCCAACCCCTCCCCCAAGTGCCAATCCCAAAGGTGCCAAGAAAAGGGGGGAACTCTCCCAGCAAGCTGGGGGAGTCAACCTAACCTCTTTGGGGGAAAAGGTGGGTCGGCCTCACCACCAAAAGGGGTATACCTAACCTAAGAGAGAGAGAGAGAGGAAGATACCATCCAGCTTCTGCGAGATGCAGAAGCTTAATGAGAGCTCAGGTAGCATCACTTGGCTTAGAACTCGAAATCCGCCAGTTGGCTTAGAAGGCATAAATGGCTTGTATATATTAATAACGCACATACACTCCCCTACTATACGCTGTTGGAAGTTGGTTTGGAAAGAGAGTATATGTGTTCTTTCCAGGAAAGAGCACACACACACACACACACACACACACACACACATATATATATATATATATATATATATATAATATATATATATATATAAACAGATGCATGTAAATCCCCAATAGCAAAATATATACGAGCATAACCACCATACAAAAAAAAAAACACATCATCACCAATCGTCCAAGTATAGACTTTTAGGAGCTCATCCCATCAACAGCACATGGTGAGATGAGGGCTACAACCAATCGTCTAAGTATAGACGTTTCGGTAGCATATCCCATCAACACCACGTAACCGATATGAGGGCTACAACCAAGCGACTAGACTCTTAAGACCTGTCACCAGTATTACATTCATTATAGATTTAGTATGGTGTACCCAATAAATATGGCATGTATCACAAAAGTTGCCAAAAACCTCCGGTACTCATTTACAAATCAATTTAATCATAGAGAATAAACAGCGGTTCATGAAGGTGGGATGTTTTTCAAGAATCGAACATAGACCATCTCCGCTGTGGACTTAATTACACTTCAGAAGGCATTGAACAAACGCAGTACCAGACATAAGTCATTAAATTCTCCCAAACTCTAAAATTCAGCATTTAACAATTATAATACTTAGAATATTCATTATAGTTTAGTAAGGCTTGCCCAATAAATATCGTTTTCTACGCGTATTTATAAAAAAAAAAATGGAATTTATGGTATAACTCATTTATTTGCACCTTCTACAATTCAGTAAATAAAATTAATATAGTTTTACTCTCTGAGCATATGCAATATACTCGCACTATCAATTATATGGTAATTTTTTACTATCAGTTCGGCATCTGGAAACTGAAAATAAAGTTTACCATAAGACTCTTTACATTTTTTAAACAATTTTATTAAGTACAATATGAAGGCAAATGCCGATTAAAGCTATAAAATTAATGTTAAGAAATTATTTTTTTGAGCGATAAAATCGCGGATCATGTTTTTGGGAGTGATAAAATGACTGATCCCACAAAGGTTAGGAAGGTACCGCTAACAAAATTGGGGGGTTTGACCTGAACTCATAAGATTTTAGTGTCACGATGGCGTCGGTTTGCGATGGTTGTAATTATTCACTGTGTTTAACTTCATGCAAATTTTTTGATGATGAAGAGGCTGCATTTAATTTTTATGTAGAACACGGTGTATTGCTAAAAGAATTTATTTGCCCTAAGAAAAACAAGGAAGGTATTGTTTGTGGTAATAAGTGTGTGTTCGATAAAAACAGAAAAGCATTTCGTTGCCATATACAGGTAAGAGTAGTACCTAAAATTAGGTTAGGTTAGGTAGGTTAGGGTAGGTAGGTAGGTTAGGTTAGGTTAGGTAGGTTAGGTTAGGTTAAGGTTAGGTTAGGTTTAATGTTATAATGTTTCAGACCAACAAAGACCCTAGGATCCACTCATGGCTGGTCTACCTAACTGTGTTCGTAATCGTGTATTGTGTATGTCCTCCGTGGTGGCGGAGGGGACCTACAATTTTACGTGGGTTCCGAACCACAAGAACATAAGAAATTTATGTAAAAACTGCCTGTAAATTGGCAACGACCAATTTTTACGAAACTAAATAATTATCAATTTAAAACTAATTAATTATCGATTTAAAACTAAAGATAGAATCTCTGGATCCAGAGGATCAAGTCATAATAGACTACTATCCACAAATGTTACACTCTATATCTATTTATAACGGACATGCAAATATATCAGATCCAAAGAATCCAGTCAATTTCATTACGGTATCCATCAAGTCACGATCCATATCGATTGCGGACCAAGTCAAAATTTACAACCATATACATTACAATATATACACTTACGAGGAAAAGTGTAGGTGTGGCTGTAAAGACTGTACAGTAATGTAGAAATGTGTGTGCACCCATTATGGGTCTCCCATTTAAAGGTGTTTGTGGGCAAGTGAAGATCATGAGTTTTTCAATACCTCACAGTACTATGGGGGGCACCGCTCGGCAGAGGAATCTCTTTAAATGGGTGTGTAAGGACAGAGAGTATCCCCTAACCCAAGACGCTGCCTCCCTATATCCCACAACACTTGTGTTGAGCTGTGGGATCTATCCCCACAAAGCCTTAATTTTACTACCTTAACTATACCCTTTCTATCAACATATGCGCGTCTAATCGATTTTTAAACATGTTTATAGACGTGCTACTAATTACTTCTACCGGCAAACTATTCCAGCTATTTACTATTCTATGCGTAAAAAAGTTTTTCGCAACTGCTGTCTCGAACCTTCTACTTGTCAACTTACACCCGTTATTTCTAGTCCTATTATATTGAGATATTTCGAAAAAGCTATCTCTATCTACGTTATCGAACCCATTCATAATTTTGAAAACCTGGATTAGATCACCCCTTAACCTCCTAGTCTCGAGTGTCAATTTTAACTCCTTAAGCCTATCCTCGTACGACTTTGACCTAAGCGACGGAATCATCTTAGTTGCTCGTCTTTGAACTCTTTCGATTTTGTCTATATCTTTGCGCATATGCGGATTCCAAAATTGGACCGCGTACTCCAAATGGGGTCTAACTAATGATTTATAAAGAGGAACTATAATATCGCGCGATTTGTACTCAAAATTTCGAGCTATAAAACCTAACACTTTGTTCGCCTTATTGACCGCTGCTGTACTTTGTTTCGCTACTTTTAAATCACCAGTGACTATAACTCCTAAATCTTTTTCCTGCTCTACGCTTGTTAAATCTTTCCCTGACATACTATACGCAAAATTACCGTTACGCGAACCTATATGCAAAATTTTGCACTTATCAACGTTAAATCTCATTTGCCATGTGACTGACCAATCAACGATTTTATTCAGATCTTCCTGATTTTACCTCTATCTTCGTCATTAATCGCCCTACCACCCAGCTTCGTGTCATCCGCAAACTTTGAAACTGTACTGACTAGGCCGACATCTAAATCGTTAATATATATAAGAAAAAGCAAGGGGCCCAATACAGAACCCTGAGGAACGCCACTCGCTACATTAGCCCAACACGACTCCGCTCCATCAACGACCACCCTCTGTTTCCTACCTCGCAACCACTCTTCTAGCCAATTTATTACTACACCCCTGATTCCATGAGCCTTAGTTTTTTCAATGAGTCTTTTGTGCGGCACGGTGTCAAACGCTTTTTGAAAATCTAAATACACTACATCAACCGCCCGATGTCTATCGTAAACGTCAACCACGCTTTGGAAAAATTCTAAAAGATTAGTTAAGCAAGATTTGTTTCGCCTAAAACCGTGCTGCGTATTTCTAACTTTTATGCACTTCTAAGTGTTCGACTATACGATCCCTAATTATTGATTCCAGTAGCTTACCTACAACAGACGTTAAACTGATTGGCCTATAATTTCCCGCCGCACCTTTATCGCCTTTCTTAAAGATAGGTGTTACGTTTGCTAACTTGAAATTATCTGGTACGCACCCCTCAGAAATAGACGCATTAAAAATCTTTGTTAGCGGCACAACAATGCTATCTTTTAATTCTTTTAGTTGTATGGGATATATGGAATCCGGCCCGGTGATTTACGCGTTTTCATTTTATCAATATAGCGCATTACTCCCCTTCACTAACCACATATTATCCAAAATATTACCATTATCAAAAGGTATTATGTCTATGACCGTAGGGATATTCGTTACATCTTCTATAGTAAAAACTGACGTAAAAAATTCGTTTAGCAAGGTAGCCATTTCCTTGTTTTCAGAAACTAGATCTCCGTTTACATTTTTCAAAGGCCCCAAGACACTTTTTACTGGATTTCTATTATTGACGTATTGAAAGAATCGCTTGGGGTTTTCTTTACCGTCACGAGCTATGGAGATTTCAAATTCGCGCTTGGACTTTTTTATTACACTTTTCGCTTCACGCCTTAGAGATATGTAGTTGTTTCGTAACAACAAATTGTCTTTATCGCACTTAGGCCTATAAGCCCTATCTCTACTCTTTATAATGTCTCCTACTCTAGAAGTAAACCACAAGGGCTTGTTGTTTACTTTCGCACGCTTAATTTTGTACGGTACACATTCCTCATTTATAGTCCTAAATACCGTTTCGAACGATTCCCACATTAGTTTTGCGTTGGAGTTCCCCATTACGTTTTCCCAATTGACGTGTGAAAATTTATTTCGAAATTTACTAAAGTCTGCGTGCTGGAAGTTAGGAATTTTAGTCGAGTTAGTTGGTTTCGAGTGACTTACTGAGAGGACAAACTCTACCATATTGTGATCGCTATTGCTCAACGGTTCTATTACTTGAAGATCAGTAATTAGCCTATCATCCGTAGTTATTACTAAATCTAAAATACTGTCCAACCTCGTAGGTTCCCCAACCTTTTGAATAAGAAAGCTATCCTCGAGAAAATTAACTAAACGATTACCTTCCGCGTCTCCCTGCATTGTATCGTAATTCACGTTGGCGCAATTAAAGTCACCCATAACTAAAGCCTGCTCACTACCGATTATTCTCTTTAGTTCACGATATAACGCTTCGTCCGTATCAGCTGTTTGATTAGGGGGCCTATATATAACCGCAACAAGAAGTTTGAAATCGTTCAATTTAAGTTCTGCTATAGTCGAATCTATCGGTTCTGGAATTGAGTGCTTTACTTCTATAACGTTCGCAATATTATCTTTGATATACAACATAACACCGCCTCCTCGCCTACCTATTCTGTTTTTAACAAAAAGTCTATAACCTTTAATTTGATACTCCCCTACAAAGTCACGTGTTTCAGTGCTAAGCCACGATTCATTTATCGCAATTAAATCATAGTCTTTACAAGCAATTAAAGAAAAAAATTCGTTTATTTTATTTCGTAGGCTACGAGCATTTAAGGATAGAACCTTCAAATTGTTTGTAATTGCGACACCTTCGCGAGCGCAGGGGAAATTTGTGGAATTTACGCTGGGACCGTTCGGGTTACGGCAGCCTGAAAAGAAGACAGTATTATGAAATAGTCTTCCTAAACGCGCAGCTCCAACGTCATTAAGATGAAGTCCATCTTCGAGGAACAAGTCCCTCCTGCCGTAGAAACTGTTCCAAAAATTTGCAAAATGCACTCCTTCCTGTTGGCAAAGAGACTTTAGGTTATTGTTAATATAGGTCGCCTTGCTGTAGAAATCGCTTCGTTGGATAATTCGAGGAAGTATACCTGTTAAAAAATCTTATTAGTTTTCTCCTTTAATCGCTCTAATAAGTCCCTGTACCTAGCCAGCAGTTCTTCCGATCTAGAATTTAAAACGTTATTAGTACCGACATGAATAACATACGTTGTGTCCTCGGTGGTACCGTCTGTAAAATGGTCAACACTATTAGTTATATCCTCCACCCTTGCACCAGGGTAGCAGTAACGGCGCCTACGACGAGGGTTTCTCCCACAGAATTCCTCGAGCTGCCCTCGAACAATGGAATCGCCAACGAGTCGTATTTCCGGTTCATCAGCATCTTCGAAACCTAAAACAGAAAACTTATTGCTTGTTATTACTGGTAGACAGGTCTTTGCTTTTCTCAATGGGGCTCCAGTTCGCACTCGAACGAAGGGTTGGGAACTAGGGGAAGAGAGAGGGCTATTTATATTATTAGTAGAAACTGAGGCAGGAGTGGTCGTAACTGGAGTCTCAAGGGATTCTAATTTTGCCGTCAGGAGCATCACACTTTCTTCAAGTCTCACCCTGGCCTCCCTCTCACGGTCTAACTCGTTCCTCAGCACTTCCATGCTTGAGCACCACCTGCAAACTAACTGATCATTATTATTAGCCATTGTAAACGCGTAAGCAGCAAATTTCCCTTCACAGCGACTGCAAGTACTTGACGGGGGTGCCATGCTTTTAATTAGTTGAACAACAACAAAAACAAAAAAACGAGCGTTTGGAAATTAATAAATTACAACGTAGTTCTACCACGTTCCTGAAACACAGAAACAGGTTCTTGTAACACAAATTTATACTAAATTAATATAGAATTAAGCTACCGAGAAAGGATCTGTAAAAGAAGAGTAATTTTTAACACTTATCTGTCTGCGATTCGACCCGATGTTTTACCTTTTCTTCACACGGTTTGTAACTACACACTACCTGACCTCTCGAAGCACGGAAAAAAGAACCTTATGTCCCCACGTTTTCTGATTAATTTGAAAAACAGACAAGACTAGCCTTGGTTTGATCAAATAATATAGTACTGAATAACGTCAATAAATGAAATATATTCGTTAATGAATGATTAGTAGCACGAAGTAATTTAGTTAAGAATGCACGAAACACTTTTTTTTTTAAAACACTTCAACGAAAACCACTTATTCAATTGATAGCACTCGACACTCGATAAAACACGTATGTTCACAAAGAAAGACTGATCACATATGTGAAGAAAGACTGATCACATATGTGAGAAAGACTGATCACATATGTGAGACTGATCACATATGTGAGAAAGACTGATCACATATGTTAGTATAGTTTTACGGTATATATAATATATACAGTGAATATATACAGTGTTCGTTTTACTACATATATAAAAATGTATATATATATATATATATATATACCTTTTAGGTCACTCATGTTGGCTGTTTCTACAATTTCCATAATTTATATATCAATGGATTCGTTTTTACATCGCGAATGCGCCCTAGATAGTCTCTACTGAAGGAATTACCCGCATTTTAGGGTATTTTTTCACACTTATACGCCAAAACAAACTTCGTGTCCTAACTTAGTTTTGGGCCAGTTCCCTCAGTTGAGACTATCCAAATCGCATTCCTGGTGTAATAACGAATCCATTGATGTATAAATTATGGGAATTGAAGAGACCGGAGTGATAGTAAAAAATTACCAATTATATTAATATTTAATAAATTATAAAAGGATGATCCTTTTTATATTAGGATCCCTAAATATTAAATAATAATTCATAGGGAAAACTTATATAAAGTTTTTTTAAAAACATCCTTGCTTTATGAAATGCTTATTCCCTTAAATATATACATATACACTGAAAACGTCTCTCTCTTTTAAAGTTTATTGAAAAACATCCTTGCCTTATGAAATGCTTTTTGCTGTTTCCGAAATTCCCTTAAATATATACACTGAAAACTCTCTCTCTCCTCTCTCTCTCTCTCTCTGTACGTCCTGCGCATGCGCAAAGTTGACTATCGTAGAAAAGGCTAGGCACCGCCCACTGTATGTCCAATCAGGAAGTCAGCGAGCTTGTGATTGGCTTTCTAATCTCTGGGTACAAATGGGCGTCGTACCACATATAAAAATGGGACCCACGAGCAGTTCGTACCATAAGAGTTGCTATTTCTACCTGTGAATAACACGCTATACTATCAAGCATGAACACTTCCAGTCAGCCAGACCTCTACTCTTCCCGACAGATGTTTGAAGTCGGGGACCCCTCTGCAGGGGCCACACTCCAGCTTTTTGCAGCGATTGATGGAGGAAACCTTCTATTGACACAAAACGTTAATGATATCTGCACTGATCCTCCGTTTGAACCAGCAGAAGACTCTACCCTCGAGATGTGAGTAATTACGTAATAATTTAGTTTGTGATTCATTCTCGGGCTATATACATTAGGCCGGGTCGAAATCTAGTCAAAATGATTTTTTTTAGATGGGCACTATGTGGGGTTTATGAAATGATATCCTGACCAACATACTCCAAAAGAAAGTTTATGTTCCCCTCCGTACCACTAGCATACTCCCTCTTATTTTTGGCTCCGCCCCCAAATTAAAAATAGTATCATAAATCAAAATGGAGATCATTTAGAGCATTCTTTTATAGAGATGACCCCCCTTAAAATTGCATAATATACCTTATGTGCAATTTTCAGGCAATTATCCAAGAAATTTCAAATCCTTGAAAAATTGCCGCATCCCCAAAAAGTGTTATCAGTATATAGAAAAGGGTGGCATAAACTTTAGTTTGGAGTACTGATTGCCTAGGAGACCAATTCATAAACCTCATATAGGCCTAGTATATTTGTCTGAAAAGAAGACAATTAGTCTATTGTACCATTTATTACACAAGACAGCTTTGAAGTAAAAACAAAATTTAATTTAAAAATTACCGTCACAATTCACTAATTACTTGTCGATGTGCCTTGGCCCCATTGGCTTTTCCATTCAAACTGTGGCAGTCTTTTTCTTGATTCCAGTTGATTGAGGATAAATTTGTGCCGATTGCCGTAGCCAATCCTTTGTTCTGATGCTTTTGTCACTAAGTTCACTGCACTTTCCACGCTTTGACTGTGGCATGAAAAGGCAGCAATTTTCAAGGGTTCTGTTCTTGTATGCAGTAGCTCTTCATTGCTGAAATTCCTTATCAAAGGTGGAGGATTGATAGCTTCCTTTCTCCAGTCAATCATCTCATAGTAGTCTTTGGAATCGAAATTTAGAGATTTAGGAAACTCAAAATTTCGTGTGCCACTGAAACGTGTCCGACTGAGAAGTATTTTCTGAAGACATCTTCTCTGACATGTTGTCTGCTCTCAGTAAGCATTGACAGTAGGATAGCTTCGGGATTGGCAAAATAGGCATTATTATGGAACACCGGTTCCATAATAATGCGATGTTTTTCTTCCAATCCTCGCATCAAGACAATCAAATGAAAAAAATTCCGTGCTCCGTCAGTAGCTTTAGGATGGGATTTGATATGAAACCATCCAGGAGCATACGATTTCATGACGATGGTTACCAGTTCTTTCAGATTTTGTTCGGGATGCAAAGTCGATACATATAAACGAAGAATCCGGTTTGCTCGGGTAATCCAGCGAGCATGATGAATGGCACCTGGAGACCTGCGGGCTAGACTTTCAGATACCCATCCAGATTGCACTGCTAGGCACATATCATAGAGATACTTTTGATCACTGCTCAACTCTTTCACGACATTCGGTGGTATATCTTGGACGTTGCTCTGAACTGGTGAAAATGCCACTAAGTCTAAAATGGTTAAATCACATTTCAATTTGGCTCCAATTGAACCTTTAAAGGTATTTGGCCCTGATGTTTTTCCGTCTATGGTTTCAAATATGTGTCTGAAGGGGAGTTCATTCATGTGTAAAAGACACACGAGCCATTGAACTGATCTATGCCAAAAAATTTCAATCAATTTTATGGTACCAGCAATTCTACCAGTATTGACAGCAGTACCGTCGAATAGCAGAGCATTGAGAATGTCGATGCTTGCTGAATCAATTAAGAACGTTATAATTTCATCAGCTGTACACCGAGCATTTCCTGCGTCAGGGCAGAGATGGTCTACATAGATACCTCCAGGGTCTTTGATCAGCACATAATGTTCTTCTTTCTCTTTTCCATGCTTGGTTAACGCATCATCCTTTCTTCCATCAAACCCTATACATTCAATATTCACATTTTCACACCTAGATCTAACAATATTTTTCTTGCCTACACAAATTCTCTCTCTTTCTATTTTCTTCCTATCAAGCATGTTAGATTGATCGATTATTCCCATATCTTTCAATGCAGCATTAACAATAGCTGCTGTAGCTCTCGAACTCACACGGTAACGGTCTGCCACCAATGGTAATTCATTATATGAATACCTATTTTGATCATTTTCAATCAATTCCATATCGGGCACGAATTCTAGCTCATTGTCACTGTCTTCTATATCTTCGCTAAAGTCATCTACTGAAGAAGATGGTACAACTTCCATAGCCTCTGCCATTTCCACTTGTGACCTTTGTTGCTTCTCTTGTTCTTCTCTTGCTCTTGAGAGGAATTGTCTCTGGACAGCGGCAGCTTCACGATCAAATGGCCCTAATTGATTTATTCTTTGCTTTTGGCCTACAAATGACTCCCACTCTAACATTGGGATTTTTACCTCGCATCGAAAAAACGGCCTTTCTATTCCTTTATCATAACATTTGCAAGTACAAATGTCAAACATTTCATCATATGAAGCAAGTTTTTTAGCAAAATTTTCATTCCTTTGACGTAGAGGAACCTTGTTCAAGGAAAGAGCTGATCTGATTAATCTTTCCACTGCAGAAGAAATAGATCTTTCTTGAATGACAGGGAAAGAGAACATGGCCCAAATATCTTGAAGATCTTTGGTAACTATATTGTAGCAATCGTTCGCAGTTGCTGACAACGTCTGCCTTTGTAGGAATCATTGATTGGCGGGATTCAGTGGCAAAACCAAAAGCTGCATTCGAAGATTTGTTTCTGGTTGACATTTTTTTCAACCTTTCAAAAAAATTAAAAATCCAGCTTTTATAGAATCATGCATGGATCATAAGTAAATCTAAAGAGCATAAATTCTCATAATTCCTGTAAAGATATATGATAATTAGAACATGAAATTTATTGGTATTGTATTTGAAATTCAACACACAGCTCAGTAAATTGATTACACATAAACGATGTTTATGTGTAATCAATTTTCTGATATAGCAAATATTTTGAGAAAATACGCGTGGTGAAAATTTTGAGAAATCCAAATTTTTGAGGTAATTGCCTGAAAATTGCACACGAGATATATTATGCAATTTTAGGGAGGGGGGTCATCTCTATGAGAAGATGCTCTAAATGGTCTCCATTTTCATTTGAGACTATTTTCATTTTTGGGGCGGAGCCAAAAATAGGAGGGAGTATGCTAGTGGTACGGGGGGAGCATAAACTTTCTTTTGGAGTATGTTGGTCAGGACCCCAATTCATAAGCCCCACATAGTGCCCGATCTGCCCCTAGAAATTCGACCCGGCCTAATATACATCGTATTATTCAGTGCTTAACCCTTGTAAGTGTTAGTTAATTTATAAAAAGCCATAATAAACGAAGTGAGAGGATATCTGTTCAGGGGTTCCAGACTCTGCGACGGGGCTTAGTTGCCCCGCTAAGCTTCCTTCCTGAGAATGTCATTTAGACAGTGAATTTTATTATGCGATGAAGGTATCCTTTGAAAGTGAAATTTTATTACGCGCTCATTTCACTGTTCGTGTTAACTTAAAAATTTATAGCAAGTTCTACAGGTTTGTTTTTAGAATTACTAAACTTTAAAGGTATGGAATTGCTGCGGTCCCGGGTTCATGACCCGGTGATGGCAGATGATGCGTAGCACACCCAGCTAATCTTCCTTTTGAGCCCAGTTAGGCGAGTTGCTTTGTGTTTATTATCTGATCCGGTATTCTATTAAGTATTTAGAGAGTGAATTTTGTTTATCTTATAATTACGTGTTAACATTTATTTAAAATTAGTTTGTGAAATGTTTCATTAAAATAGCATGTATCCTTAATTTTATATACATATATGGAACAAATGGATTTTAATTAAACAAGATTCAATGTGGATGAATCGTTTAATATCTAACAGGTGCTCGATACCCTGTGACGGTGCTTATTCATCCAATATGATCATTATTAGAAAAATGTATGAGCTGTCAAAATAATTTTCTGTCTACAGCCGTATCCTTTCTCCTTATAGGCCCGATGCGGAACTTGATCGTCTTATAGCTACTTTTCGTGACAGTTTTGAAGAAAAACAAATAGCCGACGGCGATTTGGAGGTTTTACTGGACACTCGAACCACTGACATGAACACCGAGGTCGAAGTATTGGCTGACATCTGGTCCAACGATTGCCAGGTCGTCGGGGAACTAATGTAAGTTTTTTTTTTGTTAAGAACAAGACACAGTGTATTTTCATCAATTTATTAAATGATAGAAATCATGTTTTAGTAGAATTCAGCTTACAGGACTAGCATCCAATAAATAAGCTACAGAGCACAAGACTAACACTAATAGAGACATCTTATATTTTACACAATATTGTTACAATTATATATACACGCGTAAAACTTTACACAATACATCGAGTGCACACAAACGGAAAACGGCTTTTTATCTGTCTGCATACCAATTCATCATTCAGCTCAGTGTCGCACAAATCGAATAATCTTAAAAAAATTATAAATCCCTTCCCACGTAACATGTACAGGAGAAATGAAAGACAATACATCCTGCAAGTATTACTAAAATATCCTTGTAATCAGTGGGGATTCCAGATAATTTCAGGGATATGCAACTGTTCGAGAAATTTTACAATAACAGGGTCACTCCAGGGATGAGTCCCCAGTGAATTAAAATAATACATTCTTTCCCTAATTTTACAGTATATTCCAAACCAATGAATCCTCTCGCCCCCAACAATGTCGGTATTGACAATAATTCCCCCGCATTGTCTCGTAGTTGGCAATTTCAATGTTTCATTCTTCGTAAACACCGATAAATTTGGATCGTCTGATTAGGTCACTTTTCATTACTCTCTGGAGTGTATTCGCGTCCATTTTAAAAGTCAATGACTACGTTCCTGAAGGGATGAAGTTCTCTGAGAGCTTGTGATTCGAGGTATACTAATATACTAATAGGCGCTTCTATCGGGCTGGCAAATTTCAATCTGACTTTGATGTTCCCACTTTGTTGTGGACTCAAGTGTGTATTTACACTAGCAGATAAGTCGGGTGTGATATCAAAAGGGTAAAAGTTAAATTGATCAATGAATTCTTTCTTCGTTACCCCAATCCCGAGCTTATCGCAAGCACCTGCAATATGGGCCAGATTACTATAAGTTCTCGCGCAAAGCTGGAACACAGCGTCTGATGAGTAGTCCGTATCCATAGTCCCATCCAACGCAACGCCATTGACGTATAGAGTTATATTTTTAAGGCCGAAATTCTCGAATTTAAAGGCGTTCTTTTTATATTTTCCATTCGTCGAAGCGTGATGCTGCATTCCAATTAATAACCTTTTAGGTAGAACTCCCAGGGCCACGTTTTCTAGCTGCTTCGAGGCCAACCCTGCTGGCACCGTGTATAGTTTGATCTGTACTCTGTTAATTGGGTATTTTACTGTTGCGTGTATTAAATATTTTTCAGTTTCTACATATTTCGGCGAACATAATTTCACTCGCCGTACGCGCAGATATGTTTCCATAATGTGAATCACATCTGGTTTTGCGCCCTCTTCTTAATCAGGCCCCAGATTTATGCAGATCTCAGGATTCGTGCGTGTGAGCTTTAATTTCGTATCCACCCCATTCATAAGCAGTTTCTCCTGGAACGTGAAGTCTGTATGCAGACGTCCAAAACACTCGTATATCTTCTTTTTATAATTTTTAAATTTATCCTTCATATTACTTTCGTCTGTAGTCTGATAATAGCCCTCAGCAGTTAAAAAAGTATCCTTCGCTTCTTTTGAAAAGTTGAGAACATTTTCCAGATAGGATTTTAGGTGATAATCCGTTCCTACCGAAATTTTGACCTGATTTAAATACAACTGACACTGATTGAATATGGAGTGCAGAAAGTTGTTTCAGGGTATGCAGAATAATTATCATCGCAGTCCGTTCCATCAGAATGGGCTACACGTAGTTTAGCGTACATGTGCATGCAGCTTGGATCAAAAAAGTAAGGGCCTGAGCTGGGTATCACGAATTCTATAGGGGCACTCAGGGAACTAATTGTGTTTAATGGGTTAATTGTAATAAAGTCACTGTGCTCAATAGAAACTTGTGTTGGGGGCATATCAAAGAGGGACAGCTCCGATTTACAACATTTTGAGCTACACGGATGGATGAAGCGTGCCTTGACGAGTCAGAAATAGTGCCACCTCTCTCGACAAGTAGTAATCAGCCTATGATTCGTGAGAGCAATGTCCTCAGCTTATGTCAGTTAAAAAAATGATCAACCATAGGTTTCATTCGCTTAGAACACTTATTTTTTTATGTCCTTTTACGTTTAGCGCCACATGTTGTAACCCCTTCTTCCGGACAGCCCTCTTCTTCGTCCCACCACCACGCATTTTTCTCTTTGTATCTTTGATGATTTCCTCCCATGTACGTTTTAAATGTTTTTTTAGAACTTCTTTAGGTTTAGCTCCACCCATCATGTCTTCTACCGTGTTAAAACCTGATTGTAACGCTTTCCTCCTGAGGTATCTGGCACCCCCTTCAGCAATGGGACAGCTGTGCGTAGTATGGTTGAAAAAATGGATCCAAGCCCACTCCCACGCTGATATCTCACCCATCGGTAGACTGTGAAAGGCCTTCGGGTCATTATAACTCAGTGCGACGAAAGTGTAGCTTCACTGTTAAGCTCCCATCACCGACTGGAAAACTTTTCCCTCAATCGTTCTTATATATATTGAGATATTTCTTAGTACATTAGTCGCAACATTCACATAATGGGGCTTGCCATATGTAATGCTCAAGCTCTTCCCTCTATGGTTGGGAGTGTGTGCAATGCGGAGCAGACGCGCTTGGGTATCCCCAAGAAATTGATGCTCCACGATATTGCTGTAAATATAACACATGTCTCGGGATGGATAGCCATCACCCAATTTCTCCAATTTCAACTGATACATTAAGCTGGACAAGTCATGTTGTGCCTCGTGAAAGGTATCACTTTGGAACGTTGCTCCATATCGTCCCTAGGTTATAATTTGGAACAATCCTTTGGCTTTAATATTTCTATAATCCTGTGATTTTAGGGTCAGAGCATGTGCAGGGGTTTCTTTGTTTATGATTTCGTATACTAAATCAGCCGTAAGATTTGAGCTTTTAAACTTCCGTTTAAGTCTTTCACAACATCCTCGGCCGCAACATAACGACCCGGGCCTAGTATTACTACTGTAGTGCAATACAGGACATCCCCACTCCGAGCGGCACGCATGGTTTCATCCCTAGTTACCCCTGCCTTTTCACACTCATCACGATCTCTAAGAATCCTAAAAACGGGTTCATTATAATCAATACTTACGAAGCTGGTGGATAGCTGGATTTCGCATAACCCCACCTCATACGAATCACGTTCCAATTCAATGGGCCCATGGAATTCTGTTACAAAGTTGGCCAGTGTGTTGTTAGGATGTACAGACAGAAAAGAGGACGGGAGTGTGACATAGAAGTGGTTAGGCGCCATGTTGTATGCTATTTAAGCTTCATTATTGCATCAGCTTTTATATAGGTTTTGACGCTTTCTGGGTACCCTAGCCATTTCACCAGGTACATTTTTCTCTTTCCTCAACCTTTGCTGCCTAAATTTTTTTCAATTGTAAACACATTTTTTCCTGAATTAAATGTCACTTTCTGCAACTCCTCGCGGTAAAAGCCTCCTGCGATTTCTTCCCCATTCAAATCTTCAACGTCATACATCATTATCTCGCCTTTAGGTCTCATAGCCCTAACTTTAAAAAGTTCACGTGTCCATCCTTGCTCAAATCCCTTCGCGAATTTATTTCCCGAACGCGATAGCCTTACATAATCATTGATTTTGTAACGTGTAGAGTGTGGCAGTGCTCTACGAATATCTTTTCTCACCTCACATTCTGCGTGCTGTGCGTACCCCCTTTCTAAAACCTCGTTAAGTGTTGTCCCAATTGCGCGATGGTGTGAACGGTTGTATGACGAGGCCAATGATCCTAGAATGTTTATATATCTGTATGTGTTTTTATGTGCAAAATAGCGATGCATGCGCTCCTTTATGGTACGTTGAACTCTTTCAGCTAAAGAGGCCTTATGTATAGAATTGCTAGTGAAGTAACTGATATTAAACTCTGCCAACATGTTCTGAAAAGCTCGACCTATAAATTCTTTCCCCATATCCGTACAAAAATAGCCTGGAACACTGTTTTCTTTCAACATCAGCGTTTTGGTAGCTTTAACAACGGTTTCAGGCGATTTGTTTTTCAGAGGAATTAGCCACAGATATCTAGAGAATACATCTATTATGAATAGGATGTAGCGATAGTCATCATTATATACTGAATATCTTTGCATGTCTGTTAAATCCGCTTGCCAAATAAAGTCAATCGAAGCCGCTGTTGCCCTGGCTGTTTTAAACCTTTTTCTCACCGGCTTATGAAGTGTATAAGCATCCTGCTCCCGCAAAAACCTCCCAACATCTTCTTTCCCTACTCCATCATTGTAAACACCTCTGTACAGTCTATGAACACCGCCATAGGAGGCTGGGCTAGAAATGTCATAATAGCGTTTTCTTAATATGTTAGCCACTTGTGTATTTTAGAAACACGTGAATAGGGTTGGCCGTTTTTGGTCTCTTCTTTCTCCTCTTCAGAGATGCTACTGTTCGGGGGTGATGGCGTACTCGGTTGTGGCACATGCGAGACTTGCTCCAAGTCTTTTAACCTATTCAGATTTCCTATCAATGTTTTGGGGACATTTATTTGTTGGAGTCTTGCTTTAATATGCTTCCATCCTGATGGTGAGGGCCTGTCCCACTTTCTCACCAGATCATGGACAATGTTGACGATATTCAATCTCTGTACCCTTGTTCCTTCAACAATGACCTCGCCCTTTATTCCTCAATGTATGCGGGAGACTGCTTTTTAATACATGCTCGATGTGTTGCGTTCCGTTATTCTTTGGTTGGTCATCTCTAACGTCGGCCCCGGGTCCTATGTTGCCGTGCTCATCGTTGCTCGCGCTGTGCCTAATAACCATGGGGAGCTCAGCCTCTTGGTACAAGATCCTTTTCTCATCAGGTGACTTTTCACTGTTTAATAGGTCTATCAATTCGCTTTCCATTCCTTTAAGCCTGCTTTTACGGGGTTCTAGAACCGTGTCTGGACTCTGAACTTTGCAGTGAAGCATACATCTCGTGCGGAATCATTACCACTTTCTTCATTATATTAATCTAGTCAGTAAAGGCCCCAAAACTGAAAATAAGATGGGGAGGAATGATCCCCCTCTTTGTACAATAATTCGCTTTTTGTTCCCCACAGTTCGACTTTTACGAGCGAGCGTACGTATTAAGTTCTTGTAACGACGTAGGCGAACTTCTGAGGGGATTTCATTGGCACATTAAATTTTATAACATTAAGGCAGATTTCACAGATGCATTTTCAAAAGTCCGAGTCGATATTTTTAACAAACATCTGCTGCAATGCCCGGGGCAGTCGATGAGAGATTTTTATTAAGTCACGGTATTTCTTTAACCTATTTGTCATTCTGAAATATACACTGCTTCAGGTTCGTTTGGGAATATATTCGTTCTTAGAAGTACCCTAAACGTGTTTCGCGGGTGAAGGTCACAAAGAAAATATCCGTAACGCTGACTTGTAGCTTCTTTATAAACTTCCAAAAACTCCTTACGTTGATTCGGGAACATTTAATTAGTTAATACCCCAATTTGTGACATCTCTACGTTGCGCGAATAAGACTAGATATTGTGTATTTAACGACACATCACGCATATATCTATTTTCGAAAAATAGATTCTGATTGATGAAGAATACGCTTATGTTAAGATGGTGGGAGAAAACTGTAAATGTCTCGGCAAACGTTTTATCCATTTTCAACATGAGATCGTCAATTACAATGACTGTATGCTCATTTCCCTTTAACGAAATAACGTCATATACGCCTCTGTGGAACAAAATATCGTATTGGTACTCGTTGAACACTGATTGGTACGTCGAATAGCACCATATTACTTTATGCACAAATTTTGAGAACATCTCCCTCTTATCTTTAATGATTTTAAGCATAGAAACAGTTTTACCACATCCTGTAGGGCCAGATACAACACATGTGGATGGGCTTGTGAACCTAAATTTTTCTACAGATTCCATCTCTAACTCGTCACACCCCGAAGTGGAACATTTACAAGATATAACAAAATTTAAGTGCTGCTCTTTATATTCTTGTTTTTCTTCTTCCACAGAACCGTGAATGACGACGATGCACAGCACTCCATCGTCGATATTCCACCCCTGCTGACGAACCCTCACCAGCGACACCTCCACCACGTGGCAGTTCAAAGCGGAGGCACGATGATGAAGAACCTTCCACGTTAGGTATAAAACGTGCCAGGAGTGCACCGGTTGCTAGATCCCCAGTAATAGAGTCCCAGCCCTCTACGTCTTACGACACAACTCCCACACTAGCTCCCTCCTCAATTAAATTTGTACACCCTTATTCCTGTTCAATTCCGGGTACACCCTCCACACCAGCAGCTTCTCGTGCTGTAGAGGAAGGTATAACATTCGAACTGGTACGCACCGCTAACCCCACCCTGGCCCTGACTAGAAATCGGTACGTAGTCAGGGTTGACCCTGGAACCCTGTACAGCAACGGTGTTGAACACGGACTGCGGTGCGTAGTTGAACGTATTGTGGAGTTTGCCCTTCAGAACAGCGATGAACGTGAAGTCAGAACTAGGTTGTCCTTCGGGTTCGGTCAGATGACGGGGATGTAGATGATTTTTGGGTAGTAATACCATTCAGACGCTTGGCCGCTGTAGACATAGAATATATCTTGGGCCGTATATGGACAACTTCACGGTAGATATTGACAGAGTATTCCGTGTTGCGGGCATAGTGCCACACCTTATACTCTTAATTTCAATTCTCCGGTTATTTACCGAAAGCATATAAACGTCGATCGTGGTTGCGGCTTTATAGCAATAGTCTTAGCTCATATGTTCACTGTGCTAAATACAATCGCGTATAATATCTGACTGCCTACGATTGTGCAGCGTGCCCGTAAACTGACTTCAGATTGCAAGCTTGAGTTTGAGTGTAATATTGGTCCTGAAGAGTTGAGAAGGGTGGAGCAGGAAATGAATGTTCGTATAGTTGTATGTGGAATGGATGATCATCGTAGGACTGTGTATGTTTCTAAAAGCTGTGTGCGAGATCGTACAAGACCCCTAATTATTTTAGGATTGTTAGGAACAACGTATCTCCCCATCCGTAATATAAGAACTCTCAATGCTAGTTATGATAAAAGTCGAAAATATGGAAGGCATCATGATTTGTATAACGGGTGTCTCGAGTTTGCAGATAATATAGTGAAACGCTGTAAGGAATGCCACATGGTATGTGAGCAATGTAAAAGCGCCAAATATGAAAGTCGTGTAGTTGAAGCCGAGAAGAGGTAATGTAATGTGTGCAGACGTACATTTTTCAATAATAAATGCTTTGAGCTCCAGAAATCGAATGGCACTTGCAGGAAAATGAGAATCTATGAATGTGGTATGTTTCACACAATGAATAGTTGGGCAAAATTCAAGCACAAATGATGAAATTCACTGTTCTACATGCCACGAAGAATATAAGGCGGATGGAGTAAAGCATGTATGTTATATGAAAGCTGCTAAGCCTAAAAATAAATCCTGTGTAGCCGTGTACTACGATACAGAAGCTTACACAAACCCTGAAACAAAAGAGGTTATCCCACATCTACTTGTAAGCCAGACTATCTGCGATGAGTGCATGGAAGTCGAATGTGATGAGTGTCACAAATGCTGTAAACGGACAAACGTTTTTAAAACGATCGCACACGACAGCCCTGTGAAACTCTTTGTGTCTTATATTGTCAAGTAGCGGACAAGTTAAAAAAAATTACTGTGTATATTCTTACCCATAACGGGGCAAAATTTGACACACAGTTCCTTTATAAGGAGCTGCTTGAACACGAGTCATCTGAGATATTTAGAGGCGATCCCCTGAAAAGAGGAAACAAGCTTATACAAATGCAGATAAGAGGTAATGTTCAGTTTAAAGATACTTTATTTTTCACACCTTGTAAACTAGCCAAGCTACCCAAGGTGATGGGTGTAGTTGCCGAAGTTTCAAAAGGGTATTTCACTTACACTTTCCTTACTAGCGACACGTTAAGATACGTAGAACTACCTCCCCAAAACATTACTTTAACTACACCAACATGAGTGATAGTGAGCGCGAAGATTTTTTCCGCTACTACAACAGTTTTAATGAAGCTAATCCTTACGATATAGCTGATGAATGTTAACGTTATTGCATGAATGATGTACGCATGCTTAGAGTATGTTTCTAGGCCCTTAGAAGGATGTACGTACATAGACCGTTTCAAGTGCGATCCGCTGCAAGTCGCAACCACAATCGCTTCATTGTGCTTTAGTGTGTTCAAGAACAATTTTATGCCTAAGAACACCTTATCCGTCATTCACAGAAACAACCCTGGCAGTTATGGGTACAAGGCTATTAACTGACTCATACACATACAGCAACATACCGGAGTATATATAAAACACGCCCGCAACACGGGAGAAGTATCCATTAAGGTCACTGGTCGTGTTTTTTGGGTTGATGGTCTAAGAGAAGACCGTGTCACTGGTGAGAAGACTGTGTACTCCTTTAATGGTTGCTGGTGGCATGGATGCCCACGTCCTGAGTGTGGAATCGTAGTAGATATCCATGGTAGATCTCCTGCCGACAGTCTTGCATGGATCGCACCCGCGATCAGCTTATAGGCTCCCAGTTCACTCACAAGGTCTTGTGGGAGCACGAATATGATGCACGGATAGAGATAGATGGGCAGTACCGCGAAGAAATAAACACCATCAAACGTTCAATGGTGTTGGATCCTCTCAAATGCGGCTATAGCTTGTTCGGTGGGCGTACAGACCCCTTCAAACTATGCTTTCCACCTGCAGAGGGCGTGAAGCTCCATTACTACGACTTCTGTTCTTTATATCCCTATGTGATGAAGAACAATCCTGACCCCGTAGGTGCACCTGAAAAACTGGTGGGACATGACCTGCCCCCCCATCGAGGTGTTCTCAAGAAATTTGAATGGGTACTATTCGGTCTTCCTTTCGTAGACGTGCTCCCACCTCACGATTTATGGATGGCAATCTTACCCGTCGTTATAGATCACAAGCTCATATTTACCCTGTGCGTGAAGTGCACAGAGGAGAATAATGGGTCCTGTAATCACTCAACTAACCAACGTAAGATCAGAGGTGTATATACAAGTCCAGAGCTGTCCCTAGCCGTCCGCCATGGCTACAGAATATTAAAGATATATGAGGTATGCAGATTTCAGAAGCTACCCAACCTTTTCACCCAGTATATGATTACTTTTTTTTTAAGGATAAGGTGGAAGCATCAGGCTACCCGCGAGGGGTTGAGAGCGAGGGTGAAAAATCGGCTTATATTCAGCGATTATGCCACTGCCCCCGATAAAGAGGTTATGGAGATCGTGAATGTTGGTAACACGTACATAATAAAGTACAACATCACCGAACTAGCCACAGATACCTGACGTGTTACGAACATACCTGTAGCCAGCTTTACAACAGCATACGCACTCATCAAGCTTTGGGGACTACTGCACTCTCTTCGGCGGAGGGTGCTGTACGCTGACACAGATAGCGTAATATTCACAGAGAGGGTGGGTGAATACATGCCGCCTATTGGGGAATTCCTCGGAGAGCTGACTGACGAGATCAAGGATGAGTATGTTGATGGTGCATACGCTGACTCCTTTTTATCAACAGGACCAAAAACTTATGGGGTGTGGGTGAGGGTGGGGTGAGAGATGAAATATATCGTGAAGGCGAAGGGCAGCACGCTTAACCTGGCGAACCGACAGGTCGTGAATTTTGACTCGTTGAAGGAGCTAGTGTGCTTAGAAGATGAGGGCGACCAACCTCCCCAACTGACTGTAGAGACCCACAATTTTCGGGCAGAGAAACTGGGGTGTGTGAAGGAACTTAGGGGCACAAAGGTGTGTCGTAACACCTATAGGAAGCGTTACCAGGTGCCTGGCACCTATGATACCGTACCCTTTGGGTACCATAGTACCTGAATGATATATGCCTATTTTTAACGATGTGTTTATTTATTACGTATATTTGAATATGTTTCAATTAGGGTTTCATTTTCTCCTTTGTGTGTGCAGGAAAAAGTCCTAAGCTCCGCCCACTGTAAGCTCAATCAAAGGGTCACGTGACTCCTGCTACTACCTGGGCATATCTCTACCCCTGCGTGCTCAGTTGGCCGCTGCAAGCCCTGGAGCTCAGACGTATATTTGAGGAATTCTCACGTAGACGAAAAATAGTGATGGCGACTTTTGATATTGCGTGTTCGGCGTTTATGAAGTGGTATTCGGTAAAGTCGGTAGATGTGGTGAATACTGAAAGACGACCTAGCCTTCCCTCCTTTGAGACTTTTAAGGTTACATTGAACCGTGCGAAGCTTGAGCAACAAGATTTTCAAATACTCTACGGATATTCTGGCGACAGCATTGCCGGATTTCGCGGCACAAACGATGTAATGGACTACGTTGTAGGGCTAAACTGTATAAAAGCGTACATATACCGTGAGGTGAAAGCAATAACGCGTGCAGAAGAGAAGCGACGGGTATGGGTAGTGAGTCTTGTTGATGAGTGGTGTGACAGGCAGTATTATGTCATACTGCATCATACCAAGTACGCGTACCCTGCGGCTGAGAATGTAAACCTTGTCATCATGGACAAGCTAAAGTACTTTTACCACTATATTCATACATATCATGACGAGGTTCGCAGTGAGGTTGTAGCTAAAGGCCTGTGTGAGTTTTTAATAGAATTTAGAGACATCGACAAAAGGATAAATACGGGCACATGTTTTCTCAAATAGTGCACCGGATTTTTAATGTGTTTAGTTTATGGAAATTAACGTCTAGTGCGCTTTCCTATAAAACATTAAAACTAAAATTACCCCATGTGTCGGAAAAATTGCCGGTATAATGGGTACAAGTACTCGCGTGATTCATGCTGGAACAAACCCGTACACAATTCAACAACTTATGGTGTGACTCACTACCCCCCGCCGAGCCGATCCGCCCACCCATGGCTCATAGTCATCTCAGAGCTTGAACCGACTGGACGTGCACTCCTCGAATATGATGGAACTTCCTTTGAGAAGCATTCTGAATGTCTTGTACGATGTGTCCGTGACGAAGTCATTGCGCGTGTTCAGGCGTGAAACCGGTGCCATTAACTATGTACCTGAAACGACTTGTAGACAAGCAAACTCTGGTAAACGTAATGTTGTTTATTTAAGTGTTGAGGAGATGAATAGTCTTCGTGATAGTTGAGAAGTGGGGTGAGGATCGTTATAAAATACCTGCAGGTGTAGGTACAAGAAGGGAACAGATTAGTAATACCTCCTCATACGCCATTGTTTGTACGTTGTGTATAAATAACGATCAGCCATGCATTGATATACGACTGATGTGGAAGAATGCATCTGATAATAGCGTTCTTGTCCCCACGCGAAACCGATTCATCCTCGACAGAATGTTTGAAATCGTCGGATTCCGCAAGCTGAATCCTATATTAGACGCGCGTGTTAGGGATATGATTTATTTTGACACGGTTCTTGAATACGCATACACCGCTCTGCTCGACGGGTTTATCGAATGTAGGACTGAACAAGGCGAGAATGGTCTAGAGCTGGATGCTTATTTAAAAGGTTTAGACTCTTCGAAATATCATGAACTTTGGTACAAAGGACTTGAGCGATACAGGGCAGAGCTCGCCTACACTGTTCACCCTGAAGAATTGTACCTCTATATAATGAGCAGCTGTCGTTACGACTTAGAAGATTATTTCAACTGCCGCTATGCGTTGTGACGAAGAGTTCACGATTGAAAAGCTCGGATCAGTAAGAAAAAACCATCGATTGGAAAGGAGTGTTTATAAACTTGAATTTAATAAAACAGCTCGGCTAACGACGCCCTCTTTGTGCGTGCTTTTGATTGTATTCTGACCGTGTTTAAAGATAACTTGCCAGCCAATTGTAAAGTGGGAACAAAAATAGTACTGAACGAAATGAAGGCCCTTTACATCGAGTATAGGCACCCGCACACCTTGAGTGGTGAAATAATGCTAAATCGTATTTATTGTATAGTACAAAGCAACAATGATATAACTGTAGACTGGATCACGTGCGAGTTTAGTATTTTAGTTAAGCGCTGTAGGACATAAAGTGTATGTATTTTGTTTTTATATAAGTTTTGCTGTTTATATATATATATATATATATATATATATATATATATATACAGGGTGGGCCGTAAGTTTCCATACATAGGAAAATTTAAATTATGGTCTTCACGTGCGTCGGTATTTGGATCAGCAGTTTCCGGATGCTTGGATTGGTCGGCGTGGTCCTGTGGAGTGGCCTCCCAGATCCCCAGATCTCACCCCCTTGATTTCTATCTTTGGGGGCACTTGAAGGCCATGGTGTATCAGGAAAAGATACGAGACATAAATCATCTAAAGGAACGTATCACCAACGCCATTACAAGCATAACGTCAACTGTGCTAATGCGTGTTCATCAACAGTGGGGAACACGTATTGAAATGTGTTTTCAAAACAATGGCAACCATGTAGAGCATATTATATAAATAAAAATGGTTGTCCATAAAAAAATGTTTATTTTTCCTATGTATGGAAACTTACGGCCCACCCTGATATATATATATATATATATATATATATATATATATATATATATATATATATATATATTAATGCGTATATAGCTTTATCCTGTACTATTATTTTGATGATTATATTCCGTTGTTTTGTATTTCTTATATTTTTATTTTATTTTTTTTATTTTATATATATATATACAGCGTGTCCCAAAGAAATGTATACCCACTTTGTTCGATAATACCAGCTATGAGGATAATAAATATATTACTGTTTATATGTTTTTTAATAAACAATTTTCTCCTGAATCTAAATATGTAATTATTTTTATTAAAAATTGAAGAACAAAAAAGTTACAGATGTTTAAATTAGAATTATTATTTTCGAGACTTCATGTGCGATATTTTCTAATATTTTTTTTATGGCCTGGCCTGCCTTTTAACCGACTGTTTTGAGATACTTATGTTTAGTGCCTAGCTTAGCCTAGCCATTTCGTTGAGTTCTAATTAGGCAAGACTACAGTTTTGCTCTAACCTTATCTAACATCTTATAACTCTGCGACGTTTGTTCTTTTCTAACGACAATTTGAACATCTTAGATAAAGTGTCATTTAACCATGGAATTTGTAAATTTTTGAATTAACTAATAATTACAACATTTATGCTTCAATATCAACACTAAACATAAGTATCTCAAAACAGTCGGTTAAAATATTAGAAAATATCGCACATGAAGTCTCGAAAATAATAATTATAATTTAAACATCTGTAACTTTTTTGTTTTTCAATTTTTAATAAAAATAATTACATATTTAGATTCAGGAGAAAATTCTTTATTAAAAAACATATAAAAAGTAATTAATATATTTATTATCCTCATAGCTGGTATTATCGAACAAAGTGGGTATACATTTCTTTGGGACACGCTCTATATATATATATATATATATATATATATATATATATATATATATATATATATATATATTCTTAGTTCGTATTTCTTACACTATTATTTTTTGATTGTATATATATATTCTTCGTTCGTATTTCTTATATTATTATTATTTTTAATGTATATATTCCTCGTTTGTATAAAATGAACGATTGTATATTTATTTCCTTAATTTCATGAATTATTCCCCTTAACTCGTCTAAATAAAATGATGTAATGGTGTTTTATTTAATTCTCTTAGTTGTATATATACACGATATTAAGGAATAACTGGGGAGATGGGAATATATATACCAAATGGCTTGTTACACCTTCTAAGCCGACTGACGAATTCCTAAGCCAACTGTCAAGAATATCTGAATAACGCAATCTGGCAACTGAAAAGTAATTTAATACACATACACCTGCCTTCTAAGCCAGAATAAGCCAACTGGCGGATTTCGAGTTCTAAGCCAAGTGATACTACCTGAGCTCTTATTAAGCTTTTGCATCTCGCAGAAGCTGGATGGTCTCTTCCTCTCTCTCCTCCTCTCTCTCTCTCATTTAGGTTAGGTATACTCCTTTGGTGGGGGGGGGGGGGTGAGGCCGTCCCAACTTCTCCCTCAAAGAGGTTAGGTGGACTCCCCCAGCTTGCTGGGAGAGTTCCCCCCTTTTTTTTGCACCCTGGGGGTTGGCACTGGGGGGGAGGGGGTTGGCATCTTGGAACAAGGGGGATGGGGTGGGTGGCATTGACACTCATATGATCAACATTACAATTGCTCTGCACTCTAACCTTTTGCGACCATACTACTGAGGCTCCTTATAGGAGCAAACTGAGGCCAAGACTCATCTTAATTTTTTAAATTTGTCAACAATTCAATAACAAATAGTTATAAGTAAATTATTATTATTATTATTATTATTATTGATGTAAAATAAATCCGTCAGTTTATTTTACTGTACTTATTAAGCGTAGTGAAATTGGCCAACCAAAATGAAATAAAATAACCCTTACCTACATCAATTTTACCTTAAAGTTTCAGAAATTACTCTTTTACTAAATAATAGGAAATAAATTGATTAACTATTCATCTGTCACAGAATTATCCCACTGATCGCATATGGAGTGTTTTCAAGGTCATATAGTTGTTGTACAATGTACAAGTCACAACATGAATAGAACTGTCCCTCACTCTCAGTCCTCAGTTGCCTCTTAGATGTCATAGACGGTGGTTTGCTGTTATTGCTCTTGTACCTACTTCATAGTTATTCTACTAGACGAATACTACAGTTTAACTGTAAGTATGGATTACACCAGTACACATTTGAAAACTTGTCGATCGATTTTTACAAACTAGTTGGTGATTCTATATAATCTGAGTGCGCTGATCTCAAAAATATAGTTCGTTTTGGTACTTTTGCATTATCCTCCCAACACTAATTTTTTTAATATTCTGAAATTACATCATTAGTTATATGAATAAATATTCTTAACCTAACCTAACCTAACTTGAAGCCGGCTAACTACGGCTAATGTCTGCGGCGGGCTGTTTTTACCTTAACCTAACCTAACCAAACCTAACCTAACCTAACCTAATACCAACACTAATTTTTTTTATAATGGAAGGAAAATAAAGTACCATAACCAAAACCAAACCAACATTATATAAAAAAATTAGTGTTGGGAGGATAATGCAAAAGAATCTTAGTTTTTCAATATCACGTATGGTTTTCTTACTACAGGGTGTGTCATAAATCCCCCATTTATCCCCAAATGTGAACCATCTTATCGAGACCAACATTGGATTGCACATGCTAAACCATAAATTTTGTTGTTATAGACTACAGTAACGCTTACATAATAATGTAGGGTAAATATATATAACAACCAGTCCCGTTCCCAGCAAAATACTCTCTCCCCTCCCATCAATGGGTGGTTAACATTTGGGGACAGATGAGGTATTACAACACCCCTTGTAGCACGAAATCTTTAGGTGATAGAGTAAAACCTAATTAAAGCAGAATTAAATAGCTCCTAGCTCTTGGACAAGCATATTGCTTGTTTATGAAAGAATAAAAAAATAACTGAAAGAAACAAAATATATTTACCTTCTTTACTTGCAAACATTTCAGGACTTATTCCAAAGACTTAAGACTACGAAGGTAGATCTGACTAATGACGACTAAACCGGTGCTTCTTTGATGTTTTCTTATGCTGTGCGTTGGCTGATCTCGTTGCAGACACCAGCAGTAATCCGCCGTCATATTTGTATGCCATCTTCCTTGATATCTTCTTTCCATGGTTTTGATGTCCTGGTGAAATCGTTCCCCTTGCTCCTCACTGACATCTCCGGGATTTTCTGGAAAACGGTCAAGATGCGAAAATAAGAAGTGAACTTTCAGGCTCATGTTTCAGCCTAAGGCGCAAAACTTTTTATGCATATTTTCCACCAGTCTTTCATGATTTTGGCTTTTGTAGTTTCCCAAGAAGTTTTCAACAACATCTTTGAAACCAAGCCATGCTTCTTTTTCTTTATTAGTCATTGTGTTCAGGAAATGATCGTCTGTCAATAACTTTCTAATCTGAGGACCTATAAAAACTCCTTCCTTTATTTTCTCGTAGCTAATCTTTGGATATTTTGAACAAATGTACTTGAAACACTCACCTTCTCTATTCATTGCTTTGACATACTGCTTCATCAAGCCTAACGTAATGTGCAAGGGTGGTAGGAGGATTTTATTTGGTTCAACTAGATGTTCATGTAAAATGTTCTTTGATCCTGGGGTAAGATTCTCTCTAGGAGGCCAAGTTTTCCTCTTCCAGTGCTGGTCACGTGCTCGACTATCCCATTCGCAGATGAAACATGGCATCTTAGTGTATCCTGATTGCTGCCCAAGTAACATACAAAGGACTTTGAGATCCCCACACAATATCCATCTGTGATTTTGATACTGATTTTTTTCCAGAAGCAGTTTCATGTTATCATAGGTCTCTTTTAAATGAGTAGAATGGGCCACTGGGATTGATGCATATTTGTTACCGTTGTGCAGTAACACTCCTTTTAGACTGGTTTTAGAGGAATCTATAAACAACTCCAGTCACTGGTTTGGTATTCGATGCCTAGCTTGCACACTAATCCTGTGATGTCCTTGCAAAATACCAATGGACCATCTTCTTCGAAAAAAGGCACGAAGTCTTTCTCACGATTTCTGTACCAAGCGAAGTATGTGTCGGATGCAAATAAATTGTTCTCCTGCAATCTAGACCCCAAAAGTTCTACAGAGTCCTTAGGCAGATTCAAATCCCTGACTAAGTCATTTAGTTCGGCTTGGGTTAATGGTTTAGGAGGATCTCGGTCAGCTGTTGGCTGTTCATAAACATCATCATTGTCTGGATTTGGAGCTGAATCAGAATCTGAATTGTATTGATCCAGACTCTCGGGTGGGTGGAGAATAGGAACTTCTGGACCATGGGGTACCGGCCTTATTGCAGATGGAAGACTTGGGTATTGAAGGCTCTCTTTATTCTTTGTATTATAACCTTTAACATTGCAAGAACAGAAGTAGCAGTCGTCGGTATGGTTTCTAGGCTAGCGCCATACCATAGGGATCCCAAATGGCAAACTTTTCTTTTTACCTTTGCTCCAATTCCTTAGTGCCGCAACACACGTAAGACAAACCTTGTGTGGAGCCCAACTTTTGTCTTGATCTCCTAATTTAATTCCAAAATAAGCATGATAAGCTCTCTTAATGAAAGTCGTTACATTTGTCCTTTGTTTTACAACATACCGACTACAAATATAATAAAATATGTCTGGACTATGGGTACATCCTCTAGAAGCCATTATTAAAATTTTAAAGACGTAATGTTAGAATTATCTATCTGAAAAATATGAAAAAACGAAATTAATTAAAGATAAAAAAGGTAAAAAATTACAAAACGCCCCAAAATTGTTTTGCTAATAACTTTAAAACTGTGGGTGATAGAAAAAACTGGTAGCGTTTTGAATTCAGCGCAGCGAACTGCTTCAGAATCACAACTCAAAATAAAGAAATCGATTTTCATGCAGACCGGTGTTATTGATTATTACAATTATTTGTTATTATCATATTCTTCTGTCTAATTATGTTGTAATCCCATGAAATATTCTTTTACTGAATTTTAGAACATCGAATGACTAAACTTTGAAACATCGTAATTGATATAAAATACATAAATGTTTTTCTTTCTTTTCAGATATTCCTAAGATGCCAAAATTGAAGACAAGAGGTCAGTCGTCATGCCACTTGAGCCTGTTAGTCGGTACAGGTAAGGAGCTTCCCGTATCAGAACTACCAACAGTGCGAGACATGCTGAGACTAGGGTTACTCCTTCGTGAACAAAATACAAAGGATAGAAGGAACTACACAGAGAAAGAGCTCATAAGGGACATGATTCCCCCTCTTCTGCATCAGTGGAAAAAAAAAGCTAATGTATTATTCAAACCACCTGTACTCAATCAGTATAGAACTATTGAGCTAAAATTAACAAAGCTGTGGCACAAAGCAGTTGAGACATCACTTGGTAAAGGAAAACTAGCAAAGAAAAATAAATTTCTGCACACACTTGATACTCTTCTTGACATTTTTAACTGCCAGTGTCCCATAGAGTTGTGTTCTGAAGCCAATTGTTCTCCCTCATGCAGAAGAGAACATCACCCTCACATTGATTGTCGCTGTCTTCGTGAGAAGAAGATCCCTGTTTTGGAGCTGGCGTTCATAAAGACGCAGAGAACAAAGGCAGGAGGCCAAGGAAGTATGCAGATTGGTTCGGCAGATTATTCAGAAACCAAAAAACAGATTGTTATAGCTAAGAAAAAAGAGAAAATCCGAGAGAGGGAAGAAAGGCAGAAAAAGAAGAGTGAAGAAACCACCCAAAGAGATGAAGAGCTCTATCAAGAGGTTTCTCACTTCTTTGAAAGCTCTTCAGATGAACAGAAAGAAGCAACATCAGATGATAGCTCCAAAATGCCATCTGAACCTTCGCCGAAGAGAATGAAATACAACACTAAAGACATCTCAAACATTGCCCTTGCCAGTATTCGCCACCATACGGGGCTACGAGAGACTGCAGAGATTGCCACTGCCGCTTGAGTAGATGCAAGCCTCATCAGCCGAGAGGATACATCCTTAGTGATAGATCATAATAAGATAAGAAGAGCACAAGAAAAAATAATGAAGGAAATATCTGATCAGCATGAAAAAGATTTGAAGGAGGACGGTCTCTCTTGCCTTTTGTTTGATGGAAGAAGAGATGACACAAAAGTTCTCCTAGAGGTAGAGGGAATGGACAAAAAGTTTCCCGGTCTCATCAAAGAAGAACACTACTCTGTGTGTTCCGAACCTGGTGGCCGCTATTTGTTTCACTTTGTTCCTGAAGCAGAAATAGAAGGCAAGAAACATGCAGAGGCAATTGCTGATCAAATAATATGTTGGCTTCAAGAAAGAAGACTTGACAGTTCACTGCAGGCCGTCGGTGGAGACTCAACTGCGGTGAACACTGGATGGCAGGGCGGTGTTATGACGCATTTAGAGAAAGAACTTGGAAGAAGGCTTGTTTGGATTGTATGTGACTTGCACACAGGGGAACTACCTCTTCGTCGTCTCATTCAGGAACTTGGTCCTACAAAGAGCAACAACAAGTGGTCAGGCCCCCTTGGCAACATGCTAGATGAAGCAACGGAATTAGAAATAAATACAAAATTTCAAAAGGTCGAAGTAGGCCCTCCCCTTCCATTGTTGTCTGAAGAAGTTATCAAAGACCTCAGCACGGATCAATCTTACGCTTATCGTATTGTTCAAGCAATCAGATCAGAAGAGTTGCCTCAAAATCTGGCTCTCTTGGAGATTGGACCCGTAAGTCACAGTCGTTGGTTAACTACAACGATTCGTTTCTGCAAGATTTGGGTTTCCAAACATGCACTTAAGGGCAAAATGCTACAGAATTTGATGTTGATTGTTGAATTTATTATTGGGTTTTATCTTCCTCACTGGTTCAGTGTAAAACTTAATCCAATGTGAATGGAGGGGCCCAACCACATCTTGTTTCAATTACAGCTACTGAGAACCCAAAGGAAAGTAGTGGTGGACATCGTGTTACCTGTGGTGAGAAGGTCCGCTTGGTATGCTAGGCCAGAGGCAGTTTTGCAAGCAATACTCTGCAGCCAATGTACCAAAGAGCGAACTGAGGCTGTGGAAATCATTCTAAAGCTTAGAGGAATGTCACTAGATGATGACCAGCTGGGAGACTGCTCTGTTCAGACAAGGAAGGTACCTCCGATAAACGTCAATGCCACGAAATTGTCAGAATTAGTTAACTTGAGTTCGGAAGTTTTGGAGCCACCACTGACAACATGTATAACAAACAAATATTTAACACAACTTAAAGAGGCCCCAATGCAAGTGCCAAAGTGGCCTTCTCACACTCAGAGTGTGGAGAGATGTGTGAAAATGGTCACAGAAGCAGCTAGTCAAGTTTACAGTCACGAGAGGCGAGAAGGCTACATCAAAGCGCAAGTAGCAAGCCGAATGCTGATGTCAAGGAACCGCAGCAAAAAGGACATGACTGCATTGGTTACTTTCAAATAAAGACTCTGAATGATATCTTATTGCCACTTTAAATGTTGATAGGATGTTTGCGCACATTTGTTATTTTGTTACGAATTTACGGAAAAATGGAATTTTTGAATTAAAATTGATGTAGGTAGGAGTTATTTTTTATTGTTTTTGAAGCAAAGATATTATTTTGTATGCCAAATGATTACATTAAATTGCTACCAAATCACATGATTTTCAATTTAGTCATTTCACCCCCAAAATTGATACCCTAGTGTGTAGTCCTTTAGTTACATTCTATATACATACGTTTACGTCTATACACGGTGAACAGTGAACACCTTAAAAGTATCCACTTTAAACTTGCAACAAACTTTGAAATACACACTTTTAACCTCATCACTATACACACACACACAGTAGTTCTCCGACTTACGAACATTCGACTTACGAACTTTCGAAGATACGAACAACAAAGTGCGTGTTAGCGGTATGTAGTTACATCGAACTGCAGATGGAACTGAACGAAGAAGACATCCATCAGTTACTAGAAAGCCACTCGCAAGAGCTAACAAACAAAGACTTGATGGAACTTGATGCACAGAGGGCGGGGGTGGAGGTTTGTTTTTTAATGAATAAAATACATACATTAGTGTCATACATTGTGCAGTTTTTTACGCCCTTTTTTTCCATTCTCTACATATTTTTATGCATTATTTTGGCGATATGTTATTTCCGACTTACGAACATTTTCGACTTACGAACAGACCTCCGGAACGCATTAAGTTCGGAAGTCGGGGACTTACTGTATATGTACACACACACACACACACACACACACACACACATATATATATATATATATATATATATGTAAAAATGGATAAGTCCTGTGTGATCTTTATATTCAATTATTAATTTTTACATAGGGACCAAATTCGCATAACGCAAATTATCTGTTGTTCAATTCATACGTACGTATACGTCCGTTCACATGTATTCTTTTTAAATTAATTAATTTCTCGCGGTCTCATAAATGCTTATGCGAGTGTTCGAATTCTGCTAACGACCGCGGAAGTGACTGCTCTAATTTAAATTTATAAACATTATCACGTGTTATATTATTTATATATATATATATATATATATATATATATATATGCCCATGTACTTTTTATTATATCTCTAACATCTTAATTGTCTATTAATATGAAGCACTGTAAAAACAAACCAAAGCTATAATTAACTGTAATTAACTGAAATAATTTAATATAATGTAATAATGTACTTAATAACGTAGTAAAATGTACTTTAATGGAATTGTAATTAACGATAATAAGTAAATATGAATTAATTTGTAATTATAACCATAATTGGAATAAACCAAAATTACACCGTACTCAGTGATGTACTTAGATTGTACTAAATGTCCGACACGACATTATGTCGCCATTTAATGTACAGTACACCCGGCGATATTATTATTTTTTACATTTTTTTTGTTCATTGGGATAAATTTTGGAGTTATAAAAGATGAAGTCATGTTTAGCCTTAAACTTTTAATTATTTGCTCATATACATATTTTAATATAAGAATGCCTAATTCAATTTCCGTTCTAATTAACTCGGCGGATCAGTGAAAACAGCAGATCTAATATATGCGGTTTAAGCTAAAAATATGGCTTCCTCTTCCTATGTCCTGTTTATCTGTTTTAACCATTTTTTCTTTACTTTATTTTTTTAACTGTTGTGCAAAAATAATACAGCCTCTTCAGCATTTAATAATGATGATGTTAGTAAAATCGGAATCGGGGTTATATAAACCCCAGAAATATCTTCCATATTCATTCAGAAGTCACTTCAGAGGTTGAGCACTACCTGTACATTTTAGCAGTAAATTACAAGGAAGAAATAGTCTTTATCTTCTTCGAGTTTTGCTCTCTTCGGAGAACTTAGTCATTAAACTTCCCCGATACGTTATAAGAAGAATTCGGCAATCTTCAGAGAATTTAGTAAGCCTCCCTGAATCCTCCGAGCCACTATAGAAGAACTCGGAGAGTAATAGAGAAGAAAAGTACTGCAAGTAACAAATCCGTTGCTGCCACCCAACTAGAACCCCCGTCGACTTCGAACCAACCCAGGCCATAGACGGAGGGGTTAATAACTGGCGACCCTGTAGCCAGGAGCTTAACAACTGGTGACTTCTGCATCCAGGATTCTTCCAGTCTTCCAGACCCTGGAACTAGAACCAACAACCAGCTGAGCGGCGAGTCACGACTTCTAGTTCGTCACATCCACCCTTGAACCGGTGTACGACTCCAAGTTCCACGCCTAGTTTTCATCAAGAACAAGTGGCCAGCAGACACGTCTTCAGGACACCTCAAGGATTTCGCCGTAGGAATCTTGTTAAGTACAACTCTTTTTTTAAATAATTCTAAACATTTGAAAAGTCATTATTATTAACATTAATATTAGTATGAGCCAGAATTAACAAAAAACACAGTGAACATTCATACACCAGTGATACATTCTTTTTAGTGAAAACGAGTTATTTCCAGTACTATAGTTAGTATAGTATAATTTTATTTAATGTACCAAACATAGTATTACCATACCATCACGTACATTTGAGTGAAATTTGTTTACATTTTTTATATTTTGTTTGCAATCTTTTCAAATTTTCCCCGAGTTAGGCAAATTGTGCATTTATTATTTTTTTTTAGATAGTAGTTAGGAAAACCCCTTAAGTGATCATTCCATGAATTAAGATCGGTCAAGCAGACCTAATTAGAAACATTAATAAGTACCTTCACATATGAGCGATTCAGACGGTGCGCTTTCTGACATCGAAAATTACCTACACCCATTTTTCCACCTACCCCGCGCCCTTCAAACATATTCCCAAACACACAAACTTCAGTCAGTAGCCTAGTCTCAAACCCCCGCCCCAGTACATTAACTTAGGCAGATTAGTAAATCTTCCTCATACTGTTTTAATTTTTAAGGGGACCATAGATAATCTTTGTTGAACCGCGCGTAAGACCTTGGTTGAGTCTTTAGAGCAACATTTCTTACGCGAAATATTACCGATGATGATATAAAATAGGAAGCAAAAAGATTTATTGACCCTAAAGAGGGAAATGCCATGACACAGTCACTACGTCCCATCAATTAGCGAAGCTACAACATGGGACGATTTTAAACAAAACTATTAGAATTTTTTAAAGAAATAACCCTTGCACAACCCTTAGCCACATTAGAAGCAGTCTTCCAAGCTAAATGGAAGAAAGAGGAACACGAGATTTAAACAATTTTATTACACGTACACAAAACTTGTAGGAGAAGCCCTCCGGCCGCAGAAAATGCTGTGGCATACTTTACTTCGAAACAAAGAAATCTAATAGTAGCAACCATTTACCAAAACCTACCCGGAGCACCTAAAAAAAAGTTTCAGGAGTTTTTAAATGTTGACAAACCTGTCAGTGTAGCCATAAAAAACACGGGAACATACCCGATTTAGCAAACCAAACTACCGAAAGGGTAGAGAAACCCCCGTACATTACATTCAGCAGCAGCAACCCAACCCAACAGCAACAACAACAACCTATAAATCGAGGCAAATGCAGGGAACACACCCAGAAACAAGCCCCCCAAACCCAGAATACACGCCCTCCTCCACAGTGTTTTAACTGTGATAGTTTGGGCACATGATAAGTCAGTGCAATTACCCCTCGTATTGCTCCCACTGTCACGAACATGGTCATCGCCGTGGCGATCGCCAAAAGTGTGCTGATAAAGCCCCTGCAGGGTATAGCCCCACTTTCAGAAACCAAACCAACATTCCCAAAAGTATCCCAATCCCCAGAAACCAGTCCATTCCCAGCCTCAGTCGAACTACCAACCAATAGATCACGACCACAGGGTCACCCACACTCTTACCCCATGTACAAACCCCAATACAACCAGCAAGGACTAGTTCGGTACGTAGAAGTACCCGGGAGGAATCATTTTCCCCAGAACAGTTTTCAAGAAACCCTCCAGCGTATGTATCCCGTAGAATATGATCCAGGTCCTCCCATAGAAGACCATTGAGCCCTTTTTTAGACCCTACATTGGAGGCAGCAGTTCAACCTCCTCCCTCCTAAATTACAGTGAACCCAGATACGCACACAAACTCCCCATCAGGATAATAGGTGCGGACCTTAGATTTAATAATAAATTGTAGTACGGATAACCAAGATTTAACTGCTCTCCTAGATACAGGAGCACACGCGACGTTAATTAAGAAACAATGTAGATGAATTACTAGAGAGTACAATTACAAATATGAATTAAGGCACCATCCTCAACTAGAGGAGTTACGGGCACACCCATACCCACATACGGAGAAATTGAGTTATATTTAGAATTGGAAACGCGGTATACCCCGCGAAATGTTGTATAGTGGACACAGTCGCCACCTTTCAGACAGACATCCTACTAGGATGGATTTTTTTAACCGGAATCAATGGGAGATTTACCCAGCCGGAAAGTTAGTAAAGTGTCGAAATAGGACACACCATCTCGCGAGATGACAGACCTTAATGCTAATAGATTAGCTCAGTTCAGATTTCCGAAAGAAATAGGAAACCCCCTCTACTTGATAGCAGATCAAGTCGGGTTGCATCCAGAGGGACAACCGCTCCAGAAATCAGACCCCAGGGTAATCAGTTCCAGTTGTTGAATCCAGTTGGATCAACACAGCAGTTTCCAGTCAGTCAGTTTCCAGTCAGTCAGTTTCCAGTCAGTCAGTTTCCAGTCAGTCAGTTTCCAGTCAGTCAGTTTCCAGTCAGTCAGTTTCCAGTCAGTCAGTTTCCAGCAGTCAGCTTCCAGTCAGTCAGTTTCCAGTCAGTCAGTTTCCAGTCAGCCAGTTTCCAGTCAGCCAGCTTCAGTTCAGCCATAAGGCAAATTTTAGTCGCCGAACCAGAATCAGATTCACAATTTTTCATATGCCCTACCGAGCATATAACAGTAGCACCTTATGAGAAGATTTGTTTCCTAGCAAAAGTAGTTAACAGTCAAGGAAAATTATTAGAGTCAGAGCGTACTCTGATTACAGAGAAAAGTCAAAAGAGATGTTCTTATTGCCCAAGTCCTTAGTCAGAGTCAGAATTCAGCTATCCCTGTTGTTTGTTTAAACAAAGGAAAAGTCCTATAGAATTAACTTCAAATCAGAAAATAGGAACTGTTTCCACAGTAGAAATAGATTCAGATTTCCCCATCAGTACGATAAATCGTGTTTCCAGTTCCTTAGAATTAAAGCCTTCATATTAAAAGAAGAATATAAGAAATGTCTGAAGCACTCCCTTCAGGAGTCACCAGCTTTACAGGATCCCAAACTAATGGAATCACTTCTCGATTTCCTGATAAGAAATAAAGATGTGATTGCCCTAAGGAGATCCTCTGGGCCGAACTAATTTGGTCCCTTTTGAAATCAAGTTGGAACCCAATTCCAAACCCATTTTCATTCCTCCCTATCGGGTTCCACATTCCAGTTAGTCACTATTGAGGAACACATCAAGGACATGTTGGAGCAGGATGTCATTCAGCCTTCAGCTAGTCCCTGGTCCGCTCCTATGATTCTCGTCTCCAAAAAGGACGGAACATCTCGCCCTTGTATAGATTTTAGACGCCTGAAACATTACCATCCCAGACCGTTTCCCGATTCCAAACATGCAGGAAACAATTCTGAACGTAGGGAAAGCGAACTTTTTCATCCCTCGATTTAGCATGGTTATTGGCAAATGGAGGTCAGTCCCGAATCTCGGGCATTGACTGCTTTCTCCACTAACCGAGGCCATTACGAATTCCAGGTTTTACCTTTCGGAGTCCGAAATGGGCCTGCTAATTTCTCTAGGTTGATGAATATAGTCCTTTCCGACCTATTAGGTGTCGAAGCTCTTTATCTTGACGATATTATCGTCTATAGTTCGGACATAAAAACACACTTTCAACGCCTTCATAATGTGCTATCACACTTGAGAAAAGCACACCTTAAACTGAAGCTTGCAAAGTGCAATTTTTTACAAGAATCCCTGGTATACCTAGGATTCCTACTATCGTCCACAGGAATTAAACCTGATCCAGCCAAACTCGAAGCCTGGAAAGGTACCCTGTACCCAAACCATCGACGACGCCCGTGCATTTATTGGTTTTGTCGGATTCTATCGGAACTTTATCCCCCAATTTTCGAATATTGCTAAACCCATTACTAATTTGTTCCAGAAAAATTCGAAATTTAACTGGGAATCCGATCACCAACATGCCTTTGAAACTTTAATTAATAAACTAACCTGTCATCCCATTTACAATATCCTGATTACACAAGACCCTTTCATAGCCACAGATGCTTCCTCCTATGGACTAGGAGCCGTCCTGTTACAGGACGTAGACGGTGTGGAATTACCCATTGCTTATGCCAGTCAACTTCTCTCTGCACCTCAACGGAATTATTCCACTACGGACCGAGAGGCCCTAGCGGTATATTGGGCTTTGAAAAAATTCCGAAATATCGTCTATGGCTACGATGTAACCATCAAGACTGATCATAAGCCACTCACGTACCTCTTCAAGGACAAGCTACTTGAAGGACGATTGAGTAGATGGGCTCTGTTGATTCAGGATTTTGCAGCGAAAATCGTATACAAACCGGGAAAACTGCAAGTTATTCCAGACGGATTGTCGAGACTCAAGCCCGACGCCCGTGAATAAAATAGGAATTCTTCCTGTGTTCGACTACGAGTGTCTGCAATACTCCCAACAACAGGACCAACACACCCAAAACCTTCGGGCGCGCCTGGAACAAAAGGAACCATCGAAGGTAAAAGAACAGTACAACCTCAAAGATGGGCTCGTACATTTCAGGAACGAAGATGGAAACGACCTCGTGGAGATACCAAAGGATCTCGATATAGCCATTGGACTTTGTCACGACTCACCTTTTATGGACACATGGGGCCGGATCGCACCATCAAAGTCTTTTGGAGCGATACCATTTTCCCGAGATGAACAGAAACGGTACATGAATACATCGCCGAATGTCCGTCGTGTTTAAAGCATAAGGGCAACGTACCATCCACAGCATAAATATCCAGTATGCCAAGGCCCTGGCAAAGAACTGGAATGGATATACTGGGACCATTTCCCAAAACATCAAAGGGAAATCAGTACATCATTGTGTTTACGGACCACTTCTCGCGTTACAGCGAAGTAGCCGCCATTCCAGACCAGACCTCGGAAACTGTGGCAAGAGCCCTAGTGGAACGCGTCATCCAAAACCATACCACTCCTTCCATCCTAATCTCGGATAACGCCCTTAGTTTCACTTCCAAACTGTTCGAGTCACTCTGTAACATGTGTAAATTAAAATACACACATTGTGGCATACCATCCGCAGGCAAACGGCTTAGTGGAAAGGCACAATCGAAAGATCTTAGAAGCCCTTCGCCACGTTGTCGATGCATCCACCCGGACAGTGGATGATTTCCTTCCCATGGTACAAACAGCCATCAACAATGGCTATAATGTCTCCATCGGGGACACCCCTCATTTCGTCCTCTATCACTACGACAAGCGTCTCCCTTTTGATTTGCCCGACCAAATCGACTCGGCAGTTCTAACATCTTCCGAGATGGCAGAAGCAAATCAGCAACTAGCTGAACGATCTTTCAAGATTTTTGACATAATCCGCTATACCCTAGACCAGGGGTTCCCAAATTGGTGTTCCGCGGAACACTTGTATACCGTGAGAAGTGTTCCGCGGAACACAATTTGGGAACCCCTGCGGCCTAGACCAACGAAACCAACAGATGGAGCAAGAGCAACATAGGCGTCATCCCCGTCAACGGATTATAATCGTCGGTATGCGATGTTATCTGAAGAGCGTGAAACCGCCAGGTGCTCATCGCAAATTATACCCAAAATGGGATGGCCCATATAGGATTATGAAAAACCTCGGAAAAAATCGTTATGAAATCCTCGACCTCCGGGATCATTCCAAACTAAAGATTATTCACTCTGACAATTTGAAGATAGCTGCCAAACAACACCTTCCCAAAAAACAGCTGCCAGGCGTTCGAGCCGCCTATCCTTCGAAAGGTCAAGGTATTAACAAATCGAGCAGAGATAAAAAAACTGAAGTGGTCACCACGGGAACCACTACCCATGACGAAGATTGGTACCTCGTAATACCACCAGTACTCGAGTCAATCTCTGAACAAGGAGAGGCCCCAGAACCAAGAGTCCCATCGGACCCAGATCCTGGAGAAACTCCTTCGAGAGGATCACTCAGTGGAACTCCACCATCTCCTCCAACTACACCATCTCCTCGGTCCCCACCCTCACCGATTGATGATCGACGCATGGACCCTACATACCGCCCGCCAATGCATCAACCACGTGAACTAGAACCTTCACATAAGAAACGAACCCGCTCAGAATCCGAGCTTAACGGTCGACCCCCATTGCCACCAAAACGAGGCCGACCCCTTCGTCCCCACACACAAGTATCCACACGGCCACCCCCAGCTCCGTATAACCTAAGGCGTAGAAATGAATAAAATCGTCCCCCTTATAATTTTCCAAATTATTTACTCTTCTAGCCCTAGCATTAAAATTTCGACCGGAGTTGTCATAGAAAAGCTTTCAGAAGGTAAATTTTTGAAAGGACACGCGGACCTTTTTTATCAATTTGCAACCCCCTGCTAGAATCAAGATCAATCTCCTTCAGATACAAACCCATTTAAAAACGTTTGAAAGTAAAGTTCAGGGTTCTTTCCAGGGAAAAGATCAGATTAGTCGCGTTCTGTTAGAAAATACCTTGGAAAATATTCGAACTACAACACGCGCCCTATCAGAAATATTGGACAAACGGGAAAAAATTAATCAAAGAAATAAACGGGGACTAATAGATATAGGAGGAAAAATATTCAAGGGTTTATTTGGATTAGCAACCGAAGATATTAAAAGAGTTGAACTCAAATTGAATCTCTTCGCGCGAAATCAGCAATACGATGGACACATGTTAGAACAAACTTTCAGGTCACTACACGAAAACAATCGCTTCCTCCACGCCTCTTCGGACAGATTCACATAACTTGAATCCCTGTTAGCTGAATACAAAGTACACAAAAGATATCTAGAATTAATAGAGATAATTAACCTACAAGTAACCTTAATCGATAAATATTTACAACAAATAACTACGATTCATTCCAAGGTTTTGCGTGCAACCCAGCTAGCCCATGGAAAAATCACTCTTTCCACCCTAATACCATGGGAAACACTTCAGTCCTTGATTCACACCGCCCAAACACAATTAAAATTATCACCCATATTTCCACTCAACCATACTAATTACCCCCAATTTCTAGAATACACCACCCTTCCCAACACCCTACCAAAACAACTCCAATGTCTATCGATTGTATTTACCTACCGTACCACCTTACCTTTTCCTCACCAAAGATCTGTCAGCCTATTCTATGATGTCAGATAGCGACGTCCGGCATTGCCGATTCCCGCAAACAAATAAACCAGTCATTCTTCCAACTAATAGGTCTTGCTTTATCGACTTAATTCGTGACCGTCATGCCCCGGTATGTTCATTTACAAAATTTCATTCCTCTAAAACCGTCCAACTACGAATTGGACCAGACATCTGGGTTTCTTTCGCGAACAGGACTGCCGCTACTATCGAGTGTCCGTCAAATTATTCCCTCATCAAAATCCCTATGGTTATTCGGCTACCAATTGGTTGCTCCTTGCGTTCAAAAACCTTCCAAATATACAACCCGTACAAGGTTACCATTAATAACTCACCCCTTCCCGTCGCAAATCAAATTTAAACCCGTCATAGAGATCTTAAATCTCTCCATGAAACCTGTAACCATCCTACCCGAGCTACATGCGCCTGAATGGAATGATCAATTAAGTCGGTTGAAAATTTCGGATGATAACCAAAATAACCTCTTGCAAATACTACAACCTGTAACAATTTTTTCAACATCTGCTGTTAGTATCATTATTGTATGTGCTATTATCCTCGGTATAATTGTGATAAAAAGATGGTACTTGGAACAAAGGAAAACAAGAAACACCGAACCAAGTGAAACTCTTTACGCACGACCAAAAGTACGTACCCAGACCACGTGAACTAAACTTAGCCACCCCCACTTATGTTGTGTATATAAATCTATATTATAAAACCAATGGTTATCACCTAGTTAGCATTAGTTAGGGTGTTATATTATCGTAATAATATTATTCTAGAGGGGAGAGCCCTGTAAAAAAGAATAATTCCTGTATGATCTTTATATTCAATTATTAATTTTTACATAGGGACCAAACTCGCATAACGCAAATTATCTGTTGTTCAATTCATACGTACATATACGTCTGTTCACATGTATTCTTTTTGACTTAATTAATTTCTCGCGATCTCTTAAATACTTATGCGAGTGTTCGAATTCTGCTAACGACCGCGGAAGTGACTCTGCTCTAATTTAAATTTATAAACATTATCACGTGTGTTATGTTATATATATATATATATATATATATATATATATATATATATATATATATATATATATATATGTAAAAATGAACAATGAATAATCCATATTCATTTTTACATAAGAAACCAAAATCGCCTAAGCGAGTTTTGGATAGAATTTCGATTTGTACTTCTTTATTCATTACTGTATTTCTCTAATTCATCTTTTCTAATAATGACTTATACACTATGACGTCATAAAATAACTTAATTCTCTTTACGTTTCCCATACCTTGTACACTGAATCATGTGCTTAGTATTTGGACATCTTCCGTATTCAATGTATGGTAAATTCTTTAATAACAATGTTGTGGTGTTATGTAGTATAAATATTATTATTCAACCATATTCATCTATACGTCATTAATTTCCCTTGATCATTATCCTATATAAATTTTATTAAATATTCATTTTCACTCGTGTCAATCTATGAAACGCAAAACTTCATGCATTCGTTCGAAAACGCATAAATACATTCTCGTATTATTTTTTTCATTTTTATTTTTAATTATATCACCTCCCGAGATGAACTCGAAAACGCTGAGGTTAAAGTTATCAAATTCCGCGAACTATGCATAAGTGAACGCTTCTAAGATAAAAATATCTCCTCTCGCTCTGATTTCAAATTTATAACATGTTATAACATTATAACATATTATGTTGTATATAAATCCATACCGTATGTGCCCATGTACTTTGTATTATATTTCTAACATCTTAATTGTCTATTAATATGAAACACTGTAAAAAAACAAAACAAAGTTATAGTAACTGTTTAATTGTAATTAACTGTAATACTTTAATTTAATATAACGTAATGTACTTTAATGAAACTGTAATTAATAATAACTTGTAATGTACTTCATTGAAACTGTAATTAAATGTAATGATTTAATATATACGGTAATGTAAGAATGTACTTTAAAATGGAAGTGTAATTAAACAATAAGTGAATATGAATTAATTGGTAATTGTAATCGTAATTGTAATGAACCAAATTTAATACGTACTCAGTCATGTACTCAAATTGTACTTATGTACTACTATGAAATTATATCGCCTTCATAAATGTAGACTCGGCGAAAAATACAAATTAGTTTTTTTATTTTTTAAAATTTTTATTTAGAATTTTTCAAACATCTGATCATGTGTTTAAAAGGGGGGAACTTAACCTTCAACTGCCTTCCCCCAACATTTAGGCTTATATTATACATGTATTTGTAAAATGTACGGCACTTCATTACGGCACTTCATTACGACTCCTTTGTTAGCAGCCTCGCTGCGAGGAGGGGGCAGAGGCCCCTTGCCTCCTTAACTTTTTAGATTCCGGCCTGAGCCATGGTCGAAAGAGGTCGAACCTCTACCCCTGTAAATTCAGAGCACTACCTGTACATTTTTAGAAGTAAACTACCGTAAGAGAAACTTTTTATTTTCCCCTTCGAGCCGTGCTCTCTTCAGAAGAACTTAGTCAATTAAGTCGATAAGTTATAAAAGAAAAGTCGATAATTTTAGTATCAGAGAAAGTATCAGAGTATTATAGCAAGAGAAGAATTAACAACTGTCGACCATAAAGCGAGAGAAAGAGACAGCCCAAGCACCATAGAAGATATTGGGTCAAACAGTCTGGCGACCGAAAAGAATTAGAATGTTATAGAAGAAATATCCGTTGCTGCCTCCTAACTAGAACCCCCGTCGATCCGAACCACCCCAGGGCCATAGACGGAGGGGTTAACAGATATATATATATATACACACACACCACAACATATATATATATATATATATATATATATATATATATATATTATATATACACACACCGTATATGCCCATGTACTTTATATTATATTTCTAACATCTTAATTGTCTATTAATATGAAACACTGTAAAAACAAACCAAAGCTATAATTAACTGTAATTAACTGAAATAATTTAATATAATGTAATAATGTACTTAATAACGTAGTAAAATGTACTTTAATGGAATTGTAATTAACGATAATAAGTAAATATGAATTAATTTGTAATTATAACCATAATTGGAATAAACCAAAATTACACCGTACTCAGTGATGTACTTAGATTGTACTAAATGTCCGACACGACATTATGTCGCCATTTAATGTACAGTACACCCGGCGATATTATTATTTTTTACATTTTTTTTGTTCATTGGGATAAATTTTGGAGTTATAAAAGATGAAGTCATGTTTAGCCTTAAACTTTTAATTATTTGCTCATATACATATCTTAATATAAGAATGCCTAATTCAATTTCCGTTCTAATTAACTCGGCGGATCAGTGAAAACAGCAGATCTAATATATGCGGTTTAAGCTAAAAATATGGCTTCCTTTTCCTATATCCTGTTTATCTGTTTTAACCCTTTTTTTTTACTTTATTTTTTTAACTGTTGTGCTAAAATAATACAGCCTCTTCAGCATTTAATAATTATGATGTTAGTAAAATCGGGATATATAAACCCCAGAAATATCTTCCATATTCATTCAGAAGTCACTTCAGAGGTTGAGCACTACCTGTACATTTTAGCAGTAAATTACAAGGAAGAAATAGTCTTTATCTTCTTCGAGTCTTGCTCTCTTCAGAGAACTTAGTCATTAAACTTCCCCGATACGTTATAAGAAGAATTCGGCAATCTTCAGAGAATTTAGTAAGCCTCCCTGAATCTTCCGAGCCACTATAGAAGAACTCGGAGAGTAATATAGAAGAAAAGTACTGCAAGTAACACATCCGTTGCTGCCACGTAACTAGAACCCCCGTCGACTTCGAACCAACCCAGGCCATAGACGGAGGGGTTAACATATATATATATATATATATATATATATATATATATATATATATATATACAGAGAGAGAGAGAGAGAGAGAGAGAGAGAGAGAGAGAAAGTTGTGTAATGGTTAGTATCGCTGACTATGCATCCACCGGCCCCGGGCTCGATTCCCGGTAAGGGCAGCGGAGCTACGGTCACCCAGCTGGTCATCTTTCCATACAAAAACAAAAAAAAAATCATCGATAAATGGATACTTTGGGTAACCAAGTGGTTAAAACGCTGGGCTTTTCATCGAGAGGTCGTGAAATTGAGTCCGGGCTAGGACTTTCTAATTTCTGTCTTCCCTAGAAGGTCGTGGTTCAGATTCCATGTTATGCTGTAGATCTAAAGTGGGGTAACAAGCTTGACCTTCATCAGAAACAGCTCGGTCGGAAGGAATATATATGATACAACTCAGAATGGTCCCCTAGGAAACTTTTTATATTACACACATACCGTGCATTGGACAAGGAACTCTTCTGAGAAATTAAATCCATTATAGTTCGAATAAGTAATGGTAAATGACAAATACTATAGTTTTTCTTTTTCATGATGGAAGGCCCAACGTGGGCAACGGGTTATTCGCAAAGAGGCCCCAAAATATAGCTTCCCTCACCAGTAGGGTGTCCCGTTAAACCCAAAGTTGGTCGGGTACAGCATTAACCGATATAATATCGTGAAGTGGGTTACTGAGAATGCCCACACAAGTTTTTTAAGTCCTATCTAAAAAATTCATGCATCACCAGCGGTTTACATTTTACATCCCCGATTCAGACCAAAAAATTGGCATTTTTTGGCATTTTCTAGTAAAATATACTATTTTAATTAAAAATAAAACACATTTACCACTCTATATGCTAAATGTGGGCCCCCCAGGGCCCAATTTAGCCCCCTTATTTCATATTTTTAGGGATTTTTACTAACTAATCTAACTTTTTTTAAGGAATTTCTAAATCTAGGCACCATAATACCTATTTAAATTGATAAAATGGCTCTAAGCAAACCATTAACTAGAAGCAAAACAGAAATTCCCTTTCTAGGTCAACCTATAGTCTCCATAACGACTACAGCTGTTCCAACCAACAAGCAAGTACTCAAATATTTCCATCATATTAAATCTTGCAATCCTCATTATAATCAGTCCCTTGTTAAAGGAAAACTTGTAAGTCATCAAGCTGGCATGGTAATAGACTATGTGTTCTCCTTTTGGAATAAATGCAATTTACCTACTAGTAGCAGACAGTATGCCGTTAAAAAACTTCTTAAGTTGCACAAGGAATGGTAAGTTGTAACAAAACATGAATACAGAAAAACTGAAGAGCACCTAAGTTCAGTAAACAAATTTTATGAAAAACTTGAAACAATATTTGACGTCGCTCACCCATTTCCTGAAAAAGTTCTTTCAGAAAAGCTAGGGAAAGCTGAAGTTGAGGAAGATCTGGAGTTTTTAAAGATGCTGAGAGAGGGATATAAAGTTACACTGGGTTCAAGAGATAAGATTTCAGAGCAAAGAATAAAAAATAAAATAAAAAGACTAGCAACCAATGAACGTTTACGTCAGAAAGAACAAGAGAGAATAAGCAAACCATCTAAAGTGAAAATAGAGGAATTAGAATGTGAGGGAGATAGTTCTAACGATTATGATTACCTCAATGAAAGACTAAAAACAACTAAAGAACAAAAGCCTATCTACCTACCTAGAAATGTACTTAAAGAGTCTATTATAGCCAGTGCTATAGACAGAGGAAATGTATCTGTTAGAACAGCTACATTAATAATTTCTGCTTTAATTAGAGCCGGCGGTGGAGACCTAAACGATTATGCAGTTTTAAAAACATCTACTCATACAGCAACACAAGAAAATAGGGTAAAAACTGAAAATGAAGTCAAAGAATTATCATATTTCAAAATACCAATATAAAACATCTTGTTGTCCATTGGGATTCAAAACAGATTTTAGGCTTAGAAAGGCTTGCTGTTGCTGCCACTGGATCTCCTGATATTGCTAAAATTTTGGGGATACCTATTATTCAAAATGCTACTGTTGAACAAATGTCTGAAGCTACATTCAAGCTCCTTACAGATTGGTAGGTCACAGGAAAGGTGAGAGGTATGTCATTTGACACGACGGCCTCAAATACAGGTATTAACAAAGGAGCTTGCATTTATATAGAAATCTGAATATACCATTATTATATTTAGCATGCCGTAACCACATTGGCGAACTTATTGTAAAATCTGTTTGGCAATGCATCTTTGGAAAAAGCACTGGTCCCGATTATCCCATATTTTGAAAAGCTGGTCCAAAATAACATTATCCCAAACTAAAGAAATAAATATAACTGAGCCTTTGTTGATGGATATTAAAGAAAGTGCAAATATAATTTATAACACTAGGCAACAAATTTCAACTTTTTTTTTGTTACAGACACGTGAACTACTGATTCCTACTAAAGCGCTGATGCTGATTTCAGATCTGATATCAAAATTTCTCTATCACGTCCAGATTTTGTGTAACCGAAAACCCCTATTTTTCATTTTTTTTCTCACCCGCTTCTATTACGAAAGCCGTCTAAGCTACTTTTCCGTGCCACGTTTTATGTTAAGCATACTTAAATAATTAGTGAACAGGGATGTCTTTCCTCCTTTATTCTGGCTTAAGACAGACAGCGGAATTCCGCTGGCGGAGTTACCACCCCTGCGCCCAACCATCCACCCAAAGCGCGTTAGTATTTTGTTGTTACTACTGAAAGGCAAATTCCTGTTCTTAAGTGAAACTTTGGTGTGTCCTCTTCCTTTGTCGCTTGTAGGATGACGAGCTCTCCTTCTGCAGGAACCAACAATATCTCCCATCATATTTGGGTTGAAATTACCTTGGTATCTGTTTTCCATAACTGAGATCTGTTGGTGGAAGCGCTCACCATGCTCGTCACTTACAGCCCCAAGGTTGGCCGGGAAGAAGTCAAGATGAGAATGTAAAAAATGAATTTTCAAAGACATTCTGCATCCCATTATTTCATAAGATTTAAGCATGTTTTCTACGAGTTTACGGTGGTTTTCAGCTTTGTGGTTTCCAAGAAAATTTTTGACAACTTCAACGAAAGATGTCCATGCTCCTAGTTCATTCTCATTTAGGTTAGATGGAAACGATGAGTCGTGGATGACTGCGGATCTGTGGTCCAGTGAAAACTCCAGCTTCTAGCTTAGCATCTGTCAATATTCCTTTGAATTTATCCTTTAAATATTGGAAACCACTACCTTGATGATCCATACCCTTCACGAAATTTTTCATAAGGCCAAGTTTAATGTGAAGTGGTGGAAGATGTACTTTCTGAGGGTCAATAAGTGCTGGGTGTTTCACATTGTATTTACCAACAACATGTTCAGTTCTAGATGGCCAATCATGTTTTTTGTAGTGGTTCTTGTCATCTCTGCTGTTCCATAGACACAAAAAGCACATATGCTTTGTGTAGCCCAACTGTAACCCAAGAAGTAATGATACAACTTTAAGGTCGCCACAAATATTCCATGTGTGGTCCTTATATTTGATGAGTCTTAGCAGCAGTTTCATCGATTCATAAGTCTCATTAAGGCCAGTGGCATGTGCTACAGGTATTGAAGGTTTTTCATTGCCGTTGTGCAGTAATACAGCTTTAAGGCTAGCTTTACTAGAGTCAATGAACAGTCTCCATTCTTTTGGATCATAGCGACAGCCAATCCCTTGCATCAGACCACTGATATCGTGGCAGAAACAAACGTTTTCTTCCTGTAAGTAAAATGATGAAAACTGCAAATGGCGATGGCGGAAATGGAAACTTTGGTGTTTGGTTGGAGAAGATTAAATTCTTGAAGTCTTGAACGAAGCAACTCTGCCTTTTCTTTTGGTAATTCCAAATCGCGCACTAAGTCAGTTAACTCCGCTTGACTTAACAAATGTGGGGAAATATTTGCATCTGGAACATATATGCCATCTTTCCCTGTTTCTATATCACTAGCAGAATCTTCAGATGAACTGCTGTCTGTTATCGTTGCTGGTGGAACTGGTGGTGGATTTGTTTCATCATGTGGTACTGGTTTCATTGCTGATTCGCAGTTTGGGTACGTGATCTTTGATTTGTTTTTCTTTGTGAAACCAGCAATCTTTGTCAAACAAAAATAACAATCATTGAAGTGATTTTTCGGCTCACGCCAAACCATGGGGACTGAGAACGGCATAGCTTTTCTTTTACCATTCATCCAAGCTATTAACATTGCATTGCACTCTGCACAGCAAATATGTGGTGCCCAGTCCCTCTGTTGGTCTCCTAACTTACAGTCAAAATAACACTTGTAGGCAAGTTTAATCTTTGTTGTTATGTTTCTACGTTGTGGCTTAGGTGTATATTGTCCACAGACAAAGCAGAAGTTGTCTGGGTGATTTACACAAGCACGTCTATTTGATGCCATTTTGAATTACCATACAATATCTGAAAAAACGTAGAAAGTAATTATTACGATGTGCAAAATAAAAAGAAATACACACCGTAGTACAAAACAAATGCTATAAAAACACACAAGTCACCACAACCTGTCACTTGCTCATCAGCAGAGAGCTTCAACAACCGTTCTGCTTGACTGTCACGTAGCGACTGACCGTTGGGCCGTTGCCCGTTACTATGCTCTTGACTCAGTGTTGCCAACTCGGGATAAATTTTATTTATCAAAATTGTTCGAATTTGTATATAGTTGGCAAAAAAAATTGCTTTAACCTTGAAAAGCAAGTTTCATATTACTGGCATTAAGCCGATTAAAACCAAAATCTGGACGTGCTAGAAAATTTTACTAAAAGTGATTTGCATTTTACACAAAATCTAGACGTGATAGAAAAAATCTAATTATAGATTTGAAATCAGCATACCGAAATTAGCTAGGAGCACCTATTTGGTCTTCTGTAACAAAATCTTTGTTGCCTAGTGTAATTCTTTATTAGAGAACAAAAATTATTTTAGAGATGATTATTTACAATATTTAGAATTAAACTGTTTATTGTTGGAGCACAGGCCTTCAAAGATACATCTTTGTAAACCAGGAGCATGCCATCGAGCTAGATTCATGGCACCTCAGCTGTATTCAAATAAACTTGTCTTATTTAAAGATCAGCTTAACTATGAACCAGAAGTAAAAGAATCATTTGGAAGATTTGTCAAGTTTACATCTTTAGTTTATGGCCCTTATTGGCTAAAGACCCCATTAGCTGCAGAAGCACCACTCAATAAACTGCGATTTTATAAGCAATTAGTTAATGTCTGGCAGGAAGTAGATCCAGAAGTTTCTATTGCTGGAGTAGATGCATTCTTAAGACACAAGTGGTATTTAAGTCAAGAACTTGTAGTTTTATCTCTTTTTAGTAAAACTTTAGATGAGAATACAAAAGCAAGTATCGCAGCTCGTTTATTAGGAACTGAAGTTCCAGATGAAATTATTATAGAAAAGCCAGAAGTTCCAGAACTACACCCAGATATACATCTGGTGGATTTGATAGGACCTAATTCATGGAAAATCTTTAAAATCATGAATTTAGAAAGTTGTTGGTTGTCAAAGCCAGTGGGAGAATGGTGCTCAGATCCAAACTATAATGAAATGGAAGAGTTTGTGAGTAATGTGAAGGTTGTCAATGATTGTGCTGAAAGGGCTATTAAGCTTATAACTGATGTGGCTCCTACAGTTAAAGATGAAGCTCAGCTTCAAGCTAAAATTCAAACCACAGAGCTTCATAGAAAAAATTTAAAAGAAATCAAGAAAAAGAATCCTCGTAATTACTAGGTAAATTATTAGTTTAAAAGGGGGATTAATGCAATTTTTTATTAAAAAAGGGGATTTATGCAATTTTTCATAAAAAAAATAAATAAAAAATACAAAAAAGTAAAAAAATTAAAAACCTAAAAAAAACAAAAAACTAGAAAAAACAAAAACAAAAAAAAAAAAATCCAGAGATTCCAATCGACCTTGACGTGGTTCTGGGGCTTCCCACTAACAGATTGGAAAAAATGTATATGTAATTTCTAGCTTTAATGGGTCTTTTAAAGGTCAAAATGCCAATTTTTTGGTCTGAATAGGGGATGTAAAATGTAAACCCACTGGGGATGCATGATTTTTTTCAGATAGGACTTTAAAAACTTGCTTGGGCATTCTTAGTAGCCCACTTCACGATATTATATCGGTTAATGCTGTACCCGACCAACTTTGGGTTTAACGGGACACGCTACTCACCAGCTAGCTATCTGTCAAGCAGATAGGATCCAGATATGAGAAAACTAACTAAGAATGGAATGTGTAAAATGAGTGCATGATTTGCGTCCATTTCGGTAGAGTTGGTTTTCGTTGGCATATTTAATGTTTTAAAACTTTTTTACTTAATTATTGCTCTTTAGACGTAAAAGATTTATGGAAAAATGATTTTGTGGATATTTTCGCATTGTTGATGAATGGATGTGAAACGTAATTATCGATCTGGTTGGTCAATATATCCGTGCTAATGAAAGAAATTATAATAAAATAAAATCAAAATGAAATAAAAATCTTGGAGCGCAAGAGAGCGGAAGAGGGAGCGTATGACGTTATCAGTGGTAGGGGAACAGTAGTGACGTAAGACTGCGGATCATTTTGTGAATGAACCATCGATTCCTGGGTGGCGCATGCGCAGTATTCGTGGGGGTGAATATGAATGGAAGGGAAAAGGAAACGGAGAGAGAAACCTTCAATGAAGATAAACAACTAATGAAGCTCGTAATAAAGTCTTTTTCTCCCGAGGGAAGGCACTGTTCAAAGTTCAGTGTTACTTACAATTATTGATTATCAATTACTCCCATTTTCTAATTATTCGTCATAATTTTTATGCGATAAAATAACTTAGTTTTTATGATTCTGATCACAACTTTCCTATGACTTTAACTATGAATTTATACACTTAATAATAATTAATGAACATACAGTTTTGAATGATGGCTATTTTCAAAGTGATGCATGTAAAGTATGAATATTATTATATTGTAGGTCAAGTGATATCGCTCTAACTTGATATTAAGCTTCCTTCCTCCCTCATTAAAACTTATTCCATTTAACCTATCAAACAATACATTACAGCTTTAAAGACCTCATAATGCAGTATGTTTGTAAATAATCCGCCCACAAGAACCACATTCTATTGATGATTCTGGAAAGGCGTTTGGCCCAACTAACGTGAAAACTGAATTCCTAGAAACCTCAAGGTTACATGGAAGGTTCCAAGAAGAAGACCCCTTAATAACTTTATTCAACAATGATACGACTCTTATTAAGTAAAAGATAGGGGAAGCTGTTCTAAAAATTGTGTGTAAACGGATTTTACAAGTAAATCTCTCTCTCTCTTTCGCTTTCTCTCTCTGGCATGGATTAGGTGAGGTAAAGTTGCATTTCTGTCGTCCACATTTCTTTTTTTCTCTTCCTTCTCTTGCGTGTCTTGCAGAAACATTTCATCACCTTGCCAGCATGATGGCTTTGCGCGTACATGGGTATAGACATGAAAAGTTTGCTTAATCCTTTTGGGGCTAGCCTGGAATGGGCCATGGGCTCTTCGTTGGCCCGATACCTAGGTAAATAAAGCTGTAAATATTTTTTATAATATCAAAACATGTTCGAGGTTTTGGTGACGATACCAAGTAGTTGATATACGATTAACACAAATATATTATTTTGTTAGTTTATACAACCATGTTCTCTAGTGTACGATTTCTATGTGTGCATAACATAATTGCCGAACTAATTTACATATTCTCCTCTTTCCTGCAAAATTTCCTTGATTACCTTTACAGGGCCAAGATATTTTCTTCAATCTTATTCCTTATCCGCCTCTGGCGGGAAGGGAGCGGAAGGTGGGGAGAGAGTCTTACGCTTTACTATTAAGTTTTCTACTATTGTTAAAATAATTAAAAAATGCGCTAGTTTAATAACAGAATCTCCCGGAGTGGACCGAAAGGTCTTTCAGATTTCTTCTTTCCTTTTAACTCCTTGTACTCTCTCTCTCTCTCTCTGTATTGTATGTATATATGTATATTTCTGTTCTATCTATTAAATAGAAGTTAGTACTGAAGGCACTGGATACCGACCACATTTACAAAATAATTTTCTTGAAAATTAATAATTATTTAATAAGCCTTTTAAATGTAGACATTTACTGCCATTCTTTCTCATTCAAATATACGAAGAAATACAGTTGGATTCATTTATGAATGAGATAAAAAGTTTGTCATTCAGAATTTCTCGACAGAGATTTTAAACCTGATTTTTACTTCAACAATCGATACATTTTATATTTGAGGAGGCGGCTGCAATTTACATAATTATTTTAAATCTCAGTTCGTAAAAAAGTTTTCTTACATCGTTAAATTATTTCATAGTTTCCAGAAAGGTTTTTTTTTAATTTATTAAATAAAAGTCCATTGAACTCGCGGAACTATTAAGTACTTTAATATATATATATATATATATATATATATATATATATATATATATATATATATATGATACACACAGACAGTGCATGGAACAAGGAACTCTTCTGGGATAATTAAATCCACTATAGTCCGAATAAGTAATGGTAAATGACAAATACCATAGTTTTTCTTTTTCATAATGCTAGCCCGACGTGGGCAACGGGTCACTCGCAAAGAGGTCCCATAAATATAGCTTCCCTCACCAGCTATCTGCAAAGCAGACAGGATCCAGCTTTGGGACATGGATCTAGGGTTTAAAGCAGCCTAGCCCTGCTACATTTAGAACCTCAATATAAGCAAAAGACTCGCTGCCTTCACGTCAGATTGAATACATCAAAGAAAAAGGGAGTAACTATTATATTTTTAGCCAAAAACCAAAACTTAAACCTCAACTGGCAGAATTGAGCGTCCACTTTTCAAGGCACATAACATGTCCGTTGAGGTTCTAAATGTAGCAGGGCTAGGCTGCTTTAAACCCTAGATCCATGTCCCAAAGCTGGATCCTGTGTGCTTTGCAGATAGCTGGTGAGGGAAGCTATATTTATGGGACCTCTTTGCGAGTGACCCGTTGCCCACGTCGGGCTAGCATCATGAAAAAGAAAAACTATGGTATTTGTCATTTACCATTACTTATTCGATCTATAGTGGATTTAATTATCCCAGATGAGTTCCTTGTTCCATGCACTGTCTGTTTTTGTGTATCATAACAAACTCAGGGGACCATTCTGAGTTCATTCCCATCTTGAAACGGACATGTTATGTGCCTTGAAAAGTGGACGCTCAATTCTGCCAGTTGAGGTTTAAGTTTTGGTTTTTGGCTAAAAATATAATAGTTACCCCTTTTTTCTTTGATGTATTCAATCTGACGTGAAGGCAGCGAGTCTTTTGCTTATATTGAGGTTCTAAATGTAGCAGGGCTAGGCTGCTTTAAGCCCTAGATCCATGTCCCAAAGCTGGATCCTGTCTGCTTTGCAGATAGCTGGTGAGGGAAGCTATATTTATGGGACCTCTTTGCGAGTGACCCGTTGCCCACGTCGGACTAGCATCATGAAAAAGAAAAACTATGGTATTTGTCATTTACCATTACTTATTCGGACTATAGTGGATTTAATTATCCCAGAAGAGTTCCTTGTTCCATGCACTGTCTGTGTGTATCATAACAAACTCAGGGGACCATTCTGAGTTCATTCCCATATATATATATAAGTGGTGGACCGGATATCCGCATCATTTTTAACATCCGCATCCGCACCCGCACTTCTGACTGCGGATGGTATGCGGATATTACCTCTAAAAAATTATGCAATTTACAATTAAATTAGCTTATAAAGTAGCTTTTAAGCCCAGTCATGCACATTTCATGTAAATTATTAATTATTGATGAACAAACAAATATATAAACCTCAAAATATAAATACCTGGTAACACAGAAAATTGAATGAAACTTGTTTCATTGAATTTTCTGTGGCTGAAACTCTTGAGAAAGTTATTATTTTTATCGTAATGAAAACATTAATATTAATTTTAATTCTTATGCATTGCCTGCCATAACACTGTGTAACACTGATTCTGTTTATATGGAATTTTTTATGTTTTTATATGCATTTGTGGGCGTTGAGTCCAAATCTGGCCTTGGTTTGTGTGTATCGTCAATGGTTTCAGAGATAATCCATTTTTCATGTTTTACCAGTATAATGTTATTATGGGCGCAGCAATATCAGAATAATCAGGAATTGTTGAGAACAATCAGGACGTTCGTTGACAGTTTCTTGCTCTAGAAATTGCCCGAAACTTCCACTGTGCTATATAAAGAAGAGCGCAGAGTCTGAGAAGTCAGTAAGTGTGAGCACACAAAGAAAGCAGGTTGTCTGTCTGATGGTTACCAGCACTGAGGTACTGTGTTTCTGTGCTTCTTTGTGCTGACGATTTGAGTGTTATCGATCCTTTTTCATTGCGAACATTATTTCAGTGTTGTAAATACATCTTTTTTCTGGAATTTGTAATCTGTTGCAGATTTAATAACTCTTCTCTCTATATCTGCAGGTTATAATTAATGTAGTACAGTTTGGTAAAGAGAATGGCAACTAGAGCTTGTAAACACTCGCCGGATATATTCTGCTACGTTTGTGGGTATTACATAGGCCCCAAACAAGTATCGCACAAGATTGTGAAAGGCACCAAGTTCTGGATCGCGTATCGGCTCTATTTTGGTATGCCTATGGGTGACCAAGATAAGCCCTGGGCACCCCATGTGATCTGTGGAAGCTGCCGCTCCACACTTGAAGGGTGGCTGCGGGGAGTACGCAAGGCAATGCCCTTTGCGGTACCCAGAATATGGAGAGAACCAAAGAGCCACCACGACGATTGCTACTACTGCATGGTAGATGTTTCTAAGTACAGGAAAGTTAAAGGAAGGCAGACTCTTCAGTATCCAAGCATAGCGTCGTCCATAACTCCTGTACCACATGGCGAAGGTCTTCCAATACCACGTCCACCACAACAGATATCTATCCATTACTTTACCTTCTGTATTTACAGACTGTGGGTCATTATGTGTCGATTTTTCTTAGTGCTGATGCTCTTCTACATATATAGCTATGCCTATATTTTGTTTCTTTGCTTTGCAGGTTGAAAATGAGGATGCAGCTAGCTCATCTGAGATGTTGGCTGGTGAGGACAGTCATGATGAAGAATATACAGTAACTTTCAGTACAAATCCTCACTTTCTAAATCAGAGGAAATTGGACGACTTAATTAGAGATTTGGGTCTGACGAAATCAGGGTCTGAGCTTCTGACCTCCAGACTCAAAGAGTGGAATTTGCTTGGAGAAGACTGCAAGAACACTGTATACCGAAAGCGGCATGAAGAGTTTGCAAGGTTCTACGATGTCAATGGCTCTCTCTGTTATTGCAGCGAGGTTAATGGTCTATTCACAGCTATTGAGTTAACACATATACCCTCAGAGTGGCGCCTGTTTATTGACAGTTCAACTCGGAGTTTAAAAGCTGTTCTACTCCACAATGGGAACAAATATCCATCTATACCAGGTACACATTCTGTTCAAATGAAAGAGGACTATGAAAATGTCAAACAACTGTTCACTCAAATCAGGTATGAACAATATAACTGGGACGTGTGTGGTGATTTCAAAATGATTGGTTTCCTGTTAGGTTTACAAGGAGGGTTTAGTAAATATTCATGTTTTCTTTGCCTGTGGGATAGCAGGGCTTCAACTGAGCACTATAAAACAGTTCAGTGGCCTCCACGTGAAGGACTGCAACCAGGAAAGTACAATGTACTCAGGGAACCTCTTGTGAAGCCTGACATAGTTCTGCTACCACCTCTCCATATTAAGTTGGGTCTAATTAAGCAGTTTGTAACTGCGTTAGATTTTGGTGGGGAAGTTTTCCAACAGATTCGGGTCATGTTCCCTAAACTCTCTGAGGCCAAAGTCAAGGCTGGCATCTTTGTAGGACCACAAGTCAAGGCGCTGTTGAATTCAAAGAACCTTGAAGCCAAGATGACTCCGATCGAAAAAGAGGCTTGGTGTGCTTTCCGTGATGTGGTTCGTGGGTTTTTAGGCAACCATAAAGCACCAAACTATAAGGAGTTAGTGTCAAACTTGATTAAGTGCTATGGCAAAATGGGGTGCCGCATGTCTTTAAAATTACACTATCTGCATTCACATCTAGATTTTTTCGTGATAACCTGTGCGATGTGAGTGAAGAACATGGCGAAAGATTCCATCAAGATATTCAAACGATGGAGAAAAGGTAACAGGGCCATTGGGATGCTTCCATGATGGGAGACTACGTATGGTCGCTGATCAGAAAGGATAAGAATGTTCATACGCGGAAGTCGCGTTCTTCAGTGCATTTTTAAGGAACGCACACTGCGTAACGAGGCTTGTTATTCTCTTATCGGTTCTCCTCATGATATATATTATATCCTTTGCACCATTTTGGGTTTGTCAAACAATTTTGGCTCAATAAACATTAATTTCCAATAGTGTTTTTATTTTCAGAAAATATTTATGTTAGCCTTCTTTATATACTTTGCCATATGAAAAGTGTGATAACCTATATTTTTGAAACAGTTGATGATAGAGCAAAACCAATATAATTTTTGGAATCAGCGCCCCGAAATCATTAAGAAACGTCAGAAAAATCACAATAAACAGAAATGTTTTCAAATTTTGTTGCCCAGTGTAATAATAATATCACGAAATTTGAAAAATTATGTCATATATTCATAATTCTGTATTATATTGATAGATTAACTAAATATCCGCATCCGCGGATATTGGAATTAAAGATCCGCATCCGCAGATGTTGAAAAACTGACATCCGGTCCACCACTAATATTTATATATATGGTGGCGGAAAAGTAGCACACCAGAGGACAAATTAAAATAAATGTTCGAGTTGCTGGCCTTCAAATCTGGATACACTTTTCGAATCAATGTAAACATGATGTTTGAATTTTTCATAACATGCTTATGCTGATCTTGGCACACTCGGATCTGATTTTCTTCTTCAATTGTTCTATGTTTCTGGGACGATCAGTATAGACGACCGACTTGAGATGTCCCCACAGAACGAAGTCAAGAGGCGTGAGGTCTGGTGACCTTAGTGGCCATTTGACTGGACCTCGCCGTCCAATCCACTGGTTTGGGAACGTCACATTTAAAAAGTTACGGACGATGATTGCAAAATGTGGCGGTGCACCGTCCTGTTGGAACCACAGGTGTGCCGGTTGTGCCAATGGAATGTCGTACAGAATAGGCATTAAAAATATCTGCAGCATTTGCATATAAGTGTCACCCATCACATTACCATCAAAGAAGTACGGACCGATTAACCGATCGCTCCATATAGCCTCCCACACCATAACCCGTGGATCATGTTGGAAATTAGTTTTTTCCATCCAATGTGCGTTGTCGTTGGCCCAATAGCGTGCATTATGTCTATTGACATTTCCGTTGAGTTGAAATATCGCCTCGTCACTGAAAACGACCCAACGGATGAGGTTGAGTTGTTGTAAGAACCATTCGCAAAACTCCTTTCTACGGTCTGTCTCATCACCGTGTAGGTCCTGAACAAGTTGAACTTTGTAGGGATAGAAATGATGTTTCTTTAGAATTCGCTGAATGGATATCCTGTCGACTCTTGTCTCCTGAGAAAGCTTTCTCGTCGGTTGAAGTTCTCGGCCTACCGCTACGGGGGCGGTCATGAACACTTCCGTTTCTTTAAACCGATTAATTACTCTTCCAACGGTTGTCTGATCAACTGGAAGTTTTTCCGGGGGTTTTCTATTAAATTCTGTAGCGATTGATCGATTTGTAGTACCTGGTATTTCATACATTAAAACAAAGCTCACCCTCTCGTTTATTGTTAATTTTGCAGCCATCCCCTACCTAAAAGAAAAAATATATATTATAGTCAACACTGAAAAGTCCTTTGGTGCGCGACCTTTGCGCCACTCTGTATAATCATCGATATATTCAGCGTTTAAATGGAAGTATGAAGAGTCAACTTTTCACATAAAGCACCGTTCCGCCCATACGCCCATTTCAGAGTAAGAGCAGCTCGTAGCAGCATTACCAAGTAAATAGGGGGTCAAAGTATTGACAAAGCTTTCGTACGTGATTCATCATCATTGACAGCAACAATGCTCTGTGTTAGTCTAGTCCCAAGAATTTCCGTGATCATATTCAAATGATCGCAATTTTCGTTCATTTGTATTGCAGACACCCCCACTTATTATCAGTCCTGATGCATGATTCTTCAGTATCAAGATACACCTCAAGTTTGTGTTTCTTCCCCAAGACCCCAAGACAGCACAAATTTACCTGTATCAATCAGTCACACTCGTACTACCTTAGGCTTGCACTACACAAACTGGGTCAAAAACCACAAATATCCCCAATCGCAAACTGTCCGTATACAGGCCTCTATTTTGTTTAGAATAATAATTTTTATGTATATTTCTAGACTCGACACGTAAAAAGGTTTTTGTAAACTCAAACTGAATAGAATTTAAAGACTACGTCTTATGGTCGATAATATATATATATATATATATATATATATATATATATATATATATATATATATATATATATATACATACACATATATATATATATACACATATATATGCGAGGGTGGCCTAAAAAGTAATGCCTCCACTTGAATAATTCTGGATTATGTAGAGTTAGCCAGATAAAACCGGTTTTGTGTTTTTGTGTTGTAACTTGATATCCCCACCCTATTCAAGATTGTGTAGGGGTAACCAGATAAAACCGGTTTTGTGTTGTAGCCTAATATAGCCTACACTCATTCCACTTCCACACGTTGGTTCAGTATCGGTTAAAATGGAAAGGAGTAAAGACGTTCGCTTGAGGCAACGTGCCGCAATTGAATTTTTGACTGCGGAAAGTGTTGCTCCCATAGACATTCATCTGCGGAATGTCTTTCCATCTGCGGAATGTCTTTCCAACACTGCGGAAAGTGTTGCTCCCATAGACATTCATTCATCTGCGGGCGCCTGGGCTTTTTATCTGTCTGCATACCATTTCGTCACTTCGTTGAGTGTGACGGGTCGAATAATTTTTTAAAATTTATAAATTCCTTATCACGTGACATATGCATGAGAAATGAAAGGCAGTACATCCCACAAGTATTACTAAAATATCCTTGTAGACGGAAGGGACTCCATACAACTTCGGGAATATGCATCTGCTCGAGAAATTTTACAATAACAGGGTCCTCCAGGGTTGAGTACCGAGTGAATCAAAATAATACATGCGGTCTCTATTTTTAAAATAGATTGCAAACCAATGAATCCCTTCACTACCAATAACATCTGTGTTCACAGTAAGACTACGGCAATCTCTCGTAGTTGGCAATTTCAATGTTTCATTCTTCGCAAACACACTGATAAATTTGGAACGTGTGACTCGTTCACTATTCATTACTCTCTGAAGTGTATTCGCATCCATTTTAAAAGTCAGTGACAACGCTCCTAAATCTGTCAACTTCTATTAGGGCTTGTGACTCGAGGTATACTAGTACACTAATAGGCGCGTCTATAGGCTTGGCGAATTCCAATCTGACTGAGATGTTTCCACTCTGTTGTGGATTTAAGTGTGTATTTACACTACCAGATAAGTCAGGTGTGATATCAAACGGATAAAGGTTAAATTGATCGATGAATTCTTTCTGCGTTATCCCAAACCCAAGCTCATCACAAGCACCTACAATATGGGCCAGATTACTATATGCTCTCGCGCAAAGCGGGAACACAGCGTCTGATGAATAATCCATATCCATAGCCCCGCCCAACGCAACGCCATTGACGTATAGAGTTATATTTTTAAGGCTGAAATTCTCGAATTTAAAGGCAGTCGTTTTATATTTTCCATTCACCGAAGCATGGTCCTGCATTCCAACTAATATCCTTTTAGGTAGATTTCCCAGGGCGCTGTTTTCTATCTGTTTCGAGGCCAACCCTGCTGGCACCGTGTATAGTTTGATCTATGCTCTGTTAATTGGGTATTTTACTGTGGCGTGTAGTAAATTTTTCTCAATTTTTATTTGTTTAGGTGAACTCAGTTTCACTCGTCGTACGCGGAGGTATGTCTCCATAATGTGAATCAAACGGGTTTTGCTCCCTCTTCTTGATCAGTTCCCAGATTTAAATAAATCTCAGGATTCGTGCGGCTGAGCTTTATTTTCATATCCACCCAATTCACAAGCAACTTCTGGTATGTGAAGTCTGTATGCAGGCGTCAAAAACACTCGTATATCTTCTTTTTAGAATTTTTGAATCTGTCCTTTACGCTACTTTCGTCTTTAGCTTGATAATAGCCCTCAGCAGTTAAAAAGGTATCCTTCGCTTCTTTGGAAAAGTTCAGCACATTTTCCAGAGAGGATCGTAGGTGGTAGTACCCCGTTCCTGCCGATATGTTAACCTGATTTAAATATGTCACACTGGTTGAATAAGGAGTGCAGAAAGTTTGTTTCAGGATATAGAGCATATTTGTCATCGCGGTCCGTTCCATCAGAATGGGCTATACGTAGTTTAGCGTAGATGTGCACAGGGATTGGGCCGAAAAAGTAAGGGTCTGAGCTAGGTATCACGAATTCTATAGGGGCACTTGGGGAATTAATTGTGTTTAAAGGGTTAATTGTAATGAAGTCGCTGTGTTCAATAGAAGCTTGAGTTGAAGGCATGTCAAAGGGGGACAGCTCCGATTTACAACATTGTAAACTACACGGATGGATGAAGCGTGCCATGACGTGTTAGAAATAGTGCCTCCTCTCGCGACAAGTAGTAAACAAGGTATGATTCATGAGATAAATGTCCTTAGCTTATATCAATAAAAAAAATGGTCAACCATAGGTTTCATTCGCTTAGAACACTTCTTTTTTGATATCCTTTTACGTTTAATGCCACGTGTGGTAACCAGTGGCGTGCGGTCCATGGAAGCAAGGGAAGCAATGCTTCCCTTTTCAAAGAAAGAAGAAAATGCTGTATTATACTTTAAAGTTTAAACAGTTCAATATGTGTTAATAATTTGTACAAAATCATTTTATTATACTATTTATAGCATTTGATTGGTAATCAGGAGGATACATAGTATATACACATTGGTTGCCGTTCGTGCAAGAACCTTTGAGAAAGCCGACGCAAAAAATCTCGAGTTGGACAACAATTGACGAAATGCATCCTTTTTCCCAATGACTTTCGCTTTTTTTTTTACTGTTACAAATTGTTTCTTTCCATTCTAAAAACTCATTTAATGTTTAATAATGTAGTATTTATTGAATACAACAAGTTTCATATACAGTTTTTCTACTAAAAAATTCCATGGCCATGTTAAGCGAAAAAGAATATATATTTATCGTTATTTTATCCTTCCCTATGTCAAAAAGGAAGCAATTTAGATTTCGCTGTCCAGATCTTATAGTTAATTTTCTTGAAATATCTGGCAACTTATACGTGCTGTAAAAAGAAAGAAGAATAGAATTAACCTATAAGTAAAGTAAGTAGATGATTATATGTGTTTTGTTTTTATTATATACGAGTATTTTAAAGTTTTATTTTTATTTTATATAATCTTTGTTGTTTTTGCTTGAATTGCTTCCCCTTGACGAAAAATCACCGCACGCCACTGGTGGTAACCCCTTCTTCTAGACAGCCCTCTTCTTCTTCCCACCACCACGCATTTTTCTCTTTGCATCTTTGAAGATTTCTTCCCGTGTACACTTTAAGTGTCTTTTTAGAGCTTCTTTAGGTTTAGCTCCAGCCAATATGTCTTCTGCCGTGTTAAGACCTGATTGTAGCGCTTTCCTCCCGAGGTATCTGGCATCCCTCTTCAGCAACGGAACAGTCGTCCGTAGTATGGTTGAAAAAAATGGATCCAAGTCCACTACCACGCTGGTATCTCATACCTCGATAGACTGTGAAAGGTTCTCTGTCCATTATAAGTCAGTGCGTCGAAAGTGCAGCTTCACTGTTAAGCTCCCATGCATTACATGCATGGGGATTATTGTTTACGATTTCGTATACTAAATCGCCAGTAAGTTTTGAGCTTTTTAAACTTACGTTTAAGTCTCTCACAACATCCTCGACCGCACCATAGTGACCCGGTCCTAGTGTTACTTGTGTACTGTAATACCGTGCATCCCCAGTCAGGGCGGTATGCATGGTTTCATCCGCAGTTACCCCGGCTTTTTCACACTCATTACAGTCTCTAAGAATCGTAAAAAAGGGCTCTTTATAATCAATACTTAAAAAAAAGGGTATTCAGCTGAATTTAGCATCTACCCACCTCATACGTATCACGACCCAATTCAATGGGTCCGTGGAGTTCTGTTACAAAGTTGATTAATGTGTTGTTAGGGTGTACAGACAGGGACGAGGAGGATGGGAGTTTGACATAGAAATGGTTAGGCGCCATGTTGCATACTATTTAAGCTTCATTTTTGCACCAGCTTTTATATAGGTGTTGAAGCTTTCTGGGTATGCTAGCCATTTCACCAGGTACATTTTTCTCTTTCCTGAACCTTTGCTGCCTAAAAATTTTTAAATTTTAAACACATTTTTTCCTAAATTAAATGTCACTTTTTGCAACTCCTCGCGGAAAAAGTCTCCTGCGATTTCTTCCCTATTCAAATCTTCTACGTAATATGACATTAACTCGTCTTTAGATTTCATAGCACTAACTTTAAAAATTTCACGTGTCCATCCTTGCTCAAATCTCTTCATTATTTCCCGAATGCGATAGCCTTACATAATCATTGATTTTGAAACGCGCAGAGTGTGGTGGTGGTGTTCCATCTCTTCTCACATCAGGTTCTGTGAGCGCAACTCTTTCTAAAATCTCGTTAGGTGTTGTCCCATTCGTGCGATGGTGTGAGCGGTTGTAGGATGAGGCCAATGATTCCAGAATGTCTAGAAATCTGTATGTGGTTTTATGTGTAAAATAGCGGTGCATGCGTTCCTTTATGGTACGTTGAACTCTTTCAGCTAAAGATGCATTATGTATAGAATTCGTAGTGTAGTAGCTGATACTACTGTCTAGAAATCTGTATGTGGTTTTATATGTAAAATAGCGGTGCATGCGTTCCTTTATGGTACGTTGAACTCTTTCAGTTAAAGATGCATTATGTATAGAATTCGTAGTATAGTAGCTGATACTAAACGCTGTCAACATGTTCAAGTGGTGCAGATAAAGTTGATGTAAAAACACGAAAAAAACCTGTATATTTGGATTAGGTCCTGGCATCACAAATAATGATGCAAAGATTGTAGGATGTCGCTTGCCAACAAGTGAACAAGTTCTTAGATGTTTCCTATTTCACCAGCAACAGGGTCTAAAAGAGAGAAGAACTAAGCGAGATATAGCTAAAATTGTTTTAACAGAAATTCAACCATTCTACAATAAAGCCAACATACCAATAATTACTGAGAAAAAAGCATGTGAGAAAATAATTTCGTTGTCAGAAAAGAATGCGAAACTGAGAGAAATTCCATTGAAAAGAAGAGAGCTACAAAGTACAAAGACAAGACTAGAAGATATGGAAATGCAACTTAAAATGACTTTTCCACTGTGGATTAAAAATGCCGAAAAAATTATGAGTAATCCAGAAGATATACAATTTCTTCAATCTATGCAAGGGGATAGAATTGCTTCTTTTGGAGCTCATGATCAAACTTTAGCATCCAAAATGAAGCGCATTAATTTTCGAAAATGTGAAGAAAATGCGAGAAAAGAAAAGGAATTGAGAGACACTGAAGCTTCTTGCAGTTATGTTGAATTAGAAAGCAGTAGCACAAGCGATACAACTACCATTGAGAGTGAGTCAGAAACTAATGATGGAGCTGAAAAGATGGAAAATCCACACAGTCAACAGTCTGTTTAGGTACTCAAGCTATCATTCCTCATGACATTCTGAAAAGACCGAAACTTGTTTCTTTGGCATCAAGAATGAAAATGACTCCGGCACAACAGGCTGCATTCACAAAAGCTTTTGTTGAAGAATGTGGTGGTAACACTAAGGCAGTGGCAACTTCATATGCTACAGCTGATAGAGCAAGACGCGAAGTAGCCCAAAAAATTTCAAGTTCCATTAAAAAATCCTGGAATCCTCCTAAATTGGCCTCTCTTCATTTGGATTCGAAAATAATTTCTACTCTGCAGGATAAATATGTTACAGAAGAACGATTAGCCGTATCAGTTGGAAATTCAATGGATCTCAAACTACTTGGTATTCCATCATATCATTCTAGTGCTGGTGGCAGTGGCCAATCTGGGAAAAACTTGACTGAAGAAGTTATGAAGCTACTGAAATTGTGGAACTGCTCCGATTCAATAGTGAACTTGGTTTTCGACGCTACAGCAACCAACACGGGACATGTGAGCGCTGCATGCATAACTATCCAACAAGAGATTGGACGGCCTTTATTATGGTCTGCATGCAGGCATCATGTTGGTGAAGTTATTATGAGTCATGTGTTTCAGGACATGAAAGTAGAAACTTCGAGTGGACCAGAAATTAATGTCTTTAACAGATTTCGAGAAAAGTTTCAGTGGATTTCCAAGGATGAAAAATTGAAAAAAATTGACTTCAATCAGTACTCCAAAGCTGTCCAGGAGATTCTTCAGGAATGGACTGATTATGCAATTCAAATAAGTAATATAGAAAAGCAACATACACGATATGACTACAAACAATTTTCTGACTTAGTTGTGTTATACTTAAATGCAGGACCTAGTGATAAGGATATAACCCTTCAGCGACCTGGTGCTATACATAGAGCCAGATGGATGAGTAAAGCAATATATGCTCTAAAAATTGCATTACTAGAAGATAATATCTCGAAACTACCTTCAGTAACAATCACAAACAAGCAACAAATTCTGGAACTAAGAGACTTTGCAACCTTCATTTCACTGATTTACTACCCATGGTGGATGACCTGCTCTTCAGTTTTTGATGCACCATGGCACGATTTGCAGCTTTACAAAAAGCTTCTTAGATACGAGGAAGTAAACAAGCAAATAGCAAAAAGTGCTCTAACATCTTTGAAACGTCATCTCTGGTACCTTTCATCAGAGATGATTCCTCTTGTATTATTCAGCGATTTGGTTCCAAAAAATGAACTTCGTGCTATAACAAACCATCTACTTTCCTATAAACCACACAAGATTGAGACAGTGGTTCCAGAAGGTAGACATGGATCTAGTTTTGGAAAGCCTAATTTCCCTACCAATCTACGATCGGAAACCACACTAGCTGACTTGGTTGACAAAAACTCATGGTTCATATTCTCTTCACTACAGTTAGACTATGATTTTTTAATGGTTGAGATTGTTGAATGGAAAACAACAGCATCATTTATATCTTCCAAACAAAAACTTTTGGCTATAAATGTCATAAATGATGGCTCTGAGAGGGCAGTAAAACTATGCAGTGACTTTTATGAGGCTGCAAGGACTGAAGAACATCTTCAAAATGTTCTCCAAGTTGTAGAAGCTGACAGAAAAGCCACTCCTAATCTGAGAAAGAGACGAGCTTCTTTATCATCTGTTTTAAAAGAAAAAAGGACAAAGAAGAAGAATTAAGATATCAATAAGCAATAAATCAATTTTTACAAGTATTTTATCATGAAATACCATTTTTAATAGGTGGAGGTGGTCGGTGGGATGCTTGGCAAGTTGGGTCCTCGTCCCGCTTCCTGGTAACTCACTTCATGATTCTCAGAATAATACAAAAAAAAGTCTAAAAAGACAGATAATTTCATGAATTGAGGCTAAAACTTGCCTAAAACTAACTATATTTACAATTTTTTTTTCAAACAAAATCTACAACGCTTACACATAAGATTTTCTAGTAAAACCATAAAATTTCACAATTGTCAAATTTTCATCTTCGAGGTGGACCCACTAAATATTGTCAGAACAGCTTGAAACGTGGACACTGAAGGTTTGTTGGGGATTGTAACCATAATATCATAGGGCCGAACCAATATCCGAAGTTCGAAATTTCACCTCTTATAGGCTGATGCACCCTACTGAGTGTACAGTCTATCTACGCCTCCGTAGGAGGCTGGGCTAGGAATATTAAAATAATGTCTTCTTAATATGTTAGCCATTTGCGTATTTTAGAAACACGTGCGTAGGGTTTATCGTTGTTTATCCTCTTCTTTATCCTCTTCAGAGGTGTTACCGCCGGGGCTGATGGCGTTTTCAATTGTGGCACGTGCGATGCATGTTCCAAGTCTTTTAACCTGTTCAGATTTCCTATCATTATTTTGGGGACATTTATTTGTTGTAGTCTTGCTTTAATATGCTTCCATCCTGATGGTGAGGGCCTATCCCACTTTCTCACCAGATTATGGACGATGCCCACGATATTCGATCCCTGTACCTTTGCTCCTTCCACAATGATCTCACCTGTATCGGTCCACTGTATGTTGGGATTATCATTCAATAGATTATAAAGACTTAAACCTTTATTCCTCAATGTGTGGGAGGCCAGGGAGGGTGCTTTTTAATACATGCTCGATATGTTGTGTTGCCGACCCGTTAATCTTTGGTTGGTCAGCTATATCGTCAGCTATATGCCCATCGTTGTCCGTGCTGTGCCTAATAACCACGGGAATCTCTGTCGGATTCTTATAATTTTCGTATTCGTGAAGAAATTTCTGCAGCGCTTCTTGGTATAAGATTCTTTTCTCATCAGGTGTTTTTTCACTGTTTAATAGGGTTAACAATTCACTTTCCATTCTTTTAAGCCTGCTTTTACGGAGTTCTAGAACCGTTCTAGAACCACTTTCTTCATTATATTAATCTAGTCAGTAAAGGAACCAAAACTGAAAATAAGATGGGGAGGAATGACCCCCCTCTTTGTACAATAATTCGTTTTTTCTTCCCCACAGTTTGACTTTTACGAGCGAGTACACGTATTATGTTCTTTTATCAACGTAGGCGAACCTTCTGAGGGGGCTTCATTGATACATTGCAATTTATAGCGTTAAGACAGATTTCACAGATGCAATTTAAAAAATCGGAGACGATATTTTTAGCAAACTTCTGTTGCATTGTCCGGGGCAGTCGATCATAGATTTTTATTAACTCATGGTATTTCTTTAGCCTCTTTGTCATTCTGGAATATACACCGTTTCAGGCTCGTTACTTTGCGCGAATAAGAGTAGATATTGTGTATTTAACGACACATCGCGCATGTATATATTTTTTAAAAATAGATTCTGATTGATGAAGAACACGCTTATGTTAAGATGGTGGGAGAATACTGTAAATGTCACGGTAAACGTTTTATCCATCCCCAACATGAGATCGTCAATTACATTTCCCTTTAACGAATTAACGTCATATACACCTTTGTGGAACAAAAGATCATCTTGGTACTAGTTGAACACTGATTGATACATCGAATAGCACAATATAACTTTATGTACAAATTTTGAGAACATCTCTCCCTTTTCTTTAATGATTTTAAACATAAACACAGTTTTTACCACATCCTGTAGGGCCAGATATAATACATGTGGATGGGCTAGTGAACCTGAATTTTTCTAAAGAATCCATTTCTAACACGTCACACTTCTAAATGGGTCATTTACAAAATATAATAAATATTTAAGTGATGATCCTTATATTCTACAGTCTTGTTTTTCTCTTCTCCCCTAGAACCGTGAATGACGATGAGGTACAGCACCCCTTCATCGATATTACAGATGACCCTGGCGACAGTGTAGTTATTGTCACAGACTCCATCCTCAATGCTGAGTCCACACCAGCGATACCTGTAGCATGCGACAATTCAAAGCGGAAGCATGAAGAAGAACCCTCAACGTCAGGTATAAAGCGTGCCAGGTTTGCGCCGGTTGTTAGACCCCCAGTAATAGAGCTCCAACCCTCTACGTCTTACGACAGAACCCCCACAATAGTACCTTCCTCAAATGTACCCCCTTTATTCCTGTTCAATTCCGGGTACATCCTCCACAGCAGCAGCAGCAGCAGTTTCTCGTTCTGTAGAGGATGATATAACATTCGAGTTGGTGCGCACCGCTACCCCCACCCTAGCCTTGACTAGAAATCGGTATATAGTCAGGGTTGATCCTAGATCCATGTATAGCAACGGTGTTGAACAAGGACTACGGCGCATAGTTGAACGTACAGTTTGTACAGTTTGTCCTTCAGAACCGCGAGGAACGTGAAGTCAGGACGAGGCTGTCCTTCGGGTTCGGGTTAGATGACGGAGATGTAAATGATTTTTGGGTAGTAATACCATTCAGACACTTGGCAGATGTAGATATGGATTATATATTAGGCCGTATAATGCAGGCCTCTCAAAGTAGTATAGCCTTCAATATGGACAACTTCACGGTAAATATTGACCGTGTATTCCGTGTTGCGGGTCATAGTGCCACATCTTATACTCTTAACTTCAAATCTCAGGCTATTTACAGGCAGCATATACTGTAAACGTCGATCGTGGTTGCGGCTTTATAGCAGTAGTCTTAGAGCGTATGTTTACTATACTAAATACACGGGCCCAAAAAATTTGGTTGCCTACGGTAGTGGAGCGTGCCCGTAAACTAGATGTAGACTGTAAACTTGAGTTTGACTGTAATATGGGTCCTGAAGGGCTGAGAAGGGTAGAACAGGAAATGAATGTTCGTATCGTTATGTTTGGAATGGATGATCGTCGTAGGACTGTATATGTTTTTAAAAGCTGTGTGAGAGATCGTACAAGACCCCTACTTATTTTAGGACTGTCAGGAACAACGTATCTCCCCATCCGTAATATAAGGGACCTTTACACGAGTTATGATAAAAGTCGAAAATATGGACGACATCATGATTTGTGTAAGGGGTGTATCGAGTTTGCGGATGATATAGTGAAACATTGTAAAGATTACCACATGGTATTTGAGCAGTGTAAAAGCTCCAAATGTGAAAGCCGTGTAGTTCAAGTTGAGAAGAGGGATTGTAATGTGTGTAGACGCACATTTTTCAACAATAACTGTTTTGAGCTCCATAAGATACTTGGCATGTGCAGGAAAATGAGAATCTGTGAATGTGGTATGTTTCATATGATGGATAATTGGGGGAATTTCAAGCATAAGTGTGATGAAATTCACTGTTCTACATGCCATAAGAAGTATAAGGCGGTTGGAGTAAAGCATGTATGTTTTATGAAAGACGCTAAGCTTAACAATAGCCCTTGTACAACTGTCTACTACAATATACAAACATACACGAACGCTGAAACCAAAGAGGTCATTCCACATTTACTTGTAAGCCAAACTATCTGTGATGAGTGTATGGAGATCGAGTGTGATGAGTGTTACAAATGTGGTAAACGGACAAATGTTTTTAAAACGAGTGCCCACGATAGCCCTGTGAAACTCTTTGTGTCCTATATTGTCAAGTTAGCGGACAAGTTCAAAAAAATGACTGTGTATATTTTTGCCCATAACGGGGCAAAATTTAACACAGTTCCTTTATAAGGAGTTGCTTGAGCACGAGTCATCTGAGATATTTACAGGTGACCCCTTGAAAAGAAACAAACTTATACAGATGCAAATAAGAGGTAATGTACAGTTTAAAGACACTTTATTATTCACACCTTGTAAATTAGCAAAGCTACCCAAGGTGATGGGCGTAGCCGTTGAAGTTTCAAAAGTATATTTCCCTTACACATTCCTCACTAGCGAAACTTTAAATTACGTAGGACTACCTCCACCCAAATATTACTTTAACTATGAATGTATGAGTACAGATGAACGTGAAGATTTTGGCCGCTACTACAACAGTTTTAATGACTGTAATCCTTATAATATAGCTGATGAATGTGAGCGTTATTGCGTGAATGATGTACGTGTGCTTAGAGTATATTTCCAAGCCTTTAGAAAGATGTATATAGACCGTTTCAGATGCGATCTGTTGCAAGTCGCAACCACCATCGCCTCATTATGGTTTTCGGTGTTCAAGAATAACTTCATGCCGAAAGACACCATAGGTATCATTCACAGAAACAATCCCAGCAGTTATGGGCACAAGGCTATTTACTGGCTCCTACACACACAGCAGCAGACAGGTGTATATATAAAGCATGCCCGCAACACGGGGGAAGAACCCATTCAGGTTACTGGTCGTGTTTTTTGGGTTGACAGTCTAAGCGAAAACCCTGCCACTGTTGAGAAGACTGTACTCCTTTAACGGTTGCTGGTGGCACGGATGCCTCTTTCCTGAGTGTGGAATCGTAGTAGATATCCACGGTAGATCTTCTGCCGACAGTTTTGCGTGGACCCGCACCCGTGATCAACTTATAGGCACCCAGTTCACTCACAAAGTCTTGTGGGGGCATGAGTATGATGCATGGATGGAAAATGATGGTCAGTACCGTGAAGAAATAAACACGATGAAGCGTTCAATGGTACTGGATCCTCTCAAATGCGGTGATAGCTTGTTCGGAGGGCGTACAAATCCCTTCAAGCTATACTTTCCGCCTACGGAGGGTGTGAAACTCCATTACTACGACTTCTGTTCTTTATATCCGTACGTGATGAAGAACAATCCTTATCCCGTAGGTGCACCTGAAAAACTTGTGGGACCTGACCTGTTAGGTTCTATTTCGGCTTTTCTTTCGTGGATGTGCTCTTTCCACGCGATGTAGGGATGCCGATCTTACTCGTCGTTATAGATCACAAGCTCATATTTTCCCTGTGCGTGAAGTGCGCAGAGGAGAACAACGGGGGTTGTAATCATACAACTAACCAGCGTAAGATCAGAGGTGTATATACAAGCCCTGAGCTGGACCTAGCCGTTCGCCATGGTTACAGAATATTGAAGATACATGAGGTGTGGAGGTTTCAGAAGCTACCCAACCTTTTCACGCCATATCTAAAGGCTTTTTTGAAGGATAAGGTAGAAGCATCAGGGTATCTTCGAGGAGTTAATACCGAAGATGAAAAATCGGCTTATATTCAACGTTACCGTGACTGTGAAGGTATACAGCTTGACGGGCCCAAATTGTAAAGAACCCAGGCAAGCGCTTTAGTGCAAAGTTGTGTCTAAACAGTCTTTGGGTAAAATTTGCACAGAATACTGGCAAAGGGAACGTTCATTTGGCACAAAGTTATAGTGAAGTCTCGGATTATGCCAACGCTCCCGATAAAGAGGTTATGGAGATCGTGAATGTAGGTAATACTTACATAATAAAGTACAATAATACCGAATTGGCCACAGATACCTCACGGGTTACAAACGTACCTGTAGTCAGCTTCACAACGGCCTACACACGCATCAAACTTTGTGGCCTATTGCATTCTCTTGGTCGGAGGGTTCTGTACGCCGATACAGATAGTGTGATATTCACAGCGAGGGAGGGTGAATACATGCCTCCTTTTGGTGAATTCCTCGAGGAGTTGACTGATGAAATCAAGGATGAGTATGGAGACATCGCATACGCCGACTCTTTTGTCTCAACAGGATCAAAAACTTATGGGGTACGGGTGAAGGTGGGGGAGGATATGAAATATATCGTGAAGGCTAAGGGTATCACGCTTAACCAGACGAATCGGCGGGTCGTTAACTTTGATTTGTTGAAGGATCTAGTGTGCTTGGATGATGATGAGGGCGACCAGCCATCCAAACTAACTGTAGTGACCCACAATTTTCGGGCGCAGAAGCTGGGAGGAGTGAAGGAACTTAGGGGTACAAAGGTGTGCCGTAACACCTCTAGGAAATGTTACGAAGTGCGTAATACCTATGATACCGTACCCTTTGGATACCATAATCTCTGATTGTTATGTAATATATATTGTTAACGATATGTTTATTTATTACACGTATTTGCAAATATATATATATACACACACCTTGAATATTTCGTTTATTAAATAAATCGTGTTTCAATTAGCGCTTCACTTTCTCCTTTGTGTGTGTGTGTTTGTGTGTGTGTGTGTGTGTGTGTGTACAGGAGAAAATTCTAAGCTCCGCCCAGCGTGTGTACAGGAGAAAGTTCTAAGCTCTGCCCACCTGTATGACGTCGATCGGTCACGTGACTCCTGCTACTACCTGGGCATATCTCTTCCCTGCGTGCTCAGTTGACCACTGCAAACCCTGGGTCTGAGACGTGCATTTCCCCACGTAGACGAAAAATAGTAATGGCTACCTTTAATATTGCGTGTTCAATGTTTATGAAGTGGTATTCGGCAATGTTTGAAGATAAGGTTACTGAATGGCTCCCTATTCCGCTCTCCTTTGATACTTTTAAGGCTACATTGAATCGTGCGAAGGTACAAGAGGTACAAATACTCTATGGCTATTCTGGCGAGAGCATTGCAGGATTTCGTGGTACAAGTGATGTATTGAACTATTTTGTAGAACTAAACTTTATAAAAGCTTACATATATCGTGACGTAGAAGAAACAACACGTGCAGAAGAGAAGCAACGGCTATGGTTAGTGAGTCGTGTTGATGAGTGGTAAAACAAGCGATATTATGTCATGTTGGATCATACTGAGTACTCGTACCCTGCGACTGAGAATGTAAATCTTGTCATCATGGAGAATCTTAAGTATTTTTACCACTCCATTAATATATATCATGATGAGGTTTGTAGTTAGGTTGTGGCTAAAGGTCTGCGTGAGTATTTAACAGAATTTAGAGATGAGTATCGCATGCTAAGCAAAAAGGAAAAATATGGTCATATGTTTCTCTCAAATAGTACGCCGGAGTATGAATAAAATGTTTAGTTCGTGAAAATCCCCCTAAGCAAAAATGTCTGGTGCGTATTCTGGGGAGTGAGAGTGATAAAACATTAAAACCGGTAATGCTTCATGTATCGGAAAACTTCTCAAAACACCTACCAAGTATAATGGCATACAAGTATTCACGTTGGAACAACATCATACACGTTCCAACAGCTTATGGTGTGACTCAGTCCTCCCGTCGAGCCGATCCGCTCGCCTGTGGCTCATAGTCATCTCAGAGCTTGAACCGAGTGAACGTGCGCTCCTCGAATACGATGGAACTTCCTTTGAGAATCATTCTGAATGCTGTGTACGATGTGTCTGTGACGAAGTCATTGCGCGTGTTCAGGCGTGAAACCGGTGCCATTAACTTTGTACTGGAAACTACTTGCAGACAAACAAACTCTGGTAAATGGAATGTTGTTTATTTCAGTGTTGAGGAGATGAATAGAATCGTCGTGGTAGTTGAGAAGTGGAGTGAGGATTGCTATAAAATTCCTGCAGGTGTAGGTACAAGAAGGGAGAAGATTAGTGATACCCCCTCATACGCCATTGTTTGTATGTTGTGTATAAATAACGATCAGCCATGCATTGATATACGACTGATGTGGAAGAATGCTTCTGATAATAACGTTCTTGTCCTTATGCGAAGCCGTTTCATCCTTGACAGAATGTTTGAAATCGTCGGTTTTCGCAAGCTGAATCCTATATTAGACGCGGGTATTACGGATATGCTTTATTTTGATACGGTTCTTGAATACGCATACACCGCTCTGCTCGACGGGTTTACCGAGTGTAGGACTGAACAAGGCGAGAATGGTCTCTTTATCTTGGCCCATTCTGTATAAGATTTTAATTGTTTTATGAAAGTTGGATGAGCATTGACTGATTTATATTCATTGGATAGATTATCCCATAATTCCACACCTAAATTAATGCAAAAATTTCTACTACAATCACGAATATAAACTGCTTTTGAGTTACGGTATATCCACTCTCCATATATCTTATTCGATATTCGTCGTGTATCTGCGAATCAGGGTTAAAAAGTACCATGTCCATGCGCATGTCTATGTCGACGTGGCGCTTTTTAACCCTGACGCGCAGATATGATTTTCCATGACGTTCTCGTTTATTATTATCGGGCCAGTTTGTGTCGTAACTCTGAACTATAAGAGCCTCATCTGTACTATTAAATACGTCCTTGAATTTTAATATACACGTGTCATGTCCGGAGTAAAAGTGTACGTAGTACAAATTTTTTTTTTTTCTGATAAATACTAAACTTAAAACCTGGGCTTTCCCTATGTACACGCACATCCAAAAACGGGATTGAGTTGTTTTGTTCCACCTCTAAAGTAAACTTAATGGAGGGGACTTGATCATTTAACTGAAGGAGGAAGTCATCCAGGTCACGTTTCATGGGCCAGATACACAAAATATCGTCGACGTACCGCAACCATGGGATGCCAACCTGCAGGATTCTCGGAATGTAAGTAATTTTGAAAAACTCCATATAAATATTGGAGAGGAGGGGCGACAAGGGATTACCCATGGCCATTTGCCATCCCAAAAACCTGTTGATAATACTCGCTATTGAAAGTGAATTTACAGTCTTTGATGCAAAGTTTAATGAGTTCCAAAACGATGTGTGCGGGTAGTGGCAGGTTAGAGTGTCACTTTTAGTAAAGTCAACAATTCAAAAACTACTAATGCTCAAATGATGTCATATTATCTAGCAAACTTAGAAATATCTTTAGTGTTGTTTAAAAAAGCCATTTACCTACTTATTTGACCATAAAGGTTTGAATATAACCTAAATATGACTGTAGCATCGTATATCAATGTGCCATTGATATGTGTGGTCAACTTTGGTTATTTTTGTGCAGTAATGGTTTTTAAGTTTCACATAGTCACAATGCTGGAGTTTGACTGTGAATGCATGTTTTCCCTCCTTTTTTACAATTTTGATTACTTCGTAATGTGAATATTGTGTAACTCAACTTATTCGAAATGTTATGTGTGACCCAAACTTTCTGTATATTTTGATATGATAGATATATGAAATTGTCATTACTTTGAATAATTAAGTCTTGTACCTATAACAACACAACCTTTTATCTGAGCTTATAGGAAGATATTATGGAAAATTTGGGAGTACCGAAATGGAAGACCCACCTAATCTTGGATAAGCCATATTGACATTAAAATAAATAATAATAATGAAAAATAACTCAGAAGGAGAACATGAACTCTTGCTGAGAAAAATTAAAAAGACACCAACGAAAAACAAATATGGGATGAAAAGAAAAAAGATCCCATGGCTAGAAATAGCAACACGGTTTTAAGAAGAAGAAAAAAGATCGGATAAGCAGAATAACAGGGCGAGAAGCTGAATAAGCATAAGCGATTAAGCATAACAACAGCGACGGAAAAAGCCGGAATAAAAATGTTTTAGTGGTGTCAAGAGATAAAATTCATAACAGTTTCAAGGTAAGAAGTTCATAAATTTCCCTTCGGTTATTAAATTTAGGTTAAATAAGCTGACATTTCAGCTGTAATTGTTTAACAAAAGAGTATGGAAGTCCTGTTTATGGACAAATAGTTAGGCTGGTTCATCTTTGGCCTAGGTCTTCCATCTCAACATAGCCTAGGTTGTGTTTAGGCTACTCTGGTTGGAGCAGGACCTATTTTTTCCATATATAATGGTGGCCCGTGTGGGGAAGGGTTATTTGCTGTGAAAACCTTAACCTTGAATAAAATAAAATAAAATAAATTAAAACAAAAAAATAATAAAATTACGCCTTATCAAACATTTTGACATCTGAACAGAATTTATTCCATGTTTGGCTTTTTCAAATACTTACTACATATAAATAATAATAAATTACGAAGCCCTAACTAAAAATAAAAATAAGAAATAATTCAAATGCTTCAAAACTTATCATTTGGTCATAAATGTGGTAAAATTCTAGAATAAGGGTAATCAGAAGCCTAGCCTATTTAACCAAAATAAAGCTTATTTATAGAGTTGAAAGGGTTTTAGGATTTTGGGGACTTAATTTTGGAAAAATAAAATAAACAAAATATGGCTGAATGTGAAGCAATTGAGGCAAAGATTAAATCATTAAAAAGGAAGAGATCAGCAAGGAAGGGAGTCATTACCAGGCTTTTAACTACCTTTAATAGCAAAGAAAATCCAAATAAAAGGGATTATGATACTATTTTGGGTGGTTTAAATAGAATTAAACAGGAAATAATAATTATAGATGAGGAAATTGTTACAGAAACTGATGCGTTAAATGTTGGTGAAGAGACATATACAGCACTTTTGTGTGAACAAGAACAGAATATTTTTGAAATAGATTCTCACATAAATGAATTATATGCTGCTTTAGATAATCTACCAAATAATTTAGAGGCTACAAATCAAAGTTTGATTGAGGCCTTCAGAAATGTATCCATTTCTAATGATGACAATAAACAACTAAAAGCCAAGTTACCAACATTACAAGTACCAATATTTGAGGGTGATCGAACAAAATTTCAGTCTTTTCTAGAAAAATTTGATAGTTTAATTGGCAACAAAGATTATATATCTGATGTTGACAAATTCAGTTATCTCCTTAATTATTTAAAGGGCCCAGCCCTAAAACTGGTTGATGCCTTACCGGCAATTGGCAGTTCATATAAAATAGCTCTCAAATTACTAGAAAGAAATTTCCTAAATAAAAAAGAAATAGTAAATGATTTAGCAATAAAATTAAAAAATATAAAACCAGCCAAGGATAACCATCAGGATCTGTACAATTTCTATTGTGAAATTGAATGCATGTTAGGTCATCTACAAAATAATGATATAGATCTAGAGAAATCAGCATGGTTTATCCAAGCCATAATATTTGATTGTTTACCTACCCAAATTAGGGATATTTTCCAAAGAATAACGGGAAATACATACCCTACCCTTGATGAAATAAGGAATGAATTTCCAAATGTTTTGTCAATGTACAAATCTTCAAAGATTGATTCACAAACAAAGATTGATTCACAAACAAAGAAAATACAAACAAAACCACAACCACAACAAAAAGACAAATCAGAACAAAAAGTGATAGGTCTAACTCCTACACTACGAAATTTTAATGTTACGACAGAATTTGTACGTAAGTGTAAATTTTGTTCGGCTGATGATCACTATAGCACACGATGTACTAAATATGTAGACTTAGAATCCCGGATAAACAGGTGTTCTCAGTTAAACCTTTGTACTAAATGCACAGCTGCAGGACATACTAACAAAGACTGCAAAACAAAAATAAGATTCAAATGTGTTAATTGTGGAAGTTTAAATCATGTCTCTTGTCTTTGTGATTCATTTAAAAATTCAAATAAACAAAACCTAAAGAAAAATGAAAAAACATTTAATGGACATATATCAATAAATAATGTCAATAAAAATTCTAGTGTACTCCTACCTACAATAACCTTGGATTTAAAAAATAAAGAAGGTGGGACAACTCCTATAAGATGTCTAATAGATTCTTGTTCCCAACAAACATTTGTAGATCAATCATTAGTTAATCAATTAGGCCTACAAACTCATAAAAATGAACAAGAATTGTGTATAACATCATTTGTCAAAGAAAATGAACAGAAAGAAAAATATAATACAGTCAATTTAGATCTGGATATACCCACAGAGAATAAAACAACAAACATAGAAGTAGTAGTCATTGAACAAGTTGGTCAACAAAAATTTAAAATACCAAATTTAAAAGAAGTAATACAACAACTTAAAAAGCAATATAAAATTGCAGATAGAAATTTAAATGATGATATAATAGATAATGTTCAAATGTTAATTGGAGCTGATTATATTCACTTAATTCAGAAGGGCATAGTCAGAATAGGAGATGGGATTGCTCTAGATACTCACTGGGGTATAGCTCCACTGGGACACATAGATAAATATAAAATAACAATGAAAAATAAAAATATATGACTAACAAACTTGCCCTATTATGACAAGGTCTTACACAACTCAAATAATGACATAAATACTGAAATATTAAATAAATCATTAACAACTGAAGAATTAGATAAAGGTGTACAACAGCTCTGGCTATTAGAGTCAGTGGGGGTGCAAGATGGTGATCATACAGATGAAAATCAATTAATGGCTGAAAATTTTGAAAACACCATCATGTATGAAAATGGCCATTATTCAATTGAACTACCTTGGAAGATCAATAGTCCAAAATTAAATGATAATCTAAAGGTAGCTAAAGGTCATCTCTATAATTTGATGAAAGATTAAAAAATGACAAGAGAATTAAAATGTATGATGATGTTTTCAAGGACCAGTTGAAAAAGGCTTCATTGAAGAAGTTAAAGATCACCCCTTTAAAAAAGACAACTGCCATTATCTTACTCACACAGGAGTCTATAGAAAGGATGCACCCACAACAAAACTTAGAGTTGTGTATAACTGTAGTCTTAAAGATGGCAATAAGCATAGCTTGAATGACTGTCTCATAGAGGGGCCTAATCTTATTTCAGACCTTGTAAAAATCCTTCTAAGATTTAGATTAGATGACTATGCAGTTCAAAGTGATATAAGCAAAGCTTTTTTGAGAATTCATCTGAAAAATAACTATGACAAAGATCAACTAAGATTCTTGTGGTTTAATGATCCATATGACTTAAATAAAGGGTTTAAAACATTTAAATTTAATGTGGTTTTGTTTGGAGCAAATGCAAGTCCTAGTTTACTGGCTTTAACCATCAAACATCACTTAAATTTGTATGATGAAAATGATTTAACTGTTCAGTTCTTGAAAGATCACTTCTATGTAGATAACCTTGTAGGATCAACCAAAACAGAGTCAGAATTAAATGAAGTTTACATAAAAGCAGATAAAATAATGAAAGAAGGTAATTTTGAATTAAGAGAGTGGATCACAAATAATGAGAGACTAAATCAAAAAATAAAATCAGAAGACAAAGGATTAACAGAACCAACAAACAGGGTGAAAACATTAGGCATGATCTGGGATTTGAACTCAGATTCTAAAGTTCATGATCACTCTGCACAAAAGGCTACACCTTAGATACAACAGCTAACACAAAAAGAAAGATCTTATCCGAAAGTTCAAAAATATTTGATCCTATGGGTTTACTCCTTCCTTCTACTATCAGATCCAGGGTTCTTTTACAAGAATTTTGGAAACAGAAAGTAGACTGGGATGATCCTATAACCAATAAACAACAAGATAGCTGGAAAAGGTTAGCTAAAGATCTCAATAAATTACAAAACATAAATATTCCCAGAGTTTGTGGACACAGAGATACACCTCAAACCTTGCATGTATTTGGTGATGCCAGTGAAAAGGTGTATGGCTGTTGCGCTTACCTTGTAGGTGAGGATGGCAGCCATTTGATCTATGCCAAGGGGAAAGTAACACCCTTAAAACAAAAGAAAACTATTCCTCAGCTTGAACTACTTGCGGGTTATCTAGCTGTAAAAATAACAGTATTTCTCCATGAAGTCTATTATGATGTAAACATCACAACTACATATATTTGGCTTGACAGTCAAATCTGCTTGGCATGGATCAACTCTGATGAGTTAAACTCAAAAAACATCTTTGTCCGTAACAGATTAAGAGACATTAAAGAAGCTAGACAAAATTTGGACATAACCTTCAGATACATTCCAACAAAACAAAATCCTGCAGACTTTCTCACAAGAGGATTATCCTGTAAATTACTAAAATCCAACAAAAATTGGTTTCATGGACCTGAATTCATTCAGGATGAAACAATGTGGCCAGCAGAACAAATTAATGTAAAACTTAACATGATAACCACAAATAAAGTTGAGCCACTATTAGATTATAACAGTTATTCTGACTTTGGCAAACTTGTAAGGGTAACATCTTACTGTCTCAGATTCATTCACAACTGTTTAAAGAAAATAAATAAACAAAGAAATAATGATAATGAAATGTATACAAGTCTAGCTACCAAATATTGGATTAACCACATACAACAAACAGAATACAAAAATGAAATAGATTTTTTAACAATTGGTAAACAAATGAACAAAGTACCCTCTGTGGTAATAAACTTGAATCTTTACATTGACAAAGATGGCTTATTAAGATGTAAGGGTAGATTAAACAAATCACAAATCACATATAACAGTAAACAACCCCTTCTTCTTCCTAGGTTCCATCACATTACAACCCTAATTATTAGAGAGAAACACAATGAACTTTATCACATGGGCGTTCCACAAACATTAAATGCCATTAGAAAGTTGTATTGGATACCCAAAGGCAGAATGACTGTAAAGACAGTTTTGAATAACTGTGTCACCTGCAAAAGGATTCATTCCAGATCTTTCAGGAAGACCAATCCTCCTGATTTGCCAACAGAGAGAGTCACCTTTAATAGGCCTTTTGAAACAGTTGGCATAGACTATACAGGAAGTTTGACTGTTGGTCTGGGAACAACAGAACAAAAAATGTACATCATACTTTACACATGTTCATCTTCTAGAGCAGTCAGCTTAGACGTAGTGAGTGATCTCTCCGCAGAATCATTTGTCTATAGCTTTAGAAGATTTTGTGCTAAGCATTCTGTACCCAAAATTGTTTGGACAGATAATGCAACCTATTTCAAGGCTGGTGAAAACCAAATAAATGACATATTACAAAATTCACATACCATAACATATCTACAAAATAACAAAATAAAATGGAAATACATCCCTGTTGCATCACCATGGTATGGAGCAATCTGGGAAAGGAATATCCAAACAATAAAGAATTGCCTAAAGAAATCAATAGGTAAAAAACAAATTGAATTCTTTGAACTTCTCACTCTCATTAGTGAAATTGAGAATGTTGTCAATAACAGACCTCTTACTTATGTAGGGGATAATATTAATGATGTAGAGCCTCTCACCCCAAATCATTTGATTAAGGGAGAAGTCATTAACCTTCTACCTGATTACAATATCTCCTTGGATGATCCACCTTGGAGTGATAATAATCATGATTTGCAAAATAGATTATCACAAATAACAAATATAAAAACAAAATTTAAAAAGCAATGGAGTGATGAATACCTTGTTGGGTTGAGAGAAAGACATAAATATATACAAAACAAAGACTGGGTTAATAAAATTAGGGTAGGAGATGTAGTTCTAATTAGACAAAATACACCAAGACAGTGTTGGCCATTAGGTAGAGTTTTAGAACTAAAAACTGGGGAAGATGGATTAACCAGGGTTGTAAAACTTAAAACTGCTTCAGGTGAAACTATAAGAGATGTATCACTCTTATACCCCCTAGAAGTAGGACCAACTACTGTTAACAAAAATGATCAAGATGATGAATCTATAATAGATTCTGATGATGATCAAAATTTGACCCAAACTATACCAAACCTAACCTGTTCAATAAATGATGTAACTAGTCCTACTACTACAATAACCTATACCACAAATAGTAGACCACAACGTTCAACTGCTCTACGAGCTAGGCAGATGTTACAACAAAAGATAAGGGCTGGAGTATTGTAATATTTCCTATGGAAAATAAACTAAAATGCAACACCCTTTCATTTTGAAAAGGGTGAGGACTTTATAAAATGCTACACTTTTTATATTAAAAAGTGAGGAAAAACAAAAATGGAATAACAAATAAAACATAAAATATAGGTAATCTAAGATGGGTTAATAAATATTAAAGAAAAAATTGGGTTTCACATGCAATTTTTCCTTTCTGGCTGGCCCCAATGTATGGAAAATTTGGGAGTACCGAAATGGAAGACCCACCTAATCTTGGATAAGCCATATTGACATTAAAATAAATAATAATAATGAAAAATAACTCAGAAGGAGAACATGAACTCTTGCTGAGAAAAATTAAAAAGACACCAACGAAAAAACAAATATGGGATGAAAAGAAAAAAAGATCCCATGGCTAGAAATAGCAACACGGTTTTAAGAAGAAGAAGAAAAAGATCGGGATAAGCAGAATAACAGGGCGAGAAGCTGAATAAGCATAAGCTGATTAAGCAGAACAACAGCGACGGAAAAAGCCGGAATAAAAATGTTTTAGTGGTGTCAAGAGATAAAATTCATAACAGTTTCAAGGTAAGAAGTTCATAAATTTCCCTTCGGTTATTAAATTTAGGTTAAATAAGCTGACATTTCAGCTGTAATTGTTTAACAAAAGTGTATGGAAGTCCTGTTTATGGACAAATAGTTAGGCTAGTTCATCTTTGGCCTAGGTCTTCCATCTCCAACGTAGCCTAGGTTGTGTTTAGGCTAATCTGGTTGGAGCAGGACCTATAATTTCCATAATATTAAGAATTTCAATTAACTTAATTTTATGTAATCGTAATCAGTAGGCCTATGCAAATTTCAATGACATTTCTTTTGTTCACAGGTCCACAGGATGAGTCAGAAAGAAATCAGAACCCGAAGCAGATCAAGTTGTCACCTAAGTCATTTGGTGGGACTGGGAGGGAAATTTCCCCTGCTGAGCTGCCCACAGCCAGAGATCTGCTGAGGTATGGTTTGTTGAGGAGAGAGATGAGTGAGGAAGACAGGAGGAATTACCCAGTTAATGACCTGATTAACAACGGCATTGTTCCAGGGCTACTGGCTCAGTGGAGAAAGGCCAACGCTCTATTCACAGGACCTGTAATCAACACTGATGTCAGGATCAGGGCTAAAGTGAAGGCACTGTGGGATGAGGCAGTGAAGGTGACCATTGGCAATGTGAAGCTAGAGGTGGACATCCTGACCTGTCACTGTGTGATCAGGAGCTGCGGTGAGCTTGGGTGCAACCCTGTCTGCAACAGTGAGGTTCACATTGACTGCAGCTGCAGGAGCGAGCAGAAGATACCAGTGCAGGAGCTTGCCTTCATTAAAGGTCAGAGAGGAAAGGTGGGCAGTGTGGGGGCACACCAGATGGTTCTAGCTGATCACCCTGAGACCAGGAGACAGGAAGCAGTGCTGCAGAGACAGGAGCAGAGAAGGAAGGCCGAGGAGAAGAGGAGGAGGAAGGCAGAGGAGTCAGCCAAGAAAGAAGAGGAGTTGAGGGAGGAGTCACTGCTGGAGATGGAGTTGGAGGAGACTGGAGATATACTGGAGGAGGCAGGGAGGAGAAAGGAGGACGAAGACTTCATACCAGAGGCTGCGACAACTTCTTCCTTGCCTGTGGCTAAGAAGAAGAAATACAACACTGAAGATATCACCAACATAGCTCTGGCTAGCTTGAGACATCACACTGGGCTGAGAAAGACTGCAGAGATTGCCACTGCTGCCTGGATTGATGCTGGTCTTATCACAGAGTTTGACACAGCACTGGTGATTGACCACAACAAGGTGAGAAGGGCTCAGGAGAGACTGACTAAGGAGCTGGTCAAGAAGTTTGATGAAGAGATTAGGGAAAATGGCATCACCTGTATCTTCTTTGATGGGAAAAGAGATGGCACCAAAGTGATGATGAAAGCTGAGGGTAATGACAGGTAGTTTCCTGGCCTCATGAAGGAAGAACACTACACAGTGTGCAATGAACCAGGCGGGAAATGTTTGTGGCATTTTGTACCAGAGGAAGCTGCAGACGAGAGAAGTCATGCTGAGGTCATTGCTGATCATCTTGCTAAGAGACTGTTACAAGGAGTTTCAAGGAAAAGAAGTACTCAAAAGGCCTTGCGGCCCATACCGAGGAGGTACCATTGGCAACGGGTGCCAGGGAAAGTTTTCTACACCCTCAAATAGTGTGCAAGATTTGGTCTAACCTTTTCTTGAAATGATCCACAGAGGAACTGTTCACAACTTCTGTTCCACGTGTCACAGATCTTATAGGTAAAGTAATTCCCACACACACTAGTCCTAAACCGTTTCAAATCCAACTTCCAACCATTGTTGCGAGTTGGGTTATCATTTAAACTAAACATGCTTCTAAAATCGACATCGTTGAACCCACGTAAGAACTTGAAAATCTCGATGAGTTGACTGCGCAGCCTCCGAGTTTCCACGAAAACAAGTTCAGTGCGCGTAACCGTCGATTGTGGCCCATATGCCTAACGGAAGGGATTAACTTTGTGGCCCTCGCCTGCACTCGCTCCACCTCTCAATATCTTTCCTGAGGGTGGGCGACCAGAACTGCACAGCATACTCCAGGTGCGGCCGAACCAGGGGATTGTACAGAAAGAGCACAATCTCCTTGTTCCGAAACTGAAATTGCCTCCTGATATAACCCAACAGCTTCTGGGTTTTCTTTTCCACCTCTATGCACTGTTTCGTAAACTTAAGGTTGTTGCTAATTAGCACGTCCAATTCCTTTTCCAAATCAGTGGCCTCGATATTACTCCCCAACATCGAGCAGTCCGACTTGGGATTGACGTAGCCAATGTGCATCACCTTGCATTTACCCAAGTTAAACGGCATTTGCCATTTTTCGGACAACTCTCCTATCCTACCTAGGTCCGCAAGCAGTTGCTCGATCGCTTCGGGCGTCCCAACATTGGCCACAAGCTTCGTGTCATCAACGAATTTGGCGATCCGACTGACGATGCCACCGTCGATATCATTTATGTAAATGATGAACAACAGTGGCCCCAAAACGGAACCCTGAGGAACCGCACTAGTGACCGAAGCCCAACCCGAACTAACCCCTTTAATTACAACCCTCTGCCGCCTATTCTTCAGCCAGTTTTCAATCCACCTACCTACTTCACCACCGATACCCAGCACGCGCACTTTCGCCATTAGCTGGCGGTGAGGTACCTTATCAAAGGCTTTCTGAAAGTCGAGATAAAGTATATCAATCGCCCGACTCTTATCATACTCACTCAACATGACGTGGAAAAACTCGAGCAAGTTGGTGAGACACGACCTATGCCGTCTAAACCCATGTTGGGAATCCCCAAGCAGCTTGTAGGAATCCAAATGGTCAACGATCCTATCGGCTATTATCCCCTCTAATAATTTACCTACAACTGAAGTGAGACTAATGGGACGATAGTTCCCTGTACTTTTGTGATCCCCTTTCTTAAAGATAGGGGTCACGTTAGCTTCCCTCCAGTCACCAGGCACCTGGCCTGTCTCCAACGATTTGTTGAGGACTGTAGCCAGGTGGAGAGCCACCTGGTCGCGCACCTCCCGCAACCCTCTGGGGAGGAACTGGTCTAGTCCAGGAGCCTTAAACGCGCTCAGTTTGTCTATTCTCTCGGCAACGACTGTCGCGGTACACCGAACACTATTCAGGCCAGCACCTTCGTGCCTGACACCTGGCTCTGGGATGACGCGGGTGTCCTCCCTGGTGAACACTCCCGCAAAGTACTCATTAAGCACATTAGCGATGTCCACGTCGGAGGTCCGCAGAACGCCGCTTCGGTCCTTTAACGGACCTATCATGCTTCTAATGGGCTTTCTACTATTAACATAACTGAAGAACTCGTTAGGGTTCCCCCTGCAGAGGTTTGCCACCCGTAGGTCTTCGTTACGTTTCGCTAGCCTAACCTTCACCTTCACTTCCCTACACAGGCGGACATACGCCTCAGTGTTCTCATGGGAACGATTGGCCTTCGCCCTCCTATACGCGGCTTTCCTATTCCGAATAGCAGAAGCGATGTCACGACTGAACCACTTAGGCTGTATTGAAGCAGGGGTGACCGGTTTTGAGGGTATGGCAGCAGACTGCAGCACCATAAACTCGACACGGAATGCACTCCACACTCCCTCAACATCGCCGCCGACCTCTAACCCCATCTCACCTACGCTATCCCGGAGGCTAACAAAGCCCGCCCGCTGTAGATCGAGCTTACTGCCTCTCGAGTTACTACGCTTCACCCGAGGGAAGCACACATGCAACCTAATCAGACCGTGATCACTCCCGCCCAACGATTCGTCACCGGTGAGGCCAGTGACGAGGTTGTCTTTGGTCGTGAATACTAAGTCTAGAACGCTTTCGCCTCGTGTAAGCTCATTGACCCACTGAGTGAGGAAGTTCTCATCAGCAAAGTCAACTAGCCTCCTCCCTTCAGCAGCAGCAGTCCTGTCTTCCCACTTTATGCCGCGACAGTTGAAGTCTCCTAAAACTACACACACCCTATCCCCTAGCAGGCTACAGAGTTCGGTGTACAGGGCTGTATCCTCCTCGAGGAGGAGATTCGGAGGTCTGTACATCAAGATTAACCTATAGTTCGTCCCTCCCACGTTCAGATCGACGCCAAGCAGCTCCCGTTCCGATCGGAACTGACAGTCAACCGGACTCAACGTGTCCCTGACGTATATTAGTACCCCTCCCCCCTCCCCACTGGTTCGGTCTTTGCGAAACATTCTATACCCGGGAATCTCGAACTCCCCAACGTAGTCCCTACGATCAGTATGAATCCAGGACTCGGTGATAGCAACGATATCCTGTTACTCTGATGCTGAGAGCGCCCGTAGCTCGCAAAAGTTATTCTTAATCGACCTAGCATTAAAAAGCATTGCACGGAGGGAGCCTTCCCTATTCTGACCGCCCCCTAGCATGACCCGTTTCCCGAACAACCAGGGCTGTCGGGAGTTGAAGAGCCCCTCACCAACGAGGGGGCAACTTCCGCAGGAGGCTGAGCCCCCTCCAACGGGGAAGGAAGGTCACCCACCTGGACGCACCTTTCAGTTGAAGGTACGTCCGCCGCCGGGTCAACATCATCTCTCCCCGGTGGGGGCCCATCATCAATCCCCGGGCTTGACCTCACCATACGGTATAGGTGCCGGTCGAGCAGCGTGCCTAGCACACCTTTACCCTTGGACAACGATCGCAGTCCTCAGACTAGCCACGCGCAGCTTCTCTAATTCCTTCCTTATGTGCGCCGTTCCCCGACCTGGTAAGCACTTACCTTCCTCCTGTCTCGGTTTGCAGAAGCAAAGTACTTCTCCTGGCCCCTAATCTGCGAGTCCCCAATTAAAAAGGTGTCTTCCTCCTTCGCGCACAGGAGACTAAAGCGGTTGGAGGTCCTGACAGGGGCAACCGGGGTCTCAGGCTTCGGCTTCGCAGCCTTCTTGCCTGAGACCTTTCGATACCTGTCGCCACCCATAGACTCGGCCGCACTTACGCCACCCGACCCACCACGACCGGCAGCTACATCCTTCGGTTTCTTTGGGCCATCAGTAGGCCCCTTCCCACCCTTTTTCTTTATCGGCCCCCTTCTTTGCGCCCTCCACCTTGCGCCGCGGTTCCGTGCATTCCACGTGGGTCGCTGGCGATTCCTCACACTGATTTTGTACTCTGGCCCCGGTTGCACCTCTACCCTTTCTTCGCGGTCTTGAGCTCTGTCCATTCCATCGCTGGACCGCCTTTCCACTGCAGCTATCCTATCAATGAGCTCCGGGTTGGAGGGCGCAGCCTCGTCGGTGACCGCTGCACCTCCAACAGCCGATCTGGACGACTCGAGCCGCCTGACCCTCTCCTCTAGCTTCTCGTAAGACTGCATGAGTTCGCAAAAGCGGCACATGCTGGAATGGTTGATCTTCTCGAAGCAGGCTTCCTTGAAGTTCGTCACTCACTGGTTTACTCCACACCTCGCACATTCAGCCTTCAGTTTCTGCGGTCCAGCCATTGTAACTTTTCTTTTTCCGAACTCTGAATACACTGAATAAGATAAAGCGTTCTAGCAATGAAAACTATCAAAAACGTTCTGACCAGTATATAAAAAAGGAAGGGGGGTGGTGAATTCTTCCCGCGCGTAGACGCATCCACTGATTTGCAAGTGACGTTCATCCCATCCAGAAGACTACACCTCTCGCTGCTACCGCACCGACCAAGGGTCTCCACAGGGCCGGACAGTCCCAAACGTGTCGCACCTACCAACTGACAACCACTCGCGACGCAGGCGTCACTGATTTCCCGTCTTACTAGTCACTCACAAGCGGCCAGACTCTTAGAATCCAGTGTTCAAGGGATATCACACCAGACCCAGAGGATACGTCCGAGAGTTTACGCTGGCCTGGCACCCAGCTGGACAGTAAAGCTCTCTCACCTAAGAGCAGTAAAGCCAAGCACCATCAATTGGTCACCAAAGAACGGTCGCAGGGGGCTGGTCAGGCCATTACGCGTTAGGAATGGGCTTAACGGGGCACTAGCCACACTCCATTCATCGCGCCCCTAAGCCTGGGGCCCCTCCATCCCAGTCTCTCACGACCCACGAGCGTTAAATGGTGTTATTTATAGAGGTTCCAAAGCCTCTTCCCATGCATGAGGTAGCAGTAGGGTCCTAATAATCAAAGAAGAGAAAAAGACTTTTTTTCAGTCAGAGAAGAGCATCCTTAACCTAAGCTAAAAGGACAGAGTAGGGATGGGATGGGGTCCTAGTAACCCACGGGACAGGATTGCACAACAGACTTCACCCGCTCTCCCGACAGAGAGAGAGAACCTAAAGGAACTGGCAGCCAATTTCTCTAGAATCCCACGACTCTGTACCGGAGGGCTGTCACACCCCAAGTATAAAGTTTACAACACCCAGAAGAAATGTGCATAACCTTTATACCCCCTGCGGAGGAGCAGACCAGACCCTTTTGACCAGAGGAGGTGACAGTACTAATGTGAATACTGGCTGGGAGGGAGGAGTAATGCATTATGTGGAGGCCAAGCTTAGCAGGAAGTTGGTGTGGATTGTCTGTGACTTGCACCCAGTGCAGTCACCTGGTGACTGCACTGGGTCGCAAGACATTGAGCAACAACAAGTGGTCTGGGCCCCTAGGGAAGATGTTAGACACTTCCACTGAGCTGGAGATCAACCCAAACTCCACGAGGATCACTGTTGGTCCTCCTCTACCCCATCTCAATCAGGAGGTAGTCAAGGACCTCAGCACAGACCAATCATATTGCTACAGAATCATCACTGCCATCAGATCGGGAGAGGTACCTCAGAGTCTAGCTCTCCTGGAGATTGGGCCAGTCTGTCACAGTAGGTGGGTCACCACGGCTGTAAGGTTATGCAGATTGTGGATTTCCAAACATGGGCTGAAGGGTAGGAACCTGAAGAATCTGAGAATAATTGTGGAATTCATCGTGGGAGTCTACATACCAAACTGGTTCAACATCAAGTTAAATGACAGCTGGGTGGAGGGTCCCAGGAATGTACTGTACCAGCTGGAGCTGCTCAGAAGTGAGAAGGAGGTGATAGGAATAGTGATACCTACAGTGAAGAGATCAGCCTGGTATGCACACTCTGAGGCTGTGCTCCAGACCATGCTGTGCAGTGAGGTGGAGGAGGAGAGGAGGGAGGCAGTGAAGAGGATACTGGAAATCAGAGGTGAAGGAGATGAGGACACACAAGTAGGAGACTGCAGTGTCAGACCTAGGAAGACTCCTGACATCAACCCAGATGCCACCAAACTCTCGGAGCTTATTGACTGGAACTCTGGCGTGACTGAGCCTCCTCTGACCTGCTCCCTCACCACTGCTGCAATCAAGGAGTTTCTGGATAGACCAATGGAAGTTCCTGCATGACCTTCACACACACAGTCAGTAGAGAAGTGTGTAAGGATGACAACTGAAGCAGCACAACATGTTTACTCACAAGAGAGGAGGGAGGCCAGTAGGAAGCTCATGTCCAGGAACAAGAGCAAGGCAGACATGTCATCCTTGGCAAAGTTCAAGAAACCTATCTATATTTCTCAGTTTTAATAATGAAATGCAATCAAAATGTCTTTAATTGTATATATGTAAAATGTAGTTATATATGGCATCCTTGGCAAAGTTCAAGAAATCTATCTATATTTCTAAGTTTTAATATTGAAATACAATCAAAATGTCTTTAATTGTATGTAATGTATGTAAAATGTAGTTATATATATATATATATATATATATATATATATATATATATATAAGTTTTTACAAAAATTGTTGATTTTTCGTAAACTTCAACTTCAAATATAAGTAGCTAGGAGTGGTCAAATCTGGATTTTAAAGCCATATTTCGATTTAGCACATAAAAATGCATCATTTGGTCACTAGTAGTCTTTGAAAATCTAAAGATTTCACTTTGCTCCCTAAAATTGACACACCCTAATATTGTACCCCCACATTCAGGATGCTAACGTGACCAATGATCTATTCTACTTTAATTCAATTTTTCCTCTAAACCACATTTAAGTAAATTGAAGTTTTTATCGTTGTAATAATAACTTCAGAATTTAAATTTTTACATTAATATAAAGTGTTTTAATATGAAACAAATATTTTCGGAGCAAGTGTACTTTACATCCCCTTGACGCAAAAGGGAACACAAACTACCCTAGGTCAAAGTTGGGGAACGCAAACTACACTAGGATCTTTATGAGATTTTTTAAATGAATCCATCAAATAAAACGTTATAACTAACGAAAATATTACGACTTAACCTAATCAATCGTCAGTGTGTGTGTGTGTGTGTACACACACACCACACACACACACACACACACACACACATATATATATACTCACTACTTCACCAGGCCAACTCGAGAGGAGAGGGCGACAAGCTTGACCTTCGTGAAATGAGGAATCATCGAGCTGAACATTTGAAAGGTTGAAAGGTGTATATATAGGGTGTTTATAAAGTCCCTATCTATTTCAGTGAAAACGTAGCAAAAAGGGTAAAATTCAATAACAATATAATAGAAGGCATACATTTAATGAATACTTAAGCATATGATTCTATCATACATGAGCACCATCAGTATCTCTACAGAGTTCGAATCTGTCAGTAGCATTGCGGAACACATTTTGGAGCATGACAGCGGTTATTTTTGTAACTGCTGTTACAATACGAGCACGTAAATCTTGCAGATCTGTAACCCTCGTTTGATAGACGTTTGATTTATATACATATAAATTGACGATTGGTTAGGTTAAGTCGTAATATTTTCGTTCGTGTTAACGTTTTATTTGATTAGGTATACGCGGACAAAGTTGGGGAACGCAAACTACACTAGGATAATGTAGGGGAACGTAAACTACACTAGGATAATGTAGGGGAACGTAAACTACACTAGGCACCACAGGGGACGTAAACTACACTTGCTCCATATTTTCATACTCTTAATCTTATGTTTACAGCTTACTTTAACTGAAAATCAAGTAGGCCTTAAAAACGATATAGCTTCGCGCGTGACATGAATAAAAGTCTAGGGTCGCGGACAGGAGTTTCCCCGTCACCGGCCCCAGCAAAAAATTAAGTTAATTTCTTTTATGCACTCATCAATATAGACCCTACTTCCCACGGGCTTTGTTCGAAAAATTGAAAACAAATTAACAAGTGAAGGCAAAACGATCTTAAGATGAACAAACTGCTTCAGACGAATCTGTCTGACTCACTCTGTCTGTCGTGCTGCGTTGCCTTTTTCTTTGATCAGATTTCGTTGTTCCATTCTCGGCTGTCATTTGATCTGTCGGTGCTACTGTAGTATGCGGTCTACCGTTAAGTTTCTACTGTAGTATGCGGTCTACCGTTAAGTTTCTACTGTAGTATGCGGTCTACCGTTCAAAATATTTAAAAGGAATTGAAAATGAATTGAAAGGAATTATAATTTAATTTACACAATTAAGGAATTATTAAAGAAGTTAAACATACTACTCCGCATACTTAACGGTAGACCGCATACTACAGTACGCCCTTGATGATTGGTTAGGTTAAGTCGTGATATTTTCGTTAGTTTTAACGAAAATATCACGACTTAACCTAACCAATCGTCAAGGGCGTACAATTAACCTAATAATAAAATAATAAGAAGATAAGAAGCTATAATTAAAAGGTAGACCGCCGAATCGTAGGTAGACCGCATACTACAGTAGCACCTTCTACAGTATTAAACTAACTTTATTGGCCTATTTTCTGATATTTAATTGCTAACTTATATAATTTTGATACTATTTAAAAATTAACCTGTCTTGAAGAACCTGACTGAATAAGACTAGAGGGAATCACGTGATAATAAACCTATGCGTGATTGGCTGAACGTGAATACGAGTATGAACCAAACGAAACCTGTTGTTCTTGCTTCGTGGCTCATATCACGTATTCTCGTCCAAATTCAGAGTAGGCCTATTCTTTACCTTTTACAACCTATCTATTAAACCTAACTTACATTTATACATTATGAACTGTTATTCTATATTCATTATTAAATGCCATTTTTACCCTCCCGACAACCCCACACATAAGAAACGAACTCCATACATGGGCGGACAAGACCCCTGTACAGAGATAGCAACTGAGTCGGGGTGAAGAAACTGCGGAGGCGGTACAACACATCTAACCTCTTAGAAGCTGTTTTGGAGAAAGAGTATGGGTATGTGATTTTTCCAGGAAAGATCACAGGAAAAAGAAACCCCAAAAATGTTAAGAGAAGAGGAAGGATTACGTTGTGTATTGTTGAAGGTATGGGGATAGTCGTGTGGAAGATTGTGAGGAGTAGACATGATTTTGAGGCATTGAAAGACAAGGTTTTCTCTGCCCAATCAGAGATGGCAGAAAGATCAGAGGTCAGGTGTATCATAGACATCCTAAGCGAAGCATGGAGTGACTGTTGAGAAGCAGGTGGAGAAATGAAGAGTGGAATCATCGGTATAGGAGTGGACAGGGCAGGAAATGCGACTTAATAGATTATTGATAAATAAAAGGAAAAGAGTGGGTGACAGGACAGAACCCTGAGGAACACCACTGTTAATAGCCTTAGGAGAAGAACAGTGGCCGTCTACAACCGCAGTTATAGATCGGCCAGAAAGGAAATTAGAGATGAAGGCACAGATAGAAGGATAGAAACTATTGAAAACTTTGCCTAAGCAAATTTTTTTTGTATAATACTTAAAATGGCTCAAGTTTTTCTACCTTAAAAGGTACGATACCGTACCGTAAAAAACAAAACAAACCTCAGATCAAATTAAAAAATTAATCATATGCTTAATAAGGCTTGTTTTATATACAAAACTCGTGTACGGTACGCATAACATCATAGTGGCTTTAACATCCTAACGTGAAATTTAAAATCATCATAACACCTACAAGAAAAACAGGAGCCATAAAAATTAAGAGCAAATACTGTGGGAGAGAATTTTTTCCCTTTCCAGAAAATGCGCAACGACCTGCGCGGAAGAGGCAAAATTGAAAAGCAGAGGACACCTCGAAAAATCGCTATCTTTGTGATTCTCGGACCTACCGACAGCAATTTTGCTCTCGGCGCTCACGCTTTCACCGTTCATGCTGGAATTTTAGAATTTTGCCGTGCAAGCAACCCCCACTGCAGTTATAAAATTTTCCCCATGTAAGACTACAGGATCATCGAGTGTAAAACAAAGAATTTGACCACAACGACGGCGGAAGGGAGATACGGGGCCCCTGGTCTTGACTAACTTAGTCCCGACCCTAAGATTTCCAAGCAGGAGCAGTCACTGAACCAAGAAGGAATTAAATGGTGAAGGTAAGGATTGTTACGCCAAACTTGATGCATTAGACTAAAACAATACTTCCCATTAATGATAACTCTTTATCACTAATTCCAGCAGTCATGACCGTAAAAATAAACTGGCGATTCCTCAGTATTTCATTACTACCTTAGTCATTTCAATGATTCGTAGTTAACTCAGACCTTTGCTGTTTAGGGCCAATTCGCCCAGACAACAAGAAGCCTTGTGAGGCTATGATCTGTGATATTTCAAATTTAGTATATGGACGAATATTTATAAATTTGCATTACCATAACCGTCCTAATTTGGCCAGGATACTTAAATTTAAAACTTAATCAGTTTGGGTAGGCCCTAACTAAACTTAATCCATTTTAAATGCAAAAAACTTCACTTTTTTCTACGTGAAGGTCAAAATATGAAAATAAAAACCCCCTCTAATAGACAGAGTTTATTTCCACGACAGTTTCGACGCCCACTGGCATCCTCCTCGGGTGGATACAGAAACACGAATGAACCAAAACAAGAGGGGAAAAACAGTCCAGGGACCGACCGTTAAGAAATTCGCACCTAGGTTAGATCCCATTCTCCCGACACCGGAAGGGCATTTTCATTAAGTACATTCGCGCAAATTTAAAACTATCTTCCTGTTCTAAACATACAGATTCTATTATATTTTTCTTACATAATTATTGAATTTATTATTAATTTTATTACATTTAATATTGCATAATTATTTATTACAGAAATTATAAATTTATTATTACATTGGTTATTACATTATTGTTTATTATACAGAACTTATAAACCGAAAAACGAATGAAAAAAGCCGATTAGGAAACAATCCAGAGAAATTCGCACCTAGGTTAGATACCGTTCTCCCGACACTGGAAGGGCATTTTATTACAGGGTCCGCTTATAAGTACATTCCCACAAATTAAAACTATCTTCTTGTTCTATACATACAGATTCTAATATTTTGACATAATTACTGCATTTATTATTACATTTACATTTTTTTTAACATTTATTATTATTACCTTTACCCTAATTATTAAATTTATAATATTACCTTTATTATTACATCTGTTGCATTTATATTTATTTCCACATTTATTACTACCATTATTACATTTACTAAAGGCGAGTAAGGAAACATTCCAATCCAGAGACATTTAAGAAATTCACACTTAGGTTCGAACACGTTCCCACGACTCCGTAAGGGATTTTTGACCAAGAATCTCATTAAAGGGTCTAACTTATAAGTACCTTCGCACAAATTAAAATTATCTACTTTTTCTATACACACAGATTCTATTATTTTCTTTTGACATAATTATTACATTTATAAAGTACCTTACTTGATTCTCAATCTATAGCATGATTATTTTGGCTGGCGTGATAAAAAATGGCATTATTAGTATTACAACTTCTGAAGGCATATTTGTGTTCTTTAATACGGGTTTCAATATTTCTTCCAGTTTCTCCCACGTATACTAAATCACAACTTTTACAGGGAATGCTGTAGACACAGGCTTGTTCCTCTTTTGCCACGTTATTCCTAACCAATTTACTTTTCACGGTAGAGGATGCCAGTGGGCGTCGAAACTGTCGTGGAAATAAACTCTGTCTATTAGAGGGGGTTTTTATTTTCATATTAATCCATTTTGCAAAATTTATACGACCCGCAGGTTTCCGAACGGTCTTCTCTTTAAATAAGGGCAACAAAAGCAGACATTTTCCACATTCTTGGATTTTTGAGCTAGTTAGGGTCATTAAATTTATTCAGATTCTTATTAAGGATCTCTTGTAAAATCAAATTTCGGCCAAATATATTTTCATATTACATATTTAGTTCAATATACTCATATTGAACTACTGTCATACTGAACTATCACAGGCAACTTTTGCCATTAAATTTAATATTGCAAATTTTTATCTGGCCAATTTATTAATTTAAAGATATTTTCAAAATTGAACACAATGAAATATTAGAGCTGGAAATCAGCTTTTAGAATGGTCTTATGGTTCTATTATATTAAATCTTACAATCACTTATAGGCCTAGCTACCTACTCATATTAAATCAAAATTAGCCCCAAGGTAAACTAAGACTAACAATTTCAGAGGAATCTCCTTGGGAAGAAGGTTAGGAGAGGCAGAGTGGGCTGCATCCCTCTACCTCCCTATGGAGTAGAGGACCATTCTGCAACAACTGGAAGAGTCAGCCGTACCTTTGCTTTGGATATCCGCAAAATTTAGACCATAGTACCGTACCTATTTTGATTAAGTTTCAACATAGTATCTTATTTAAAATATCGGTATCAAATTTTAGATTTGAATAGAGTAGCTATGATATAAAGAAGTTCCTTAATTTTTTTCATATTTATCATATCTCAATTTTAAGTTAGCTATATAATAAAATGTTATTTTGAGTTGAACCTAATATAATTTGCCTTCCGGTAGTTTCGAAATTAAAGATTTGTACCAGACTCTATTAAAAGCTTTTGAAAAGTCTAACGCAGTAGTAAAACGTTCACAGAAATTCTGAAAGGAGGATGACCAAGAGTCAGAGAGATATGCAAGAAGATCGTCAGTCGAGCGTCCCTTGCGTAACCTATACTGACGATCTGAAAGAAGATTGTGAGAAGAGAGTTGTTTAAGACTCTTCCTATTAAAGATAAATTCAGAAATTTTAGCAAGGTAAGAAATCGAAGCAATTGGACAATAGTTGGAGGGTTGAGAGCGGTCACCCTTTGGGACAGTCTAAATGAAAGCGAACTTCCAGCAGGAAGGAAAAGTACCAGATGAAAGACGAAGACGAAACAGCTTGTCTGGGCAGGGTTTGTCTAAGCACAGTTCTCGAGAACAACAGGAGGGACACCATCATGACCGTACGTCTACCTAGAGTTGAGTCCAGATAGGGCAGAGAGAGATTCTAATTTCTGATATAGTAAAGTCAGAAGGTGAGTAGATGGAGGAACAGAACCGGAATTATCAAGGGTTGAGTTCGAAGCGAAAGTTTGAGTAAATTGTTCAGCTTTGTCAGAAGAAGCGACGACAACTCAGCCGTTGGAATGAAAAAGAGGAGGGAAAGAAGAGGAAGTAAAGTTGTTGAAGAGGTTCTTAGCTAGATGCCAGAAAGAGTGAGAAGAATTAGAATTGGATAGGTTTTCACATTTTTGTCGGATGAAAGAAATTTTGGCGAGTCGAAGAACAGATTTTGCAAGATTCCGACAGAAATATAGGCTGAGTGAGAGTCAAGAGTTGGATGGCGACAGTACCTTCTCAAAGCCTCCTCTCTGTTGCGGATCGCATTAGAACAAATAAAGTTAAATCAAGTTTGTTTTGGTATTAGTAGTTGGAATAGAATATGGAATGTACGCCTACATGTCCCTGCTACAGAAACAGTAATCATTCCATGGGAAAACAGAAGTACTGCCTAAGGGCCTCCCAATCAGCGGCGCCAAAATACCTAAGGCGCTTCCTCTTGGGAGGATACAAAGACAGAATCGGAGCGATAGGTTGGGTAACAGATATACTGTAGGATTATGGTCAGTTGAGCCGAACGGAGAAAAAGTTTGACAGAGTAAGAAGAAGGATGAGATGTGAGAAATAAATCCAGAATGTTGGGCCTATCTCCAAGACGATCTGGGATACGAGTAGAGTGCTGTACAATCTGCTCTATATCATTCTGGATAGAGAAGTTGTAAGGTAGTTCACCAGGGGTGTTAGCAAGGTGAGGTTTAGAGGAGGAGGTGGTGTTCAACAGATTGAAAATTTGAGGAAAGGCCACGAATGTTGCAGAAGTTTATGAAAAGCGAATCAAACGGAGGCCCAGAACATCTCGAATTGGCGGTAGCAAATCAAGTCTCTCTTCCCTGTCTGCGTTCCCGGTATCGGCAGCGAGGAAGCTAGAAGTGGGGACATTTATGGTCCCTTCCCCAGGGGGTTCCGAGGCTCTTGAAGTTGCTACCATTTTTTTATTTTGAAAAGATTATGTAGTGTGTAAGATATACAGTATATGTAGTTTTCGACTTTCTTGATATTGTGCTGCTCATCCGAAGTAGGAATTCGCGCTATATCCCAGAACTTCTTAACCTCCCTGACGACGAGTGTGGAGGCTTCTCGAGTGGTTTTCTTCTCTCTCTTATAGAGGAAGAAAAACCGCCGGAACACGTCCCCCTTCGAGGGTAGTTTGCGGCCATTAATAGATAGTGCTGGTCGGCCGACAAGCCAAGCTTCTGTTTGCTGGTGAGTGGAATGTTTCACTTCAGAAAGAGTCCTAATTCACAACCAGATCTGCGGAAAAAATGCAAATGTATAAGCAACACTGTAACACTACATAATAAACACTGCATAAGTAACACTGTGAAAATTGTAAATTGTTATCCTAAGCATTATTTTATTTTAAAATACTGACATATATAATTATACATACCTATCACTTACACATTAAATCGCGCAGAATACTGCCAATATACTGATGAAAAAATCAACAGCACCGCCCAAATCAATTGCGTACGATAATTGAAAGAAATGATTAAGAATACTCGCGTTTAGAAATGACTATAATATTGTGAATACACTTGTTAGATATGCAATATTGCAAACCGGTACTAGGGCAATTGCGTCCCTGGACAAATGCGTCCGTGGACAAATGCGTCCGTGGACAAATGCGTCCCGGACAATTGCATCCCGGACAATTGCACACTTCTCCAACTACTATATGAAGTTTATTTATTAAAGAAGTGAATAGGAAGTTAGTATCGGAATTTCAAATATACTTTTCATTTTAACCTATTAAACTTATGTTCATAAGGTCTGTTCGAAACTGTTCTCTAAAACTTTATCCATCATCAGCAACATCATTGTCAAATTTTATGGGTTACGTCCACTTAAGATAAAGTTAGTTTCGTTAGTTTTAACGAAAATATCACAACTTAACCTAAACGCGCAGCTCCAAAGTCATTAAGATGAAGTCCATCTCCGAGGAACAAGTCCTCTTGTAGAAATTGTTCCAAAAGTTCGCAAAATGCACTCCTTCCTGTTGGCAAAGAGACTTTAGGTTATTGTTAATGTAGGTCGTCTTGTTGTAGAAATCGTTACGTTGGATAATTCGAGGAAGTATACCTGTTAAAACAATCTTATTAGTTTTTTCCTTTAATCGCTCTAGTAAATCCTTGTAACTAGCCAGCAGTTCTTCCGATATAGAATTTAAAACGTTATTAGTACCGACATGAATAACATACGTTGTGTCCTCGGCGGTATCGTCTGTAAAATGGTCAACACTATTAGTTATATCCTCCACCCTTGCACCAGGGTAGCAGTAACGGCGCCTACGACGAGGGTTTCTCCCACAGAATTCCTCGAGCTGCCCTCGAACAGTGGAATCGCCAACGAGTCGTATTTCCGGTTCATCAGCATCTTCGAAACCTAAAACAGAAAACTTAGTTTGTTATTACTGGTAGACAAGTCTTAGGTTTTCTCAATGGTGCTCCATTGCACACTCGAACGAAGGGTTAGGAACTAGGGGAAGCGAGAGGGCTATTAGTACTATTTATATTATTAGTAGAAACTGAGGCAGGAGGGGTCGTAATTGGAGTCTCAAGGGATTCAAATTTTGCCGTCAGGAGAATCACGCTTTCTTCAAGCCTAACTCTGGCCTCCCTCTCACGTTCTAACTCGTTCCTCAGCACCACCTGCAAACTAACTGTCCATTATTATTAGCCATTGTAAACACGTAAGCGGCAAATTTCCCTTCACAGCGACTGCAAGTACTTGACGGGGGTGCCATGCTCTTAATTAGTTAAAAAACAAAAAACAAAAAGAAACGAGCGCTTGGAAATTAATAAATTACAACGTAGGTCTACCGCGTGGTTATTGCGCCGTCACCTGAGCAAACCCTCAAAAATGTTCCTGTAACGCAGAAACAGATTCTTGTAACACAAATTTATAATAAATGAATATATAATTAAGCTACCGACGAAAGATCTGTAAAAGAAAGAGTGTTAGTAGTACTTATCTGTCCGCGAATTGACTGACTTTTTCATTTTTTCCCACGGTGTGTGACCACTCTACCTGACCTCCCGAAGGAAGGGAAAATGAACCTTATGACTACTCGTTTTCTGATAGACTTGAAAAACAAACAAGGCAAGCAACGTGCACACCTTAGTTTAATCAAATAATATAGTATTGAATAAAGTCAATAGATGAAATATATTCGTTAATGAATGATTAGTAACACGAAGTAATTTAGTTAGGAATGCACCAAACTCTATTTTTTTTTTTTAAGACAACTCGAAGAAAACCACTTATTCAATTGATACAACTGTACACTCGATAAAACACGTCTCTTCACAAGGAAAGACTGATCACATATATATATATATATATATATATATATTACATATATATTATATATACACTATATACATAGTTTACATATATATATATATATAAGACATATATATCACATACATATTATATAGATATTATATATACAAACTATATTATATATATACAACATAATACCTTTTGATAATGGTAATATTTTGGATAATATCGTGGTTAGTGAAGGGGATGTAATGCGCTATATTGATAAAATGAAAACGCGTAAATCACCGGGGCCGGATTCCATATATCCCATACAACTAAAAGAATTAAAAGATAGCATTGTTGTGCCGCTAACAAAGATTTTTAATGCGTCTATTTCTGAGGGGTGCGTACCAGATAATTTCAAGTTAGCAAACGTAACACCTATCTTTAAGAAAGGCGATAAAGGTGCGGCGGGAAATTATAGGCCAATCAGTTTAACGTCTGTTGTAGGTAAGCTACTGTAATCAATAATTAGGGATCGTATAGTCGAACACTTAGAATTCCATAAGCTAGTTAGAAATACGCAGCACGGATTTAGGCGAAACAAATCTTGCTTAACTAATCTTTTAGAATTTTTCCAAAGCGTGGTTGACGTTTACGATAGACATCGGGCGGTTGATGTACTGTATTTAGATTTTCAGAAAGCGTTTGACACCGTACCGCACAAAAGACTCATTGAAAAAACTAAGGCTCATGGAATCAGGGGTGTAGTAATAAATTGGCTGGAAGAGTGGTTGCGAGGTAGGAAACAGAGGGTGGTCGTTGATGGAGCGGAGTCGTGTTGGGCTAATGTAGCGAGTGGCGTTCCTCAGGGTTCTGTATTGGGCCCCTTGCTTTTTCTTATATATATTAACGATTTAAATGTCGGACTAGTCAGTCCAGTTTCAAAGTTTGCGGATGACACGAAGCTGGGTGGTAGGGCGATTAATGACGAAGATAGAGGTAAAATCCAGGAAGATCTGAATAAAATCGTTGATTGGTCAGTCACATGGCAAATGAGATTTAACGTTAAAAAGTGCAAAATTTTGCAAATAGGTTAGCGTAACGGTAATTTTGCGTATAGTACAGTATGTCAGGGAAAGATTTAACAAGCGTAGAACAGGAAAAAGATTTAGGAGTTATAGACACTGGTGATTTAAAAGTAGCGAAACAAAGTACAGCAGCGGTCAATAAGGCGAACAAAGTGTTAGGTTTTATTGCACGAAATTTGAGTACAAATCGCGCGATATTATAGTTCCTCTTTATAAATCATTAGTTAGACCCCATTTGGAGTACGCGGTCTAATTTTGGAATCCGCATATGCGCAAAGATATAGACAAAATCGAAAGAGTTCAAAGACGAGCAACTAAGATGATTCCGTCGCTTAGGTCAAAGTCGTACGAGGATAGGCTTAAGGAGTTAAAATAACAACACTCGAGACTAGGAGGTTAAGGGGTGATCTAATCCAGGTTTTCAAAATTATGAATGGGTTGGATAACGTAGATAGAGATAGCTTTTTCGAAATATATCAATATAATAGGCCTAGAAATAACGGGTGTAAGTTGACAAGTAGAAGGTTCGAGACAGCAGTTGCCAAAAACTTTTTTACGCATAGAATAGTAAATAGGTGGAATAGTTTGCTGGTAGAAGTAATTAGTAGCACCTCTATAAACATGTTTAAAAATCGATTAGACGCATATGTTGATGGATTGGGTATAGTTTAAGGTAGTAAAAGTAAGTCTTTGTGGTGATAGATCCCACAGCTCAACACAAGTGTTGTGGGATATAGGGAGGCAGCACCTTGGGTTAGGGGATACTCTCTGTCCTTACACACCCCATTTAAAGAGATTCGTCTGCCGAGCGGTGCCCCCCATAGTACTGTGAGGTATTGAAAAACTCATGATCTTCACTTGCCCCACAAACACCTTTAAATGGGAGAACCAAAATGGGTGCACACACATTTCTACATTACTGTACAGTCTTTACAGCCACACCTATACTTTTCCTCCTAACTATACGTATATATTGTAAAATATATGGTTTGACTTGGTCCGCAATCGATATGGACCGTGACTTATTTTTCATTGGGCAAGGTACTAGTATTGATGGATACCGTAATGAAATTGACTGGATTCTTTGGATCTGATATATTTGCATGTCGGTTATAAATAGATATAGAGTGTAACATATTTGTGGATAGTAGTCTATTATGACTTGACCCTCTGGATCGAGAGATTGTATCTTTAGTTTTAAATCGATAATTAATTAGTTTTTAATTGATAATTATTTAGTTTTGCAAAAATTGGTCGTTGCGAATGTACAGGCAGTTTTAACATAAATTTCTTATGTTCTTGTGGTTCGGAACCCACGTAAAATTGTAGGTCCCCTCCGCCACCACGGAGGACATACACAATACACAATTACGAACACAGTTAGGTAGATCAGCCATGAGTGGATCCTAGGGTCTTTGTTGGTCTGAAACATTATAACATTATAACATTATATATATATCTCATATATGGCCCTGGTCTATGGTCCTGGGTTGGTTCGCAGTCGACGGGGATTCTGGTTAGGAGGCAGCAACGGATCTGTTACCAGGGTGGGCGGAAAGTAGCTCCCTATTTTGGATTGGTAAAAAAATACGTATATTATCCATTTATTTCAGAAGAAATAATATGAAAAGGTAGGCATACATGGTAGGTTTTCTCTAAAATTCAATGTGGGCTCCAACTCTTTCCACCAGCTTCTGGAGCCGCCCAGGAATGGCGTCCACTGACTTTAGCAGGAACTCCGGCGGGATGGAGGACATGACTTCCCGAATTCGGTCCTCCAGTTCTTCCAATGTCCTCGGTTTGGTGCGGTAGACTTCTTCCTTTACCCACCCCCAAAGAAAGAAGTCGCACGGTGTCAAGTCGGGGCTCCTGGCTGGCCATTGATGTGGACCACGACGACCCATCCAACGCCCAGGGAAGTGGGCATCCAGCCACTCACGGACAACAAGAGCGAAGTGCGGAGGGGCGCCATCTTGCATAAATATCAGATCGTCGATGTTCTCCCATGTGCTGACAACCAGCCAGACCTCGTTTCGCAACATAGCAAGGTACCGCTCAGCATTCATGGTGTTGCGCAGAAGGAACGGGCCCACAACCTGATCTGAGGTCATACCACACCACACCGTTACACTGAACCGATTCTGCCGTTTTTCAGCGGTAACCATGGGATCCTCTCCTGCCCAGTAGTGGCAATTTTGGCGGTTGACAAAGCCTCCGACGTGGAACACCGCCTCGTCGCTCCAGAGGATGTTGCGGAAGAGATGGGGCCAGTCTTCATGCCAAGCCAGCATGATTTCCCCGAACTCCATGCGAATGTCGCAGTCCTCGTCCGAGAGAGATTGGCAGTAATGCGGCTTCCACGCACGCCAGTTCAGCTCCTTCTTCAGCACAGTTCGCACTGAGTAGCGGGAGAGTCCACTTTCCCGAGCTGCCTGGCGAGTTGACTTTCGTGGACTCCGTGCGAACATTTCCTGAACTGCCTGCACCGTCTCTGGGCCTGGATGTCGAAGGGCGACCACATCTTCGAAATCTGCCACAGACCCCGTGGTCATGACTTCGAGTGGCAGTTCTTGATTGTTTTCGGGTCCACTTGAGCACGTGGTCCGTGAATGGCCCGCCACCATCTTTGAACTCGAACGACAGATT
>JAJOZX010000858.1:300000-302500 GCA_023014485.1 Bathynomus jamesi | reverse complement strand
TCTATTTATAACGGACATGCAAATATATCAGATCCAAAGAAGCCAGTCAATTTCATTACGGTATCCATCAAGTCACGGTCCATATCGATTGCGGACCAAGTCAAAATTTACAATCATATACATTACAATATATACACTTACGAGAAAAAGAGTAGGTGTGGCTGTAAAGACTGTACAGTAATGTAGAAATGTGTGTGCACCCATTTTGGGTCTCCCATTTAAAGGTGTTTGTGGGGCAAGTGAAGATCATGAGTTTTTCAATACCTCACAGTACTACGGGGGGCACCGCTCAGCAGAGGAATCTCTTTAAATGGAGTGTGTAAGGACAGAGAGTATCCCGTAACCCAAGACGCTGCCTCCCTATATCCCACAACACTTGTGTTGAGCTGTGGGATCTATCCCCAGAAAGCCTTAATTTTACTACCTTAAACTATACCCTTTCTATCAACATATGCGTCTAATCGATTTTTAAACATGTTTATAGACGTGCTACTAATTACTTCTACCGGCAAACTATTCCAGCTATTTACTATTCTATGCGTAAAAAGTTTTTCGCAACTGCTGTCTCGAACCTTCTACTTGTCAACTTACACCCGTTATTTCTAGTCCTATTATATTGAGATATTTCGAAAAAGCTATCTCTATCTACGTTATCGAACCCATTCATAATTTTGAAAACCTGGATTAGATCACCCCTTAACCTCCTAGTCTCGAGTGTTGTCAATTTTAACTCCTTAAGCCTATCCTCGTACGACTTTGACCTAAGCGACGGAATCATCTTAGTTGCTCGTCTTTGAACTCTTTCGATTTTGTATATATCTTTGCGCATATGCGGATTCCAAAATTGGACCGCGTACTCCAAATGGGGTCTAACTAATGATTTATAAAGAGGAACTATAATATCGCGCGATTTGTACTCAAAATTTCGAGCTATAAAACCTAACACTTTGTTCGCCTTATTGACCGCTGCTGTACTTTGTTTCGCTACTTTTAAATCAGCAGTGACTATAACTCCTAAATCTTATTCCTACTCTACGCTTGTTAAATCTTTCCCTGACATACTATACGCAAAATTACCGTTACGCGTACCTATATGCAAAATTTTGCACTTATCAACGTTAAATCTCATTTGCCATGTGACTGACCAATCAACGATTTTATTCAGATCTTCTTGAATTTTACCTCTATCTTCGTCATTAATCGCCCTACCACCCAGCTTCGTGTCATCCGCAAACTTTGAAACTGTACTGACTAGGCCGACATCTAAATCGTTAATATATATAAGAAAAAGCAAGGGGCCCAATACAGAACCCTGAGGAACGCCACTCGCTACATTAGCCCAACACGACTCCGCTCCATCAACGACCACCCTCTGTTTCCTGCCTCGCAACCACTCTTCTAGCCAATTTATTACTACACCCCTGATTCCATGAGCCTTAGTTTTTTCAATGAGTCTTTTGTGCGGCACGGTGTCAAACGCTTTTTGAAAATTTAAATACACTACATCAACCGCCCGATGTCTATCGTAAACGTCAACCACGCTATCGTAAACGTCAACCACGCTATAATTATATATATATATATATATATATATATATATATATATATATATATTATATATATATATATATAATGTTATAATGTTATAATGTTTCAGACCAACAAAGACCCTAGGATCCACTCATCGCTGGTTTACCTAACTGTGTTCGTAATTGTGTATTATGCATGTCCTCCGTGGTGGCGGAGGGGACCTACAATTTTACGTGGGTTCCGAACCACAAGAACATAAGAACTTAAGAAATTTTTATATTGGGCACACTCGGGGCCACTTCGGCCCATCGAGGCGGCTCCACTCTGTAAAAACTGCCTGTACATTGGCAACGACTAATTTTTACAAAACTAAATAATTATCAATTAAAACTAATTAATTATCAATTTAAAACTAAAGATAGAATCTCTGGATCCAGAGGATCAAGTCATACTAGACTACTATCCACAAATATGTTACACTCTATATCTATTCATAACCGACATGCAAATATATCAGATCCAAAGAATCCAGTCAATTTCATTACGATATCCATCAATACCAGTACCTTGCCAACCAAAAATAAGTCACGGTCCATATCACTTGCGGACCAAGTCACAATTTACAACCATATACATTACAATATATATACTTAGGAAGAAAAGTGTAGGTGTGGTTGTAAAGACTACAGTAATAAATAGAAATAATAGATAGAAAGTAATAGATAAAAATAATGGATAGATCGCTTGATAGATTACAATAGATAGATAATCTTTTTTGTATTATGAATTAGGTACAGGAAAATTACTGTGTATATTCACCGATTGGAAAGATGCGTGGAGCAAGTTATATACCGTACTAGTTTTAGCCGTGCAATTTTGCACGTTACTAGGATGCAGGACGGGGGCATAACTCGCTAAGCATCCCACCACCACTTCCCCAACCTCTGCCCGGTGATGGTCAAGAATCACT
>JAJOZX010000858.1:235000-295000 GCA_023014485.1 Bathynomus jamesi | reverse complement strand
AGCTAGGTTTTTAGAAACGAATGCACTTTTAAGAAGTGCATTCGTTTTTAAAAATAATTTTCTCTTTATTTTACAGGAGCGAAACGGAGTTAGAAGAGATTATAAAAACTTTTGGAGAAAGGGTGGCGAACGAAGTGGTATCCACACCACGCTGCGAATCAGATGTCATGGTATTGTCACAACCGCTCATCCGAATGCGCTGTAGTCACAGAGATTATGTAAGTGTTTTTAGGATATTAACAAAACACATTATTTTAATTTATTAAACATGTACAAAAAGGGGCAGCGCCTAATTCTTTATTGTTACAAATGTATATACAGATTTACACAATATAGAGCTTACAAATTACAGGGGGTTGCAACATGTGGGAATTTTTTTTATCTGTCTGCATACATATTTATCGTTCATATTTGTGTCACACAAATCGAATAAATTAAAAAAATTCACAAATCCCTTCCCGCGCGACATGTGTATGAGAAACAAGATATAATATAGCTCACATGTTTCACTGTAAAAGCTTTGAAATTGATATGGGGCCCAAATTATCTCAGGCACACGTAATTGCGCGATAAAATTTACGATTGTCGAATCATGCCATGGGGGCAGCCCGAGTGAATCGAAGTAATACATTATTTCCTTAGTTTTAAAATAAATCGCAAACCAGTGAATTTCCTCGCCACCCGCAATGTCGGTGTTAACGATGGCCCCGTGCCAGTTTCTCGTGCTAGGCGGCTTCATTATTTCATTCTTTGCAAAAACCCCGATAAATTTGGAACGCGCGAAACCGTCACTTTTCATCACTCTCTGGAGTGTATTTGCATCCATTTTAAAAATCTGTGCTTATGTTCCTAAATCTGTCTACTTCTATTAGGGACTGTGTTTCTAGATACATTAGTACACTAATAGGGGCGTCTGTAGGTTTGGCGAAATCCAAACGCACTGAAATCGCACCGGTCTGCTGCGGGTTTAAATGGGTACTTACGCCAGCAGTCAAGTCAGGCGTAACGTCAAATGAGTAAATATTAAACTGTTCCACAAATTCTTTCTGTGTTAGGCCGATTCCAAGTTCGTCACACACCCCTGTGTTATGGGCTAAACTGCTGTATGCTCTCGCGCAGAGCGGGAACACAGCATCTGACGAGTAGTCCATATTCATTGTCCCACCCAATGCGACGCCATTGATATATAAAGTAATATTTTTAAGCCCAAAATTTTCAAACTTCAAGGCACTTTTTATAATCCCCATTCGTCGAAGCGTGGTCTTGCATCCCAATTAAAATCCTTTTAGGCAGTACTCCAAGAGCGATGTTTTCTATCTGTTTCGATGCCAATCCTGTGGGGATCGTGTACAGTTTGATCTGTACCCTGTTAATTGGGTATTTCACTGTGGTGTGTAACAGTTCTTTCTCAATTTCTATATGTTTCGCGGAACTTAGCTTCACTCGGCGTATACGCAAATATGCCTCCATGATATGGATCACAACAGGTTTCGCGCCTTCTTCTTGGTCAGCGCCCAGATTTATACAGATCTCAGGGCTCGTGCGGGTAAGCTTCAATTTCATATCTACCCCGTTCATAAGCAACTTCTCCTGGAATGTAAAGTCCGTGTGCAGGCGTCCAAAACATTCATATATCTTTTTTTTAGAATTTTTAAATTTATCCTTTATACTACCCTCATCTTTAGTGTGGTAATACCCCTCGGCAGATAAAAAGGTATCCTTCGCTTCTTTTGAAAAGTTGAGGACATTTTCCAGATACGATCGTAGGTGGTAGTACCCCGTGCCTGCCGAGATGTTAGTCTGATTTAAATATACGTCACACTGGCTGAATATGGTGTGCAGAAAGTTTGTTTCGGGGTATGCAGCATAATTATCATCGCAATCCGTTCCATCAGAATGAGCTATGCGTAGTTTAGTGTACATGTCCATACAACTGGGATCAAAAAAGTAAGGGCCTGAGCTGGGTATCACGAACTCTATAGGGGCACTGGGTGAACTAATCGTGTTTAAAGGGTTAATTGTAATAAAGTCACTGTGCTCAATAGAAACTTGAGTTGGAGGCAGCTCAAAGAGGGATAGCTCCGATTTACAGCACTGTGAACTGCAAGGATGAATGAAACGTGCCATGGTGAGTTAGAAACAGTGCCACCTCCCCGACGAGTATCAGTCAATCTATGATTCGTGAGAGTAGCGTCCGCAGTTTATATCAGTTAAAAAAATGATCGGTCATAGTTCTCATACGCTTAGAACACTTCTTTTTTGGCGCCCTTTTACGTTTAATACCACGGGACCCCTTCTTCTTCCTAACAGTTCTCTTCTTTACACCACGTGTTGGTACCCCCTTCTTCCTATCAATTCTCTTCTTTCCTCCGCCACGCATTTTTCTCTTAGCATCTTTGATGATTTCATCCCGTGTACGTTTTAAATGTTTTTTTAGAGCTTCTTTAGGTTTAGTTCCCGCGAGCATTTCCTCTGCTGCGTTAAAACCTGTTTGTAACGCCTTCCTCCCAAGGTACCTAGCCCCCCTCTTCAGTAGTGGTACAGCTGTGCGCAGTATGGATGAAAAAATGGACCCAAGTCCACTACCACGCTGGTATCTCACCCCTCGGTATACCGTGAATGGTTTCTGGACATTATAACTCAGTGCGTCGAAAGTGTAGCTTCACTGTTAAGCTCCCGTCACCGAATGGGAAATTTTTACCCTCAATCGTTCTTATATATATTGAGATATTAGTTATTAGATTAGTTGAGACAATCACATAATGGGGTCTGTCATATGTAATACTCAAGCTCCGTCCTCTATGGTTGGGAATGTGCGCTACGCGCAGCAGTCGTGCCTGGGTATCCCCAACAAACTGGTGTTCCGCTATATTGCTGTAAATATAGCACATGTCTGGAGGCTGAGAGCTTACATCCAATTTCTCCATCTTCAGCTGATACACTAAGTTGGACAAGTCATCCGGTGCCTCGTGAAAGGTGTCTCTTTGGAAGGCTGCTCGATAACGCCCCTCGGTTATAATTTTGAACACTCTTCCGTCTTTAAGATTTCTGTTAGCCTTTGATTTTAGCATTAGAGTATGTGCAGTGCCTCCTCTGTTTACGAATTCGTATATTAAATCATTCGTAAGGTGTGAGTTTTTTAAACATATGTTTAAGTCTCTCACAACATCCTCAACCGAACCATAGCGGCCCGGTCCTAGTGTCACAGTTGTACTGAAAAACTGTGCGACCTTAGTCCGGGCGATACGTATAGTTTCATCCCGAGTTACCCCGGCTTTTGCACACTCATCACAGTTTCTAAGAATTGTAAAAACGGCATCTTTATATCAATATTTAAAAAGACGGTATCCAGCTGAATTTCACATATCCCCACCTCATACGAATCACGACCCAATTCAATGGGACCATGGAGTTCTGTTACAAAATTGGCTAGTGTATTGTTAGAGTGTACAGACAGGGACGATGAGGACGGGAGCGTGACGTAGAAATGGTTGGGGGCCATGCTGCATACTAATTAAGCTTCATGACTGCATCAGCTTTTATATAGGTATTGAAGCTTTCTGGGTAACCTAGCCACTTCACCAGGTACATTTTTCTCTTTCCTGTACCTTTGGTTGCTAAAATTTTCTCAATTTTAAACACATTTTTTTCCTAAATTAAATGCCACTTTCTGAAGTTCCTCGGTAAAAAAAACCGAGATTTCTTCCCCATTCAAATCTTCAATGTAATACATCATTATCTCGCCTTTAGGCCTCATAGCCCTAACTTTAAAAATCTCGCTTGTCCATCCTTGCTCAAAACCCTTCGCGAATTTATTTCCCGAACGTGACAACCTTACATAATCATTGATTTTGAAACGCACAGATTGTGGTGGCGGTGGTGGTGGTGGTCTATCACTTCTCGGACGCCTGCCTCTTTCTAAAACATCGTTAGGCGTTGTACCGATCGTACGGTGGTGAGAGCGGTTGTAGGATGAAGCCAGTGAATCGAGAACGTTTATATATCTGAGCGTGCTTTTATGTGTAAAATAACGGTGCATGCGTTCCTTTATGGTACGTTGAACTCTTTCAGCTAAAGATGCTTTATGTATAGAGTTGGAAGTGTAATAGCTGATATTAAACTCTGACATGTTCTGAAAAGCTCGCCCTATAAATTCTTTCCCCATGTCTGTACAAAAATAGCCTGGAATCCTGTTTTCTTTCAACTTCAGTGTTTTGGTTGCTTTAGCGACTGTTTCAGGCGATTTATTTTTCAGAGGAACTAGCCACAGGTATCTAGAGAATACATCTATTATGAATAGGATGTAGCGGTAACCATCGTTGTACACCGAATATTTTTGCATGTCTGTTAAATCTGCCTGCCAAATAGAATCAATCGAAGCGGCTGTTGTCTTGGCTGTTTTAAACCTTTTTCTCACCGGTTTATGAAGTGTGTAAGCATCCTGGACACGCAAAAATCTCTCAACATCCTTTTTCCTTACACCATAAGTAGCTCTGTACAGTCTATTAACGCCACCATAGGATGCTGGGCTAGAAATGTCATAATAGTGCTTACTTAATACGTTAGCCATTTGCGTATTTTAGAGGCACGTGGATAAGGTTGGCCTTCTACTCTCTTCTTTCTTCTCTTCAGAGACACTGCAGCTGCTGTGGGTGAAGGTGTACTCAGTTGTGACACGTGCGATGCATGCTCCAAGTCTTTTAACCTATTCAGATTACCTATCAATGTTTTCGGGACATTTATTTGCTGTAGTCTTGCCTTAATATGCCTCCATCCTGTTGGTGATGGCCTGTCCCACTTTCTCACCAGATCATGAACAATATCAACGATATTGGACCCTTGCACCCTTGATCCATCAACAATGACCTCGCCTGTGTGTGCCCACTGTATGACAGGGTCCTCACTCAATAGATTATAAAGACAACCCTTTATTCCTCAATGTATGGGGGAGGCTGTTTTTTAGCACATGTTCGATGTGCTGTGTTCCGCTCCTCTTTGGTTGCTCAGGCCCTGTACCACTATGCTCAGCGCTACTCGAGCTGTGCCTCACGGAGAGCTCTGTAGGATGTTTATAATCTTCGTACTCGTGAAGAAATTTCTGCAAAGCCTCTTGATACAAAACCCTTTTCTCACCAGGCGTCTTTTCACTGTTTAATAGGGATAGCAGCTCATTCTCCATTCTTTTAAGCCTACTTTTACAGGGCTCTAGAGCAGCGTCTGGGGTCCTTTGTAATGAAGCATACAGCTCGTGCGGGATCACAACCACCTTCTTCATTATATTAATCTAGTCAGTAAAGGACCCAAAATTGAAAATAAGATGGGTAGGAACGAACCGCCTCTTTGTACAATAATACGCTTTTTCTTACCCACAGTCTGACTTTTATGGGCGAGCGTCCGTATTATGTTCTTGTAACGACGTAAGCGAGCCTTCTGACAGGATTTCATTGGAACATTACATTTTATAACATTGAAGCAGATTTCCCAGATGCATTTTAAAAAGTCAGAGTCGATATTTTTAACAAACATCTGCTGCAACGACCGAGGCAGTCGTTGATAGATTTTTATTAATTCACGGTATTTCTTTAGCCTATTCATCATTCTGGAATGTACACGGTTTCAGGCTCGTTTGGAAATATATTCGTTCTTAGAAGCACCCTAAACGTGTTTCGTGGGTGAAGGTCACAAAGCAAATATCCATAACGTTGCTTTGTGACCTCTTTATAAACCTCCAAAAACTCCTTACGCTGACTCGGGAACATTTGACTGGCTAATACCCCAATTTGTGACACATCTCTACGTTGAGCGAATAAGACTAGATATTGTGTATTTAACGATACATCGCGCATGTATCTATTTTTGAAAAATAGATTCTGATTGATGACGAACACGCTTATGTTAAGGTGGTGGGAGAATACTGTAAATGTCTCGGCAAACGTTTTATCCATCTCCAACATGAGGTCGTCAATTACGATGACTGTATGTTCATTTCCCTTTAGTGAATTAACGTCATAGACCCCCTTTTGTAACAAAACATCGTCCTGGTACTCTTTGAACACTGATTGGTATGTCGAATAGCACCATATAACTTTATGCACAAATTTTGAGAACATTTCACCCTTTTCTTTAATAATTTTAAGCATAAACACCGACATCCTGTAGGTCCAGATATAATACATGTGGATGGGCTCGTGAATCTGAATTTTTCTACAGCATCCATTTCTAACGTCACACCCCTAAGTGACTCATTTACAGAATATCACAAATAACGAGTTCTGCTCCTTATATTTTGTTTTCTTCTTCCACAGAACCGTGAATGACGATGTACAGCCCTCCATCATCGACATCACGGGTGAATCCATTGGCCGTGCATCTACAGGGCCCATACCCTCAACGGCGGCACGCTCAAAGCGGCGACACGCTGAAGAGTCGTCCACGTCAGGTATAAAGCGCGCGAAATAAGCGCCGGTTGATGGACAATCCGCGGCACAACCCCAGCCCTCAACGTCTTACGCTACCAACCCTACATCAGCTTCCTCGACCACTTGTACTTCCTCCACAGCCATCACCCGTTCTGTAGAGTCTGCTGTAATAGACCCCCAGCCCTCAACGTCTTACGGCGCAATCCCCACATCGTCCAATATAGGCACTCGTCCATCCTCCTCAGCGGTGACTCGTTCTGTTGAGGATGATATAACGTTTGAGTTGGTGCGCTCCGCAACCCCGACCCCAGCCTTGACTAGAAATCGGTATATAGTCAGGGTTGACCCTAGATCCCTGTATAACAATGGAATTGAGCGCGGGCTACGTCGCGTTGTAGAGCGCATTGTAGAGTTTGCCCTTCAGAACCGCGACGAGCGTGAAGTCAGGACGAGTTTGTCCTTCGGTTTCGGCTCAAATGATGGTGATGTAGATGATTTTTGGGTGGTAGTGCCATTTAGACGTTTGGCTGCTGAGGATATAGATTACACTGGGGAACAAAAAAAAATTTTTTCTTGGTGCCTGAGATTTTAGACCTTGTTCTGGATATTTTCATGCCACTGATTCAGAAAATATCATCCATTTTGTTCTAGCAGCTCTAGTTTTTGAGATATTGCATACGTCATTACCTACTTTATTACCCTTCTGGAACGGTATTATGAGTTGCTCGTAAATCTAAATGCATCTGTATAATTAAATTGTAGCTATGATTTTGCTGATGTTGCTGTTTTGCATGTGTATTGTACATGTACTAACGTGAATTCTTTCCTGTTACAGGTGTTGACATGGCTTCATCACGAAGAAAGTGTTTAAATCATCCAGATGTGTTTTGTTTTATCTGTGGAGAGTACACGTTCATTGAACAGAGAAAAACTATTACTGATTTTGTGAAAAAAGCTTATTTTGCCTATTTCAAAGTACAACTAGGGGACCAAGATAAGCCATGGGCTCCTCATGTTGTGTAAAACGTGTACGGAGCATCTGCGGCAATGGACCAACGGAAAGAGGAGGTGCCTGAAATTTGGTATACCAATGGTATGGAGAGAACAGAGAAACCACAGTGATGACTGTTACTTTTGTTTGGTGAATATAAAGGGCATCAATGGACGTAACCGGAGTAAATGGACGTATCCTGACATAGACTCAGCTAGACGGCCTGTTTCACATTCAGATGAGATACTTGTCCCATCATTCAGCCATCTTCCAGAGCTCCCTCAAGAAGATGATGAATCTCCTACTGACAAAGAAAGCATATGTGGGCAAAATGACAGTGATTTCGAAGGACCGTCATCAGTTGCAGAAGGTTTTAGTCAACACGAATTAAACGACCTCATAAGGGACTTAAGTCTTTCGAAGAAATCGTCTGAATTGTTAGCTTCCAGGCTGGGAGAAAAAAATTTACTGCTGCCGGGAACCAAAATCACGTTATATCGCGACAGAGAAAAGGATTTACTGCCCTTCTTCTCAAAAGAGAACGATTTAGTTTTCTGCAACAATGTGCGCGGATTGCTGATGAAAATGGGCATATCGGAATACACACCAAGTGAATGGCGGTTATTCATAGATAGTTCCAAACGGAGCCTAAAATGTGTTCTTCTACACAACGGTAACAGATACAGATCAATCCCAATTGGTCACTCAGTCGGTATGAGAGAAGAGCACGGGACAGTCGCCCTAGTCCTAGAAAAGATATCATACCGAGATCACCAATGGGTGATCTGTGTGGATCTGAAGATGGTGAATTTTCTCCTGGGCCAGCAGAGCGGGTACACCAAGTACCCGTGCTTTATATGTCTCTGGGACAGTAGAGCTAAAGATGAACACTGGGTGAGAAGACAGTGGCCTCTGAGAGAAAACATGGTGGTTGGAGAAAAAAATATCATCAAAGAAGCTTTGGTTGACAGAGAAAGGATCATATTGCCACCACTGCACATCAAACTAGGTTTGATGAAACAATTTATAAAGGCTTTGAACAGAGATGGGACGTGTTTTGGCTACATATGTAGAAAATTTCCTGCGCTGAGCATGGAAAAGCTGAAGGCAGGTATTTTCGATGGACCGCAAATCCGGGAACTCATGAAAGACCCGCGTTTCCAAGATTCAATGGACAACATTGAGGCACGTGCGTGGTCATCGTTTAGTATGGTTGTGAAGAATTTCCTTGGGAACTATAAGGCCAATAACTACGGTTAACTAGTGGAGAATATGCTCTCTTCTTTTTGTAAACTTGGCTGTAAAATGAGCATCAAACTGCATTACCTCCACAGTCATTTGGATCGTTTCCCAGATAACCTCGGTGATCTAAGCGAGGAACAGGGTGAACGATTTCACCAAGAACTAAGGACCATGGAAGAACGGTACCGCGGACGATGAGATACTCACATGATGGCAGATTACTGCTGGAGCATCCAACGCGAATGTCCTGGCACATCTCATCGCAAGAAATCTCAGAAACGCGGTTTATGTGAGATGTCTCAATGAAAGAACTTTTTTTGCCGTTCGTGTCTCAAGCTTCTTTGAATTTAAGAAATATTTTTCGTACCTTATGCTTGTTTGATGTTAATACACTATTTTTGCTGACATTCATCATACCTTTGTATTCAATTGACAACAACAGTGATTGCCAGTCAGCAATTATATAATATTATATACATTATATAGAAATATATATAGATATATATCATATCTTGATAAGCAGAGCTGATGGAGAAAAACTAATGTCATTTTTAGAATCAGCGACCTCAATATACCCAGAAACAGGTCTAACATCTAAGTCACCAAAAGTTGTGTTCCCCAGTGATATATTAGGTCGTATAAAGCAAGCTGTCCAAAGTAGTAGAGTATTCAATATGGACAACTTCACGGTAAATATTGACCGTGTATTCCGTGTTGCGGGTCATAGTGCTACTCCGTATACTCTTAACTTTAATTCCCAGGCTATTTTTAGACGGCATATAAACGTCGATCGTGGTTGCGGGTTTATAGCAGTAGTTCTAGCACGTATGTTTACTGTACAAAATACGAAAACCGAGTAAATTTGGCTGCCTACGATCGTGGAGCGCGCCCGTAAACTAGCTGTAGACTGTGAACTTGAATTTGACTGTAATATGGGTCCTGAAGAAGTGAGAAGGGTAGAGCAGAAAATGAATGCTCGTATAGTTGTATTCGGCCTGGATGATCGTCGTAGGACTGTGTATGTTTTTAATAGCAGTGTGAGATCATACAAAACCTCTACTTATTTTAGGTCTGTCAGGTACAACGTATCTCCCTATCCGTAATATAAGGTGGCTTTACGCGAGTTATGATAAAAGTCGAAAATATGAGCGACATCATGCTTTGTGTAAGGGGTGCCTCGAGTTTGCAGATGATATAGTGAAACACTGTAAAGATTGCCACATGGTGTGTGAGCAGTGTAAAAGCCCAAAATGTGAAAGCCGTGTAGTTGAAGCTGAGAAGAGGGATTGTAATGTGTGTAGACGCACATTTTTCAACAATAACTGTTTTGAGCTCCATAAATCAATTGGCACGTGCAGGAAAATGAGAATCTGTGAATGTGGCATGTTTCACATGAATGGGGAAATTTCAAGCACAAGTGTGACGAAATTCACTGTTCTACATGCCATGAGAATATAAGGCGGATGGCGTAAACATGTATGTTATATGAAAGACGCAAAGCCTAAAAAAAACCCTGTATAACTGTATACTACGATATAGAAACATATACGAATGCGAAACCAAAGAGGTTCCACATTTACTTGTGAGCCAGACTATCTGCGATGAGTGTATGGAGATCGAGTGTGATGAGTGTCACAAATGTGGTAAACGGACAAACGTTTTTAAAACGAATGTCCACGATAGCCCTGTGAAACTATTTGTGTCCTATATTGTCAAGTTAGCCGACAAGTTAAAAAAATGACTGTGTATATTCTTGCCCATAACGGGGCAAAATTTGACACACAGTTCCTTTATAAGGAGCTGCTCGAGCACGAGTCCTCTGAGATATTTACAGGTGATCCCTTGAAAAGAGGAAACAAACTTATACAGATGCAAATAAGAGGTAATGTGCAATTTAAAGATACTTTATTATTCACGCCTTGTAAATTAGCAAAGCTACCCAAGGTGATGGGGGTAGCAGCTGAAGTATCAAAAGGCTACTTCCCTTACACTTTCCTCACTAGCGAGACTTTAAATTACGTGGGCTACCTCCACCCAAACATTATTTTAACTATGTTGTATGAGTGCAGATGAACGTGAAGACTTTGATCGATACAACAGTTTTAATGAACGTAATCCTTATAATATAGCTGATGAATGTGAGCGTTATTGCGTGAATGATGTGCGCGTGCTTAGAGTATGTTTCCAAGCCTTTAGAAGGATGTACATAGGCCGTTTCAAATGCGATCCGCTGCAAGTCGCAACCACCATCGCGTCATTATGCTTTACGGTGTTCAAGAATAACTTCATGCCTAAAGCCACCTTAACCATTATTCACAGAAACAACCCCCGCAGTTACGGCCACAAGGCTATTTACTGGCTCATACACCTACAGCAGCAGACAGGTGTATACATAAAGCACGCCCGCAACACGGGTGAAGTACCCATTAAGATTAATGGTCGTGTTTTTTGGGTTGATGGACTAAGTGAAAACCGTGTCACTGGTGTGAAGACTGTGTACTCCTTTAACGGATGCTGGTGGCATGGATGCCCCCGTCCTGAGTGCGGAATCGCCGGAGATATCCACGGTAGATCTCCTGCCGACTGTCTTGCATGGACCCGCACCCGCGATCAACTTATAGGGTCCCAGTTCACTCACAAAGTCTTGTGGGAGCATGAATATGATGCACGGATGGAGACAGACGAGGTGTACCGTGAGGAAATAAACACGATCAAGCGTTCAATGGTACTGGATCCTCTCAAATGCGGTGATAGCTTGTTCGGTGGGCGTACAAATCCCTTCAAGCTATACTTTCCACCTACGGAGGGTGTGAAACTTCACTACTACGACTTCTGTTCTTTATACCCATACGTGATGAAGAACAACCCGTACCCCGTGGGTGCTCCTGAGAAATTGGTGGGTCCTAGCCTGCCCTCCATCAATGAATTTTCAAGAAATTTGAATGATCGCTACTTTGGGCTCTCTTTCGTAGACGTGCTCCCCTCGCGAATTATGGATGCCGATCTTACCCGTCGTCATTGACCACAAGCTCATGTTTCCCTGTGCGTGAAGTGTGCGGAAGAGAATAACGGTAATTGTAACCATACACCCCACCAGCGTAAGATCAGAGGCGTATATACAAGTCCTGAGCTGGCCCTAGCCGTACGCCATGGGTATAGAATACTGAAGATACATGAGGTTTGGAGGTTTCAGAAGCTACCCAACCTTTTCACACCGTATATAAACGCATTTTTGAAGGATAAGGTTGAGGCATCAGGGTATCCGCGAGGAGTTGACACCGAAGATGAAAAGTCTGCCTATATTCAACGTTACCGCGACCACGAAGGTATACAACTTGATCGCGCCCAAATTGCAAAGAATCCTGGCAAGCGCTTTAGTGCAAAGTTGTGTCTAAACAGTCTATGGGGAAAATTTGCACAGAATACTGGCAAGGGAAACGTTCATTTGGCACAAAGCTATAGCGAAGTCTGGGATTATGCCAACGCACCCGATAAAGAAGTCATGGAAATCGTGAATGTAGGTAATACTTACATAATAAAGTACAACAACACTGAATTGGCCACAGATACCTCAAGGGTTACAAACATTCCTGTAGCCAGCTTCACAACAGCCTACGCCCGCATCAAACTTTGGGGTCTATTGCATTCTCTTGGGCAGAGAGTCTTGTATGCCGATACAGATAGCGTGATATTCACAGCGAGGGAGGGTGAATACATGCCTGCTATTGGTGAATTCCTCGGCGAGCTCACTGATGAGATCAAGGATGAGTATGGGGACAATGCATACGCCGACCTTTGTCTCAACAGGACCTAAAACTTATGGGGTACGGGTGAGGATAGGGAATGAAACGAAATATATCGTGAAGGCAAAGGGTATCACGCTTAACCAAGCGAATCGCAGGTCGTTAACTTTGATTCGCTGAAGGATCTAGTGTGTTTGGACGATGATGAGGGCGAACCTCCCCAACTAGTTGTAGGCACCCACAATTTTCGGGCGCAGAAGCTGGGGGCGTGAAGGAACTTAGGGGTAAAAGGTGTGCCGTAACACCTATAGGAAACGTTACCAGTTACCTGGTACCTATGATACCGTACCCTTTGGTTACCATAAACTTTGATGGGTCTATTGCTAACTTATTCATCACACATATTTGTAAATATATGTATTGAGAACAATCTTTGATGTGCCTATTGTTAACTTATTTATTGCACGTATTTCTAAATATATACATGCTGATTATTTCGTTTATTAAATAAATCATGCATCGACTTGTGTTTCACTTTGCGTGTGTGCGTGTGTACAGTAAAGTTAACCCCCCCACTGTAAGACCGGGGACGTGATTCATCCCGTAGCCTGAGCAGACCTCTGTCCCCGCGTTCTCAGTTGACCTCTGTATACCCTTGAGCTCAGACGTGTATTCTCTCCCGCGTAGAAGAAAATGGCCACCTTTAATATCGCGTTCAACATTTATGAAGTGGTATTCAGTAAAGGGCGTAGATGTAGTGGATACTGAAAAACTCCCTATCCCAGCCTCCTTTGACTCTTTTAAGGAGCATTGAATCGTGCGAAGGGTCAGGCTATTCAAATACTCTACGGATATTCTGGCGAGGGGGTTGTAGGATTTCGCAGTACAGACGATGTACTGAAGTATGTTGTAGAACTAAGCTTTATAAAGGCACACGTGCACCGCGTGGTAGAAGAAGCGGCACGCTCAGAATCTAAACAACAGTTATGGGTAGTGAGCCTTGTGGATGAGTGGTGTGATAAACGGTATTATATCATGCTACACCATGTCGATTACTCATACCCTACGACTGAAAATGTGAATCTCGTTCATGGACAATCTTAAGTATTTTTACCACTACATTAATATATATCATGATGAGGTTTGTAGTGAGGTTGTGGCTAAAGGGTTATGTGAGTTTTTAACAGATTTTAGAGATGAGTATCGCCTGTTAAATAAAAAGCCTAAATATGAACATATGTTTCTCTCTAACAGCGCCCCGCAGTGTGAAGATTTTTAGGAGATAAAACATTATAAAATGTGCCTAGTTCATGAAATTTACCCTGAGGGAAACTGTCTGGTGCGTATTCGGGGGAGTGGTAGTGATAAAACGTTAAAACCGAAATTAGTTCTTGTACCGGAAAATTTCTCAAAACGCCTACCCAGTATAATGGGGTACAACAATTCATGTTGGGCCAGCGCCGCACAGGTTTCATTAGATTATGATGCTACTCGCACCTCACGGATCATACGGGTTCGAACAAACCCATTCACGTATCATCAGGGTGAGTCAACCGCCCATCGAACCGTTCCTGCCTACCTGCATGCCTCACACGGTTCATAGTCTTCTCAGAGCTTGCGCCGAGTGGATGTGCCATAGTCATCTCGATGAATACGATGGAACTCCCTTTGAGAAGCATTCTCAACGCCTCGTACGACGTCTCCCTGACGAAGTCGTTGCGGCGTGTGTTCAGGCGGGAAACCGGCACCATTAACTGTGTGCTTGAAACGAACAGTAGACCTGCGAGCAAGCGCAACGTTATTTATTTAAATCTTGAGGAGATGCATAAAACCTTCGCGGTAGTTGAGAGGTGGGCTGAGGACCGCTATAAAGTACCAGCTGACGTAGGTATTATAAGGGAGGTGATTAGTGAAGCCTCCTCATATACCGTTGTTTGTACATTGAGTATAAATAACAATCAACCATGCGTTGATATACGATTGATGTGGAAGAACACGACTGATAATGGTAATTGAATTTACCTTTCCAAAATTAAGGTGCGTCTTTCACGGCGCAGCGTCTTGTAAGCCGTCAAATACGGTATATTTTTCCTGTACTAATATTTGATATAACTTTTGATAATATAACTATATATTTTTCTAATATTTGATTAATACTGTGCTTTGTATGATTATATATTTTCCATGTTTTGTACGACTATATATAATATAAATATATATTTTTCTAATATTTAGTTAATACTATGATTTGCATGAATATATATTCCCCGTTCTATTATTTGATCATATATATATATATATATATATATATATATATATATATATATATCCTATTGTATATCCAATAATTAATAAACAGAACGTTATAATGGTGTTTTATTTATTCCTTTAACACGTTTATATCATTTTCTAAAACAGAGTAATTGAATAGATAAGTAATGAGGCTGACAGCTCAGCCAACTGTAACATAAGCTTATTTAAAATAAATAACGAATCAGGCAACTCAGCAGCCAACTGGCTGAATAATAATTATATATATGGCGTTGTCTGGCAACTCAGCAGCCGACTGATTCAATAATATATAGAAGAAATAAATATTTAATGCTATCTGGCAACTCTGCCAACTGGCTGAATAGGGGTACTATAAGAGGCCGGGTGTTGGCAGTCCGCCGAGCAAAGACCCTCCTCTTCCTTTCTCTCTTCCTCTCTTGCTATCTCTTTCTGCTCCTTTGGGGGTTGAGGAAACCCCTTCCTCCCCAAAGAGGCGCCCTTAGGTTAGGTATGCCCCTTTGGGGGGTTCAGCTTGGGGGAGAACTCCGCCTCCAAGTTGCATACCCCTTGCAATCCCATTTTGGGGTTGGCAACAAAGGTCGGTACTCCCCTTCGGGGGGATCAGCTTGGGGGATAACTCCAGGTTGCATACCCCTTGCAGTCCCATTTCGGGGCTGGCAACAAAGGGGGTGCCTTGGCAACGAGGGGGCTGGGCTTAGCAACAAGGGGGTGTGGGGGTGATGGTTGGCAATAAAGGGGTGGGGGTGGGGGGTGGCACTGTTGCAACGAAAGGGGGGAGGTGGCACTCTTGCAACATTATGCAACATTGCACTCATGGGTTTTTCGGCTATACTACTAATGCATATAAGCATAAAGGTTATTTCAGTTCTTGCGTTCTTTTTAACATGTAATACCTGCTATTCCAACGAGTTTGAATGTCGTGAATAACGTTTAATTCTGGTTGATTTAATTTATTTGGAATCTTTTTTAATTCATCTTTTGCCATTGTTAAGTGATTGAAATGAGATGCTATTCTCCTACACTTGGACATAACCTCGCAAAGCATTTTTGCGACGAAAGAGCATTTTTTATCACCAATTGCAGTTTATGTGCCGTACAATCTACACTATTTAATTCTGAGAGTCTAAAAGCTTTTACCATGTTGCTTCCAGCATCACGCATAACACAATGAACCGAAGTAGTTGGTATTTTCCATTTTGTTAGCACTGTATCAAACTTTTCAGAAATATACTCGGCTGTATGACGTTCTTCCAAAGTTTCCGCGCACAAAACAAGGTTTATCCGCCGCTCAAAATCTTGATTAATGCCATGGCAAGTTAAGCTTAGCAAGGATATACCAGCTGATGTCTCAGACCAGACATCTGTTGTGAATGATAAGTTGCAATCATTAATTGAATTAAGAATATCAGATACCTTTTCCGAAACTGATTTGTAAATGTCTGAACATATCAGATTCTCATAATATTTTCGAGTTTTCATTACATACTGTGGTGAGGACTCAGCCATCACGCGTTTAAATCCGAGGTCTTCAACATGGCTGAAAGGCAGGTCATCAAATATTAACATTTCTGAAATTCGGTAATCCATTGATTTTGACTTTATGAAGTTATGGGACATAAATAATCCAAAGCAGCTTTCAATTGTTCTCTGTTTTGTTTCTTCTTTCATTGATTGCAATGGAGGTTGTAGCCAAACTGGAACTTGATATTTTTTTGGCGTTTCTGATTTCGAAATCTTTATACAGATCTGTATGCTTGGATTTAAGGTGATTTATGAGACCACTAGTTGTTCTTCCTTTTCGATACAAAATATTTTTTGCATGCGTTGCACTGAGCTTTTTCATCTTTTTTAGTAAAATATTTCCACACAGTACTCGAGTACGAAGACGCCATGATTTTATTGTACAGCTGCAAAACTGTAATAGGCCAACCAAGCCTATTAGGCTAAAACAACGCACTAATTAGTCTATAAACGCGAGTCTAAACGCTAACGCACTTACTGTATATAAGTGAAACAAAACACAAAAACTAATTCACAAGAGAAGACACTAACTAGGTGATGAGACGATACTATTATGAAATATTACAACGCTGTATGAACTGGCACTCGATGAAAAGTTTTCGACTAATTAGGACAGCACTACCAACCATCAGGCAGCAGACGACAGTGAAGCACGTTTCCAGCTAGCTCTATTTTAGATAACATTTGCGAGAGAGAGAGAGAGAGAGATTGCACCGATTTGTATTTAGAAACCTATTAAGTGGGGTAAATTAAATGAATAATATTCGCATATTCGCGTATTTTGATTGCGAATGCGAAGCGAACGCGAATAAAAAAATTAATGTGAATACGAATGCGAATACTAAAAAAATCACCGAATTATTCGCATTGCGAATGCGAATGCGAATATTCGTCCCATCCCTGGTTGGGTTAGGTTAGGTTACTGTTTTGCGCAAAAACAAAAGAGCGCAAAACAATTGAGCGAGAGCAAGCAAATAAAAACTGAATAAAAGAAACAAAATAAGCTTGAACAAATATTAATTTATTAAGGATGTTGTTAAAAAAACAATATTTATTAGGAATGTTAAAAATAATGTAGTTAGGTTAGGTTAGGTTATTGTTTTGCGCTCTATTGTCTTGCGCTTAATTGTCTTGCGCTTAATTGTCTTGGCGCTCAATTGTCGGCGCTTATAAGTCGGGGTAGCGATAAAGTTACATACGTCCCATCCATTAGCGAAGCTACAACTTGGGACAATTTTAAAAAACACTTATTAAAATTTTTCAAAGAAATAACACTCGCACAACCTTTGGCCACATTAAAAGCAGTCTTCCAAGCTAAATGGGAGAAAGAAGAACATGAAGATATAAATAATTTCATTACACGAACACACAAACTCGTAGGAGAAGCCCTCCGAGCAGCAGAAAATGCATGCGACATTACATTCACTTCAAAGCAAACAAACCTAATAGTAGCAGCATCCATTTACCAAAACCTACCCGAGGCACCTAAAAAGAAATTTCAAGAGTAAGTGTACCCACAAATAAAACAAGGGAACATTACCCAGACTTAGCGACCAGAACTACCGAAAGGGTAGCGAGACCCCCATACACTACATTCAGCAGCAGCAACAACAACAACACCCTCACAAATCTAGGCCGATGCAGGGAAACACCACCTCAGAAAGAAGCTCCACAAACACAGAATGCACATCCTCCTCCTCAGTGTTTTAATTGCGATAGTTTTGGGCACATCATGAGTCAATGCAATTATCTCCCTTATTGCTCCCACTGTCATGAACATGGTCATCGCAGTGGCGACCGAAAAAATGTGCTGACAAACCCCCTGCAGGGTACAGGCCCCACTTCCAGGATCAAATCACCAACGTTCCAAAAGCCTTCCAATACTCAGAAACCAGTTAGTTCCCAGCCTCAACAGAACCATCCACCGAACAGATCACGACCACAAGGTCAACCACACTATTACCCGATGTCCAGACCCCAATATAATCAGCAAGGTCAAATGGTTCGGTACGTAGACGTACCCGTTGAAGAATCAGTTTCCCCAGAGTATACTTTTCAAGAAGACCCTCCAGTGTATGGTGATCCCATAGCATATGACTCGGGTCCTCCCATTGAAGTCAATTCAAGTTCTTTTTTAGATCCCACTTTGCAGCAATTCAGTCTTCTCCCTCCTAAATAGCAGTAATAAACCCAAATACACACATGAATTACCCATCAGATAATAGGTGCGAACGTACTAGATTTAATAATAAATTGTAGCACAGATAACTGAGATTTAACCGCTCTTCTAGATACAGGAGCACATGCGACATTGATTAAGAAACACTGTGCAGATAAGTTACTAGCGAGTACAGATTATAAATATGAAATTAAGGCACCTTCCTGCCAACTCAGAGGAGTTACAGGCACACACATACCTACATCTAGAGAAATTGAATTATATTTAGAAGTTGGTAACGCGATATATCCCGCAAAATGTTGTATTGTGGACGCAGTCGCTACCTTTCAGACAGATATCTTACTAGGTATGGATTTCTTCAACCGGAATCAATGGGAAATTTTCCCAGCCGTAAAATTAGTTAAGTGTAGAAATAAGACACACTCTCTCCATGAGAATAATAGACAGCGTAATTCTAACAGAATCAGTTTAGTTCGGATTTCCGAAAAAAAGAGGAAAACCACTAGTTTAGAGCAATTCAAGTCAGTCGGTTGCACTCAGAAGTCAGCCCCCAAAGTAATCAGTTCCAGTTGTTGAATCCAGTAGGATCAACACAGTCGGTTTCCAGTCAGTCAGTTTCAGTTCAGCCAGTTTCAGTTAACTCAGCAGTTGAGATTCGAAATCCAACTGAAACGATTTTTCAGCTAATAAGGCAAATTTTAGTCGCCGAACCAGAGTCAGATTCATAATTTTTCATATGCCCCACAGAGCATATAACAGTAGCACCTTATGAGAATATTTGTTTCCTAGCAAGAGTAGTAAACGGTCAAGGAAAACTATTAGAGCCAGATCGTACTCTTATTACAGAGAAAAGTAATTACAAGAGAGATGTTCTTATTGCCCAAGTTCTTAGTCATAGTCAGAATTCAGCTATCCCTGTTGTTTGTTTAAACAAAGGAAAAAGCCCTATTGAATTAACTTCAAATCAGAGAATAGCAACTGTTTCCACAGTACTGTAGAAATAAATTCAGATTTCCTCACCAGTACTATAAATCATGTTTCCAGTTCCTTAGAGTTAAACCCTTCAGCATTAAAAGAAGAATATAAGAAATGTCTGGAAAAACTCCCTTCCGGAATCACCAGCCTTACAGGATCCCAAACTACTGGAATCACTTCTCGATTTCCTGATAAGAAATAAAGATGTGATTGCACTAAAAGGAGATCATTTGGGCCGAACTAATTTGGTCCCTTTCGAAATCAAGCTGGAACCCAATTCCAAACCCATCTTCATTCCTCCCTATCAGGTTCCACATTCCTTATTAGTAACTATTGAGGAACACATCAAGGACATTTTGGAGCAGGATGTCATTCAGCCTTCAGCAAGTCCCTGGTCCGGTCCTATGATTCTTGTTTCCAAAAAGAACGGACCATCTCGCCCTTGTACAGATTTTAGACGCCTAAACCACATTACCATCCCAGACCGTTTCCCAATTCCAAACATGCAGGAAACAATTCCTCGATTTAGCATCCGGTTATTGGCAAATGGAGGTCAGTCCCAAATCTCGGGCATTGACTTTCTCCACTTACACTGGTCGAGAAAATCAAACTTTTTTCTCTCATCAAACATGTGAGCACACTTTTGTAGACCGGTTTCGTCCGCTGATTCCAAATCTTTTTTCGGGTTTCCTCTAGCACATCCAGTTATCGAAATACGACTGGTGTTAATTTTGGCACAATTTATCGTAAAAGTACAACTTTATTCATAAAAAGAAATGTACATCAACCTAAAAACGTTGCGAGTATGATTTTCTTTTGCAAACCTTGCACGGATCGTCGCGGTACAATCCAGCAGTAGTCTGCCAGCATACTTTCGTTCCAGAAACCTTGGTAACGATTTTCCATTGACTAGATGTCTTGATGGAAACGTTCCCCCTGTTTGTCACTCACCACGCCAAGGTTTTCGGGAAAGAAATCTAGATGCGAACGTAAAAAATGTATTTTCAAGGACATGCGACAGCCCATTTCTTGATATGCATAGAGCAGTTTCTGAACTCCATCTTGTGATTATTCAAGAAGTTTCCACAAATCCATTTGAAAGCCTGCCATGCTTTTAGTTCTAAGACATTGAGGCTTTCTTCAAAGCGTTCATCCTGCAGAACCTCCCTGATTTGGGGCCCCACAAATATTCCCACCTTCAATTTCGTTGCATGATGTTTGCAAATTTCTCAACAAGGTATCGAAACCTCTCGAATTCACCTTACCAATCGCTTTCACAAAATTTTTCATTCAGCCGAGTTTAATGTGGAGAGGTGGCAGGAAAATCTTCTTTGGATCAACTAAAGGAACATACTGGACACTGCCCGTTCCTGGCTAGTATGTGCTCCTTTGGTCTAGTCACGTCTGATGTAATGATCCGCGGTAGCATGGCTGTCCCATAGGCATAGGAAACAACAATATTTCGTGAACCCTCCTTGCATGCCCATTAACATACCAATGACTTTGAGATCACCACAGATATTCCATTGATGAGTGCTGTATTGGATTGCGTCGAGTAGTATATTCATGTTATCGTATGTCTCCTTTAGATGAACGGAATGGACGATCGGGATGGACGGCTTTAAGTTCCCGTTGTGCAGGAGAACCGCTTTCAAGCTTCGCTATGAGGAATCAATGAAGAGGCCCCACTCAGATGGTGTGTGTACCTGTGACAAGTTCTCGAAAATTTTATTGATATCATGGCAATAGCAGAGCGGACTGTCTACTGTAAAGAATGTCTCCAAATCATGGTTTCGTTTTCGATAGTGACACACTCGGACATTCTTCTCAAGTAAGTGTTTTTGGTCGAGTCTGGAGGAGAGAAGTTCTGATTTCTCTTTGGAGAGGGCTAGGTCTCTAGTGAGGTCATTCAACTCATTTTGGGTACGCCTCTCTGGCTCCATTGCTCTTCGTCAGGTGTGTCGTCAAGATTGGCCGAAGGTCCCGTATAATGATGTCAGTAAATATTTCAGTATATAAACCCATAAAATTTCTCCAGTGTGCATTCTGATTGTCTGATCTAACTTAGAGACTGAGCATTACCAGTAACATTTTAGCAGTAAACTACAGTAAGAAAAAATATCTTTGTCTTCTCCTTAGAGCCTTGCTTTCTTCAGAGAACTTATTCTTAAATAGAGAAAAATAATTTCTCGATACGTTACAAGAAGAATCGGGGAACCTTCAGAGAATTTAGTAAGCTCCACAGAATCCTCCGATCCACTACAAGAAGAAATCAGAGAGTAGTATAAGAGAAACTCCTGCTATTCCCTGTACGGTACCAGATACTCCAGAGTAACAAATCCGTTGTTGCCACCTAACCAGAACCCCCGTCAACTTTGAACCGCCCAAGGCCACAGACGGAGGAGTTAACACATATATATATATATATATATATATATATATATATATATATATATATATATATATACAGTATATATATATATATATTTATAAGAGTACAAGAAACCAACTCACTACTTTACCAGGTCAACTGGAGAAGAGGGGCGACCAGCTTGACCTTTGTGAAATGAGGAATCATCGCACGCAACATTTGAAAGGTTGAAAGGTATGTATATATATATATATATATATATATATATTATTTATTGGAGCATACATGCATCGTTTTTGTATCTCCATCATCCCAGTTATTCCTTAATATCGTTCATATATATTTATTTATATACATACAGGGTGTCCATAAATTATTCACCCCATTATAAGCCTCAATAAATTCGTTATTATAGGAGCTATCTTAAAACGGTTTGCGGCAATTAATAACACAACTCAAGAAAATTGTCTTTATTTCGCAGAACATCCACTAGGGGCACAATGGCGACAGTGAAGGAGAAAGCAATGTGTGTGCTGTGGATGTGGGAAACCAAATCTCCAATTACTGTACAGAGACGTTTTCGGGAGGAATATCAGAAAACTCCACCAACAAAGCAATCACTCAAGTGATGGCTGAAACAATTTCAAGAAACTGGCAGTGTGCTACATCAGAAAGGAGCTGGAAGGCCTAGTGTGTCTGAAGATAAGATAGCAGGAATTCAGGAGGCGTTTATCCGAAGTCCTACAAAATCCATCCGCCGAGCAAGCCGAGAACTGCAAATACCGCGTTTAGCAGTGCATAAAGTGGTTCACAAGAGGTTGAAACTTTATGCCTACAAATTACAAACCTTGCAGAAACTTCTACCAAATGACAAACCCAAACGGGTACAGTTTGCTGTTGACATTCTTGACCGTACTGATGAAGCTAAGCATTTTTTGAACAATGTCGTTTTCAGTGATGAAGCGACATTCCATCTGTCTGGTAAAGTCAACAGACACAATTGCCATATATGGGGATCAGAAAATCCGCATGAATTTATTGAACACGAAAGCAACAGTCCCAAGATAAACGTTTGGTGTGCTCTCTCCCATAACCGTGTGATTGGACCATTTTTCTTCCCTGAGAACACTGTGAAGGCTACAAATTACCTAGATATGCTTGAATGGTATGCTGCACCTCAGCTTGAGGATATGCAGCCCCGTGTGTTCTTTCAGTAAGATGGGGCACTGCCACAGTGTGGATTAGAAGTGTGGAGGTTCCTCAATGAAAAGTTCCCTTCTCGTTGGATCGGGCAAGATGGCCCTATTCCATGGCCTCCTCGTTCCCCGGATATCACGCCTCTGGATTTCTTTTTATGGGGCTACACAAAGGACAGAGTGTATGCAAAGAAGGTTAATAACATCACAGAATTAAGACACCGGATTGAAGAGACATTAGCTTCCATCACGCAAAACATGCTTCTTAATATACATTCAAAAATAGTTCAGAAGAAAACTATACAGCAAAAAAATACACTTTAAACGGAGGATATATATATATATATATTACTTATGTTACTTACTTTGTTACTTTTGTTGGGTTTGAACGATGGTTCAGGATCGACCTGCGGTCGACCTCTCTGCGGCATCCCGCCTCATTTGCGGAACTTAGTGAAGGAGGGAATTGCTCTCTGATCTCCTCCTGCCCTCGTAGCCAGCCACGCATGGCTGGTCAGGGACTTTGCACAAGAATCTGTCCAGCTGGTTCTTGAAGTTATTCACGTCGGTGTGCTGGAGATTCCTCACTTCTTTTGGAAGTACATTGAAAAGCTTTGGACCCCGTATTCTGAGGGTATTTTCCATCCTCGTTTTCATGGCTCCTTGTCCCATCGCAGCTGGGACCGTACAAAATCTGCCTCTTCTATCATTCCAGTTTGTTTCTATTTCATTTCTGAGGTTAGGGAGTTAGGGACAGAGCCCTCAAGTATTTTCCATATGTATATTATTGTGTACCGCTCGCGCCTTCTTTCAAGAGAGTAGAGTTCCAGGGATTGTAGTCGAGACCGGTAGTCTTCACCTTCCGTTTCCTCTATCTTAGACGTAAAAGTCCTTTTTATAGGTTCAATACTCGCAATATCTCTTTTTCTGTGTGGGCTTGTGAGTACTGAGCAATACTCAATTATTGGTAGGACGAGACTCTTCCATAATTTGAGCATGATGTTTGCTTTTCTGCTGCGGAAGCTCCTCCAGATGATTCCCATTATTTTTCTAGCCGTTGTGATTTTGATTTTATAGTGCTCTCTGAATTCTGCATCCGACGCCATTATTACTCCAAGATTTCTGACTTGTGGATTTGGTGTTATCTGTTTGGCTTGCGGAGTTTTGTACCCTTTTTTCTGTAGCTCTTTGTTATTACCATATCTTAGAAGTTGGAATTTTTCTTCGTTTAACTTCATATTGTTGTCTTCTGCCCACTGGAATAATGTTTCAATGTCGTTTGTAGTTTTCTTATGTCATCTTCGTTCAATATTTCCTTGCATATCTCTGTGTCATCCGCGAAGCATGATACAATACTGTCCTTAATATCTGCATCAATATCTGCAATCATTATTATGAACAGCAAGGGAGCTAATCCTGTCCCTTGTGGGACAGAGCTCACGACTTCCGAGACTTCCGATTTAACTCCGTTTACCACCAATCTTTGCGTTCTTTGCGTCAAGAAATTAAATATCCACCTTCCTAGCTTTCCAGTAATTCCTGTATCCTTAAGTTTGTGTGCTATGATTCCATGGTCACATTTATCGAAGGCTTTAGCAAAGTCAGTATATATTACATCAATGTTTTGTCCTCGACACAATGTTCCTAATTCGCACCTAGGTTGGATCCCGTTCCAGTGTGGGGAGAACGGGATCTAACCTAGGTGCGAATTTCTTAATGGTCCCTGGACTGTTTTCCCTCTTGTTTTTGGTTCATTCGTTTTTCTGTATCCACCCGAAGAGGATGCCAGTGGGCATCGAAACTTTTGTGGAAATAAACTCTCCCTATTAGAGTGGGTTTTTATTATCATATACGAACATTCATTTCCTGCTCTACCATTCTCAGCTCTTCAGGACCCATATTACAGTCAAAATAAAGCTTGCAATCTGAAGTGAAGCCAGTTTACGGGCACGCTGCACAATTCTAGGCAACCAAATTTTTTGGGTTAGTGTATTCAGCACAGTGAACATATGAGCTAAGACTACTGCTATAAAGCTGCAAACACGATCGGTGTTTATATGCCGTCTGTAAATAGCCTGAGAATTGAAGTTGGGAGTATAAGGTGTGACATTATGACCCGCAACACGGAATAGACTGTAAATATCTATCGTGAAGTTGTCCATGTTGAAGGTTGTACTACTTTGAGAGGCCTGCATTATACGGCCCATAATATACACTACATCTACAACGGCCAAGCGTCTGTATGGTATACTACCCAAAAATCATCTACATCCCCGTCATCTAACCCAAACCCGAAGGACAGCCTCATCCTGACTTCACGTTCGTCGCTGTTCTGAAAGGCAAATTCCACAATACGTTCAACCACACGTCGTAGCCCGTGTTCAACACCATTGCTATATATGGTTCGCGGGTCAACCCTGACTACGTACCGATTTATAGTCAGGGCTGTGGTGGGGGTTGCGGTTTGCACCAGCTCGAATGTTATACCTTCCTCTACAGAACGAGATGCTGCTGCTGCTGTGGAGGACACGACCGGAATTGAACAGGAGTAAAGGGGCACATTTTTATTAGTCGGGGGAGCCAATGTGGGGGCTGTGTCGTAAGACGTAGAGGGTTGTGGCTCTAACAACCGGTGCACTCATGGCACGCTTTATACCTGACGTGGAAGGCACTTCATCATCATCATGCCTCCGTTTTGAATTGTCGCGTGGGGGCGCTACAGCTGGCGTTGGTGGGGGTTCGCTAGCGGGGGTGGAACCTGTAGCCACAACTACACTGTAATCGGAATCGTCTGTAATATCGATGATGGGAACATGTTGCTGTACCTCATCGTCATTCACGGTTCTGGGAAGAAGAGAAAAAACAAGACAGTAGAATATAAGGAGCATCACTTAAAATTTTATTATATTTTGTAACTGTTACACTTAGGGGTGTGACGTATTAGGGATGGATTCTGTAGAAGAATTCAGGTTCACGAGCCCATCCACATGTATTATATCTGGCCCTACAGGATGTGGTAAAACTGTTTATGCTTAAAATCTTTAAAGATAAGGGGGAGATGTTTTAAAAATTTGTGCATAAAGTCATATGGCGCTATTCGACATACCAGTCAGTATTCAACGAGTACCAAGATGATATTTTTTCCACAACGACGTATATGACGTTAATTTGTCAAAGGGAAATGAACATACAGTCATTGTAATTGACGATCTCATGTTAGAAATGGATAAAACGTTTGTCAAGACATTTACAGTGTTCTCCCACCATCTTAACATAAGCGTATTCTTCATCAATCAGAATCTATTTTTCAAAAATAGATACATGCGTGATGTGTCGTTAAATACACAATATTTAGTCTTATTCGCTCAGCGTAGAGATATGTCACAAATTGGGGTATTAGCCAATCAAATGTTCCCGAATCAACGTAAGGAATTTTTGGAAGTTTATAAAGAAGCTACAAGTCAACGTTACGGATATTTGCTTTGTGACCTTCACCCGCGAAACACGTTTAGAGTGCTTCTAAGAACGAATATATTCCCAAACGAACCTGAAACGGTGTATATTCCAGAATGACAAAGAGGTTAAAGAAATGCCATGAGTTAATAAAAATCTATCATCGATTACCCCGGGCATTGCAACAGTTGTTTGTTAAAAATATTGACTCCGACTTTTTAAAATGCAACTGTGAAATCTGTCTTAATGTTATGAAATGTAATGTACCAATGAAACTCCCTCAGAATGCTCGGCTACGCCGTTACAAGAACATAATACGCACACTCGCTCGTAAAATTTAAACTGTGGGGAAGAAAAAGCGAATTATTGTACAAAGATCATGCTCTAAACTTGCCTATTCATAACATTATAGTTGATCATCAATCAATAAATTGTTCTGTAATACCTAATAATATCTCAATTCTTTTAAAGGAATTTCCAAAATTATTTGGGCCTACACTTGGCATGCTCAAAGATCATAAAGTGTCTATTGAATTGGATAATGAAGTCAGCCGGACCTGGTTCATCAATCACTAAAAGTGTTAACTATTTGTGATACTTTGTATCATTTATTGTAACTTGAACTTTAGCCTCTCCTACTACTGGCATCTTAACATTTCCATATTTTCTCAGAGTAGCCTTAGAATGATATAGTGGTATGGAGTTTTGGAATTTTTCTACAAAATATCCTTAGAAACTATAGTTCTAGCTGCACCTGTATCCAGTTCCATTGGAAGTTTGACTTTATTTATAGTAGCATCTATAATTAATATAAGGACCAGCATTTGTAATGCCATCCTGACTGAAAATATATTCAGAGCCTATCTGTGACTGCTTTAGACTGTTGGCTGATAAAAGAGGTTTATGCATTTTAGAAAAACAAACCTTTGCTATATGTCCAACCTTGTTACATTTATAACATACTGCCTCCTTGAAAGGGCAGTCTACCTTCCAATGCTGTTTGCCACAGCCAGTACAAGGTTTTTTAGGTTTAGCACTTTGCTTAGACCAATTTTTTGAACTATCTGCTTTTAGAAAGTTTCTTTGGCTAACCTTTGGATTATCCTTAGCCTTAGTTCCTGTAGACCTACTATTTAGGTTAATATTAGATTTAGGCCTGATCAAATTCACATCACCAAATGCCTTTGCATCCTTAGCAGCAGCTTCCCTAGTGGTGGCTAGTACTACTGCAGCATCAAAAGTTAGGTTTTTAATTGTCAATAGTTCTCGCTGAGTGGCCTCCTCTCTCAAACCCATGACAAATCTATCCCGTAGCATTTCTGTTAGATTAGGGCCAAACTCACAAGTACTAGCCAGTTTCCTTAGGCTAGCTACAAAGTCAGCAATTGATTCACCTACAGCCTGATTTCGAGGATATAACTGAAATCCCTCAAAAATCACTACCACTTGAGGCTTATAGTGATCTTTTAGAACTGTAACTAAATCTGTATAGCTACACTCTGCTGTACTCTTAGGAGCTACCAGATCTTTAACTAGACTATAAGTTTTAGGGCCTATTAGAGTTAAAAAAGATGGTACCCTTTTATCATCTGGTATAGAATTCGCTGCAAAAACAACTCCACTCTATCTGTGTATGTGTCAAAATCTTCCTCGCCCTCCGAATAGGGGCCTATTTGACCAATAACAGGCATAATAAAAATAACATAAACACAAACTAGGATCAATACAAGAACCCTTGAACTGTAGGTTAGCAATTTGCACTTCACTAGCCCCTTCCCCCAAACGGAAAAAAGACAAAAATGCAACCAAAAAACAAAAAAAGAAAACCCTCGTCGCCAATGTAGTGACCGGTAGATAAGGCTATGGTTCACACACTATATACAGATACAGTACAAAAACCAGAATTAAGTTACACAACGAAATTAGACTCACCTCAAGTATAGAACAACAGTTCCAGACAATATTCTAGATAGCCAGTAATAGTCGTTAGTCTAGCAGTTGTCAGTCTATTAGTCAATAGCTATATCTAAATAAGATTCCACTTTTTGTTATTACATTTACTGACCAATATCCATAACGCTAAACAATGATGGAACTCTGAAACATATAAACAAAACATAAACACATACATGAAAAATAAAGGCATCAACATGAAGACACCAATCAATAATAATGAATATTCTCTATCTCGCCCCCAGGGCGAGAGGGGGTTGTTCATGTAGTATGTAGCGTGTTCGTCATATCGTAATCGCTCTGCCATGAAGGTGTCTTCCTATCGCGTCCGGAGCGTCTGACGGCAGTGGCATCGGTTGGAGAAGCGGGACACTTGGACGCAGCACCTGGAGCAGCAGGTTGCGAGGAATCTCGTTGCTGGAAGCGCTCAATGGGTGCCAGGGACGGTGTTGGTGGGCACTGCTGAGGGTGCGCAGCTGGTCTGGAGGGCAGGCCTCGTGGTGGGGTGTGCAGTGGAAGTGATGTGGGCCTGGTCGGTGAGGTTACGTTGCCAGCCGGTTGGTGGGCGGTAGGGGATGATCGCTCGACTGCGGACGGGGAGCGTGGTTTCGGGGGTGAGGTTGCGCACTGCTCCAATTCTGGCGCAGGGCGCTGGAGTGGTGAAGGCGGGAGTCGTTCATGCGTGGTTTTGGGGGCGAGGTCGCGCAGTGCCCCGATCCTGGCGCAGGGCTGGAGAGGTGAAGGTGGGAGTCGTCCCCGATGGTGAGGCGGCGTCTGTGCGGTTGGACGGGCACTTATTTCCTCAGAAATTTTCTGTTTCGCAGAGTCACTCTGCCTGAACCGTCAACCTTCACCACGTATTCATCGAACTGTCGCACTTCTATTACCAGGCCAGTCTTGTCCCATTTCCTGGGGTTGGGGCCGATCTGGTTCTGGATTTTGACCCTGCCTCCGACCACGAGTGGGGGTAACCGTCTGGTGTGCTCGGACCAGTGTTCAGTGGCTCTCATGTGCCTGTTCCGCAAGGCATCCTCCCTCGCCGCCAATGTCCCAAGCCAAGTATCGTGTGGCTTGTACCTGCCGGGCACGATCAAGATGAAATCTTTGATCGGACAGCAGAACACACACATAGCGGGAGACAGCTTGGTATCTTTGTCAGGCGTGTTGCGGTATTGTAGCATGGCTCGCTGTAAAGCGTCTGTATCGAGCTCACCGTTCGGTCCTGTGTTGTCTGTGATCTGTCGTTTCGCTGTTTTCATGCCAACTTCGGCTCTGCAGTTTCAATGTAGAAAAGCTACCGAAGCCAGACGGTGGTGTACGCCCCAGTTCTCCAGGAAGTGACGAGTAGCCGTGGATGTGAACTCCGGGCCGCCGTCAGATGACAGTTCGTCGCAGATGCCATAAGTCACGAACACCCTGCGCAGGCTGTTGATGAGGCCTCTGGCGCCATCCGTGGTCCTCTCCACAATCGGCCAGTTTGAGTACCTGTCGACGATCACCAGGTAGTTGGTACCTTTATAGTGGAAATAATCGGCACAGATGCACTGGAAAGGGTAGACGGGGGACACCGGAGGAATTGGAGGAGCACTGGGCTGCGAAGGTGCCATACGGTTGCACTGGTTGCAACTGTTCCTGAGGGTAGTGATAGCAGGGGTGATGCCGGGCCAGAACACGGACACCTCAGCCCTCGCGACTATCGACGATACGCCCTGGTGGGCTGCGTGGAGCGCGTTCAGTACATCCTGCCGGAGAGAGGGAGGGATCACAACACGGTTTTCGAATACGACGACGCCGTCCACCGTGTACAGGTCCTCTCGGAGTTGGTAATATTCTCTGAGTGGGGGTGGGAGCTCGTGACGGAAGTCAGGCGTGCCTGACTCGATTATCGAGACGAGCTCTGTCATGTGTTGGTCGCTGCTCGTCGCCAATCTTACCCTGTCCCAGGTAACGGACTGCAGCGTGTTCATAGCTGAGATCGCGGAGGCCATAACCTCGTCGTTGTACGCAACCGTTCCCTCTGTGCGTATGCCAGCTAAGAATGAGTGGCGCAGAGCAGATGCCGACGGTAGGTCATCATCAGCAACAGCGTCTTGGCTACTAGCGGAGATGTCGTCTGCCAGGAGCATCTTCTCAGGTTGGCGGTCGCCGGTGGGGTGGCTGGACGTAGCGTCAGCAGCGCGATGCCTCGCACCAGGTACATGGATCATGCGAAATCTGTAGCGGAGGGTCTTCTCCTTCAGATTTCTCAGTCGAGCATTCGGTAAGTCTTCCAGCGACCTGTCGCCAAACACCTTCAGCAGTGGTTTGTGGTCAACAGCGATGATGAAGTCATCGCAGCCGAGGACGAAGTACCTGGCCTTGTCCAGTGCGTCAGCGACTGCCAGAGCCTCCCCCTCGATCGGCGCGTAGCGCGACCCGGCGGGGTGGGTGAAGCGACTGCCAACGAGGGTGACCATCCAACCAGTGCGGCAGCAAAAGGGTTCAGGACCAGGACATTCACAGTGCTTCTGGGATAGCCAGAATCCGATCCCTGACTTCGCCCAATCGGTCGCAAGACAGGTCGGTTTTGTTTTGTCAAATATACTTACACCCTCCTCGATCTCACTGATAATCACCACCTTCGACTCTTCAAACAGATTGTTGAGTTTATCATCCTATCAGAAGGGCGTCCCGGGCTTCAAGAGTTGGCGAAAAGGTATCATTCTCTTTGCCATAGCGAAAGCGTACGCCACCTGGTTAATTAGCCCAAACCATGAGCGAATGTCGGTTATGTTCTTTGGTGTAGGAAAGTCACGGATGGCCTGCAGATACTTCTTGCAGGGTCGTACTCTGTTGAGTGTGATTTCGAAGCCAGCAAACTCCAAATACAAACTTCTCAGGGTTCAGCATAATGCCGTGTCTGCCGCAGATGTCAAGCCAGTTGACTGCTTGGAAGAAACTTTGTCTCAGGTCGTCCAACCAGAGCAGCGTATCGTCGATACACTTGGTTTTGTTTGGAACGTGGGTTACTATTTCGTCGTGGGAGTAAGAATGGCGGGTCGTGAGTTACCCCCGGTATAGGTCCTATGTCCTTATCGGGGAACGACCGGTTTCTCCCCCTCAGCATAGGTTTCCAAGGAATTTTCGAAGGGGTCCGGGGCTCAGGAGATCCCCCATCCCCTACGATGTTGGGAGGTGTTATTTCAAGTCACGTGATTGACCCAGTGCACTGCGTCGATTAGCTGATCATTCCATTTCTAGGGCTAGGAGTCGAGTCGACGGGGAATCTTCTCCTCCCATGCCATAAGCCTAATGATAGGCTGTACTGGGTTCCCGGAGTCAAGGGGACCCGATAGGTCGTCTTTCGGGGGTACGACAACACGTGAAAACCGTACCTTGCACCACGTCGGTTAGCCTATGATTCCGTGTATTTGTAAGGCACGGATGAGGGGGAAATCTCAAATTAAAACTTCTCCCCCACAGCCATAGGCCTAATGGATAGGCCTCGTATTGGGTTCCCGGAGTCAAGGGATCGCCGATGAGTCTAAGCGTGTACCGGGAACAACCTGGAGAATTTTGCGAATGGAGCTAGAGGCCGCGCAAAGTAGCCTCTGTAGCCGTTCAGCTAATTCTCGGTCCACGTCTCACGGGTACCTATCGAAGTTTGATCGTGGCTGAAAGGACCTATGAAATGGTAGATAGATTTCTTTTTGGTCAGGTGATTGACGACTGCACTGCGGCGATTAGCCGATGATTCCATTTATAGGGCTAGGAGTCGGGGGGAATCTTCTTCCCCCAGGGCCATAAGCCTATGGATAGGCTGTATTGGGTTCCCGGAGTCAAGGGGACCCGATAAGTCTTTCGGGCGGTACGACAACACGCGAAAACCGTACCTTGCACCACGTCGGTTAGCCTATGATTCCATGAATTTGTAAGGCTAGGAGGAAGCGGGGGGACATCTTATCTAATCTTCTCCCCAGAGCCATAGGCCTAATGGATAGGCCTCGTATTGGGTTCCCGGAGTAATGGGATCGCCGATGAGTCTAAGCGTGTACCGGGGAAAACCTGGAGAATTTTGAGAATGGAGCTAGAAGCCGCGCATCGTAGCCTCTGTAGCCGTTCAATTAATTCTCGGTCCACGTCCCCCGGGTACCTATCGAAGTTTGACCGTGGCCGAAAGCACCTATGAAAAGGTAGGGCCGGGGTGATCCTAGCCCGGCAGCAGACCCCTCTATAAACCCCTTCGTTGACTTATAAGTAGCGCGTCATAGGGCCTATGTCTTGGGCCAAAATTTTCCATCAATCGCGCGCCCAATGCCTCGGCTCGTCGGAGCAACTGTCTCCCCGGTGCCTATGGCGACCCATAGGGCTAGCGATCAGCAATAAGTAGAAGATGGAAGGTCGCAGATTGGGCTCTAAAGGCGCCCAAATCTTGTGAGTTTCAACAGGGAGGTAACATCATGCTAAGGGGTGAGAACGTGAGTTTTAGTCCCTACCCTCTCACGGAATCTACCGGTTGAATTAATTCCCGTAGCAATGTGATGTAGGATGCTGCCTAATCGAAATTCTCACAACTTACCCAATGGGTGTTGTAGACCGTCGAAGGTCTCGAATAGCCATCACCAGAGGCGATATAGCCCTGGGGCGCCGTGCGGTACCGGTACCTGCCCCACGGAGTGATGAAGGTAGTCAGGTGACGGTCTTCCTCGCGGAGGGGCACGCTAGCGTGGTATCCGTTCCAGGCATCGAACACGGTCTTCTTCTTGCCATGGGGCACCGACCTTGCTTGGTGGAACGGTGATTGAGTATGGTGTGTCTCGCGGGTGGCATGTACAGTATGTTCAGGGGCTGGAAGTCGACCGTGCAGCGTGGCTTCCCGTTCTTCTTGGCGCACACCACCATCCGGTTACACCATGTCACCGGTTCGCCGACCGGCACGGGCTCGATTACGCCCAATTTCACGTCTTGGTCGAGTCCACGCTTGACGTCATCTTGCCAGGGAAGAGGGACGGGTACCGGGGTGTGATATGCCACTGGGTCCACCATAAGTTTCAATGGAGCGTCCTCCATCATTGGCAACGGCTGATGTGCACACGTGTTAAATGTGCTTGACTTGTAGTATTCGACTAAGTACTACCGCAGTGTGTCGCGGTTCTTCTCAGTCGCCAGGAACGGTAGTTGTGATGGCGGCCGGGGCGGTGTTTGACGTATCGGGCAGTCGCATGTGCTGGTCTGACCGCTCTCGCTGCTGATAGCACTATCTCTCGCCGGCACCTCATCGCTCGCGGTGTCGGCTGCCGAGGTTGCCTCGAGTCGATGCGAAGACGTCTCACCGATCATCGGGAAGTTGTCGGTGATCATGCCGAGCGCGATGCATGCCTCCTTGCTGAGGAACAGCTTGTCGGAGTTGTCCGTGACGTAGGTGAGTTGACGAGTTGTTACCACTTTGCCGGTTTTGTCCTTTCCAGAGAGTCGCAGGGTGATGGCGCCGAGTATTTTGATGCATCCGTTGTTGGCGGCGTGCATTCTCATCGTGACGGGGATAAGGTTGGCTTGTTTGAGGCCTATGCGATGGATAACTTTGATGCCTGCCAGACAGCTCTGGCAGCTGGTGTCAGCCATCGCACCGAGTGTAGCAATCTTGGGCGCGGCCTTTAGCTCGAATCCGAATGCAGCGTAATCTTCATCGACGGCTGTCACTGTGAGGTTTATGAATGGCTGAGGTTTGGAGGCTTGCTTAATCCATGTGTCGGAAAGGCGATGATAAAGATGATGGTCAAGGGCGATGACTCTCCTGATGCGGCGTCGGCCAGTTGTGGCAATCGAGCAGAGGGCCTCGAATACAGCACCTTCTTCGCATATTGCATGTGAATTCGCTACTATCTCGACTCTTGATGGTTTGTGCTTGCTCCTATACACTGCTTCAAAGTGGTTCTCACGACTGCAGTGGCTGCATGTGTGGCCATAGGCTGGGCAGTCTTTCTTTCAGACCCTGCCTGGGGCACTTTTGCCGTGCCCTTTCCTGCTGCAATATGAGCACACCTCATGGTTGCCTACTGCCATCTCCTTCAGAGCGTCCTTCTTGTTCAGTCTGTAGGCGCTGTTAGCAGACTCGATGCCCTGAGAGTCGAGGAGACGTGATGCTGAGCGTATGCCGGATTCTTTGGCCTTGACGAACTGGAAGGCCTGCTTTAATGTCATGTTCTGGTTCGTGGTGCCGAGTAGGTCCAGTTGAATCTCGGGGTCCTCAATGCCGCGGGTCAGGACGTCGCGCAAGATGGCTCCGTGTAGTTCACATCCGTATCGCAGCTCGAGCATTTGATGATGTACTTGCATACCCCTGCCTGGCCACGGAGTCGGGCGGCGAATGAACGCACGGTTTCGTCACGGTCTTGGCGCATGTTGTGCAGCGCCATTCTAGCAACCATGGTGCTCTCTTCTCTGACTGCGAGTTTCTTTATGGCTGCGAGCACCTCACTTTCATTTCTCCCCATCAGACTACTACCGGCTGATCGTGTGAGGTCTTTGCGAAGGGGTTCATCGCAGCACTCCAGTAGCTGCACCACTTTGTCACGACCCGTGATTTTGGTGGCATCCACATAGTCCATCCATCGCGATGTGAAGTATGACCATTCCTCGCTCGTACCGGCTGAAGATATTGTTGGTCTCTTTACCTTCTCCACTTGGGCCGTGGCGCCGGCAGCAGACACGGAATGGACAGTGCAGTGGGCTGTGAGGAGTGCTGCTACAATGGCGTCGCTGTGTGCGGGGGTCTCATATGCGCACCCCTCAATTGGACATTTCACCACGGGCATGTTGACCTGTTGAGATTCACTATTGTTTTGTATAAAGTTCCATCATAAATAAGATTCCACTTTTTGTTATTACGTTATTGACTAATATCCATAACGCTAAACAATGATGGAACTCTGAAACATATAAACAAAACATAAACACATACATGAAAAATAAAGGCATCGACATGAAGACAACAATCAATAATAATGAATATTTTCTAATATCAGTATATCTAGATAGGCTAGTAGTTCACAATAGTACAACGACAATCAACACTCCATCCATAATCGCAATGCTAATGATCATCCCAAAACATCATCGCTGCATATCCGCCCTAATCCCTCAAAACTAGTGCTGCCAGATCAATATTAGTTTTTATTATTAAGGTGTTTTTTTTGGTGTGTCGATCTGCAGACTTTCAGTCACACCAATCCACCACACTCCTACCTACAATAACTTTAGATTTAAAAAATAAAAAAGGTGAGACAACTCCTATAAGATTGTCGAATAGATTCTTATTCCCAACAAACATTTGTAGATCAATCATTAGTTAATCATTTAGGCCTATAAACTCATAAAAATGAACAAGAATTGTGTATAACATCATTTGTCAAAGAAAATGAACAGAAAGAAAAATATAGTACAGTCAATTTAGATCTGGATATGATATACCTACAGAGAATAAAACAACAAACATAGAAGCAGTAGTCATTAAACAAGTTGGTCAACAGAAATTTAAAATACCAAATTTAAAACAAGTAATACAACAACTTAAAAAACAATATAAAATTGCAGATAGAAATTTAAATGATGATGCAACAGATAATGTTCAAATGTTAATTGGAGCTGATTATATTCACTTAATTCAGAAGGGCATAATCAGAATAGGATATGGGATAGCTCTAGATACTCACTGGGGTATAGCTCCACTGGGACACATAGATAAATATAAAATAACAATGAAAAATAAAAATATATGACTAACAAACTCGCCCTATTATGACAAGGTCTTACACAACTCAAATAATGACATAAATACTGAAATATTAAATAAATCATTAACAACTGAAGAATTAGATAAAGGTGTACAACAGCTCTGGCTATTAGAGTCAGTGGGGTGCAAGATGGTGATCATACAGATGAAAATCAATTAATGGTGAAAATTTTGAAAATACCATCATGTATGAAAATGGCCATTATTCAATTGAACTACCTTGGAAGATCAATAGTCCAAAATTAAATGATAATCTAAAGGTAGCTAAAGGTCATCTCTATAATTTGATGAAAAGATTAAAAAATGACAATAGAATTAAAATGTATGATGATGTTTTCAAGGACCAGTTGAAAAAGGCTTCATTGAAGAAGTTAAAGATCACCCCTTTAAAAAAGACAACTGCCATTATCTTACTCACACAGGAGTCTATAGAAAGGATGCACCCACAACAAAACTTAGAGTTGTGTATAACTGTAGTCTTAAAGATGGCAATAAGCATAGCTTGAATGACTGTCTCATAGAGGGGCCTAATCTTATTTCAGACCTTGTAAAAATCCTTCTAAGATTTAGATTAGATGACTATGCAGTTCAAAGTGATATAAGCAAAGCTTTTTTGAGAATTCATCTGAAAAATAACTATGACAAAGATCAACTAAGATTCTTGTGGTTTAATGATCCATATGACTTAAATAAAGGGTTTAAAACATTTAAATTTAATGTGGTTTTGTTTGGAGCAAATGCAAGTCCTAGTTTACTGGCTTTAACCATCAAACATCACTTAAATTTGTATGATGAAAATGATTTAACTGTTCAGTTCTTGAAAGATCACTTCTATGTAGATAACCTTGTAGGATCAACCAAAACAGAGTCAGAATTAAATGAAGTTTACATAAAAGCAGATAAAATAATGAAAGAAGGTAATTTTGAATTAAGAGAGTGGATCACAAATAATGAGAGACTAAATCAAAAAATAAAATCAGAAGACAAAGGATTAACAGAACCAACAAACAGGGTGAAAACATTAGGCATGATCTGGGATTTGAACTCAGATTCTAAAGTTCATGACTCACTCTGCACAAAAGGCTACACCTTAGATACAACAGCTAACACAAAAAGAAAGATCTTATCCGAAAGTTCAAAAATATTTGATCCTATGGGTTTACTCCTTCCTTCTACTATCAGATCCAGGGTTCTTTTACAAGAATTTTGGAAACAGAAAGTAGACTGGGATGATCCTATAACCAATAAACAACAAGATAGCTGGAAAAGGTTAGCTAAAGATCTCAATAAATACAAAAATAAATATTCCCAGAGTTTGTGGACACAGAGATACACCTCAAACCTTGCATGTATTTGGCGATGCCAGTGAAAAGGTGTATGGCTGTTGCGCTTACCTTGTAGGTGAGGATGGCAGCCATTTGATCTATGCCAAGGGGAAAGTAACACCCTTAAAACAAAAGAAAACTATTCCTCAGCTTGAACTACTTGCATTATCTAGCTGTAAAAATAACAGTATTTCTCCATGAAGTCTATTATGATGTAAACATCACAACTACATATATTTGGCTTGACAGTCAAATCTGCTTGGCATGGATCAACTCTGATGAGTTAAACTCAAAAAACATCTTTGTCCGTAACAGATTAAGAGACATTAAAGAAGCTAGACAAAATTTGGACATAACCTTCAGATACATTCCAACAAAACAAAATCCTGCAGACTTTCTTACAAGAGGATTATCCTGTAAATTACTAAAATCCAACAAAAATTGGTTTCATGGACCTGAATTCATTCAGGATGAAACAATGTGGCCAGCAGAACAAATTAATGTAAAACTTAACATGATAACCACAAATAAAGTTGAGCCACTATTAGATTATAACAATTATTCTGACTTTGGCAAACTTGTAAGGGTAACATCTTACTGTCTCAGATTCATTCACAACTGTTTAAAGAAAATAAATAAACAAAGAAATAATGATAATGAAATGTATAAAAGTCTAGCTACCAAATATTGGATTAACCACATACAACAAACAGAATACAAAAATTAAATAGATTTTCTAACAATTGGTAAACAAATGAACAAAGTACCCTCTGTGGTAATAAACTTGAATCTCTACATTGACAAAGATGGCTTATTAAGATGTAAGGGTAGATTAAATAAATCACATATAACAGTAAACAACCCCTTCTTCTTCCTAGGGTCCATCACATTACAACCCTAATTATTAGAGAGAAACACAATGTGTTCCACAAACATTAAATGCCATTAGAAAGTTGTATTGGATACCCAAAGGCAGAATGACTGTGAATACAGTTTTGAATAACTGTGTCACCTGCAAAAGGATTCATTCCAGATCTTTCAGGGAGACCAATCCTCCTGATTTGCCAACAGAGAGAGTCACCTTTAATAGGCCTTTTGAAACAGTTGGCATAGACTATACAGGAAGTTTGACTGTTGGTTTGGGAACAACAGAACAAAAAATGTACATCATACTTTACACATGTTCATCTTCTAGAGCAGTCAGCTTAGACATAGTGAGTGATCTCTCTGCAGAATCATTTTTCTATAGCTTTAGAAGATTTTGTGCTAAGCATTCTGTACCCAAAATTGTTTGGACAGATAATGCAACCTATTTCAAGGCTGGTGAAAACCAAATAAATGACATATTACAAAATTCACATACCATAACATATCTACAAAATAACAAAATAAAATGGAAATACATCCCTGTTGCATCGCCACGGTATGGAACAATCTGGGAAAGAAATACCCAAACAATAAAGCATTGCCTAAAGAAATCAATAGGTAAAAAAAAATTGATTCTTTGAACTTCTCACTCTCATTAGTGAAATTGAGAATGTTGTCAATAACAGACCTCTTACTTATGTAGGGTATAATATTCATGATGTAGAGCCTCTCACCCCAAATCATTTGATTAAAGGCGAAGTCATTAACCCTCTACCTGATTACAATATCTCCTTGGATGATCCACCTTGGAGTGATAATAATCATGATTTGCAAAGGAGATTATCACAAATAACAAATAAAAAAACAAAATTTAAAAAGCAATGGAGTGATGAATACCTTGTTGGATTGAGAGAAAGGCATAAATATATACAAAACAAAGACTGGGTTAATGAAATCAGGGTGGGAGATGTAGTTCTAATTAGACAAAATACACCAAGACAGTGTTGGCCATTAGGTAGAGTTTTAGAACTAAAACTGGGGAAGATGGATTAACCAGGGTTGTAAAAGTTAAAACTGCTTCAGGTGAAACTATAAGAGATGTATCACTCTTATACCCAATAGAAGTAGGACCAACCACTGTTAACAAAAATGATCATGAAGATGAATCTATAATAGATTCTGATGATAATCAAAATTTGACTCAAACTATACCAAACCTAACCTGTTCAATAAATGATGTAACTAGTCCTACTACTACAATAACCTATACCACAAATAGTAGACCACATCGTTCATCTGCCCTACAAGCTAGGCAAATGTTACAACAAAAGATGAGGGCTGGAGTATTGTAATATTTCCTATGGAAAATAAATAAAAATGCAACACCCTTTCATTTTGGAAAGAGTGAGGACTTTATAAAATGTTACATTTTTTACATTAAAAAGTGAGGAAAAACAAAAATGGAATAACAAATAAAACGTAAATTATAGGTAATCTAAGATGGGTTAACAAATATTAAAGAAAAAATTGGGTTTCACATGCAATTTTTCCTTTTTGGCCGGCTCCAATGTGTGGAAAATTTGGGAGTACCGAAATGGAAGACCCACCTAATCTTGGATAAGTCACATTGACATTCAAAAATAATAATAAAAGTAAATCAGAAGGAGAACTTGAACTCTTGCTGAGAAAAATTAAAAAAGACACCAACCAAGAAACAAATATGGGATGAAAAGAAAAAAGATCCCATAGCTAGAAATGGCAGCATGTTTTTTGGAAGAAAAAAAATCACCATAATAAGAACAACTAAAAAAGAGAAAGGTATGGTTAGAAGAAGCAGGAATAAAAGTTCATCATTGGTGTCAAAAATTAAATTTAAGATTTTATATCATTTCAAGGTAAGACGTTCATAAATTTCCCTTCGGTTATTAAATTTAGGTTAAATAAGCTGACATTTCAGCTGTAATTGTTTAACAATAAAGTATGGAAGTCCAGTTTATGGACACATAGCTAGGCTGGTTCATCTTTAGCCTAGGTCTTCCATCTTCAACGTAGCCTGGGCTGCGTTTAGCTACTCTAGTTAGAGCAGGACCTATTTTTTCCATAATCGCCTGATTGTGCTTTACTGTTTTCAAGAACAATTTCATGTCTAAAAACACCTTAGCCGTCATTCGCAGAAACAACCCTCGCAGTTATGGACACAAGGCTATTTACTGGCTCATACACCTACAGCAGCAAACCGGTGTATACATAAAACATGGCCGCAACACGGGGGAAGTACCTATTAAGAGCAGTGGTCATGTTTTTTTTTGGGTTGATGGCCTAACCGAAGACCGGGCCATTGGTAAAAAGACTGTACTCCTTTAACGGTTGCTGGTGGCATGGATACCCACGTCCTGAGTGGGGAATCGTAGGAGATATCCACGGTAGATCTCCTGCCGATAGTCTTGTATGGACCCGTACCCGCAATCAGCTTATAGGCTCCCAGCTTACTCACAAGGTCTTGTGGGAGCATGAGCCCATCTGGACGGTACCGCGAAGAAATAAACACCATCAAGCCTTCAATGGTGTTGGATCCTCTCAAATACGGTGATAGCTTGTTCGGAGGGCGTACAAACCCATTCAAGCTATACTTTCCGCCTATGAAGGGCGTGAAACTCCATTACTGCGACTTCTGTTCTTTATATCCCTACGTGATGAAGAACAATCCGTACCCCGTAGGTGCACCTCAAAAACTGGTGGGACCCGACCTGCTCACCATCGAGATGTTCTCAAACAAATTTGAACAAGTACTATTTTGGTCTTTCTTTCGTAGACGTGCTCCCCCCTCGCGATTTATGGATGCCGATCTTACCCGTCGTTATAAATCACATGCTCATATTTCCCCTGTGCGTGAAGTGCGCAGAGGAGAACAATGGAGAACCAACCAACGGAAGATCAGAGGTGTATATACAAGTGCTGAGCTGTCCATAGCCGTCCGCCATGGTTACAGAATAGTGAAGATATATGAGGTGTGGAGGTTTCAGAAGCTACCCAACATTTTGACGTCGCACATAAATACTTTTTTGAAGGATAAAGTAGAAGCATCAGGCTACCCGTGAGGGGCTGAGAGCGAAGGTGAAAAATCGGCGTATATTCAGCGTTACCGTGACCGTGAAAGGATACAACTTGACCGGGCTCAAATTGTTAAGAACTCTGGCAAGTGCTTTAGTGAAAAGTTATGCCTAAATAGTCTTTGGGGCAAGTTTGCACAGAATACAGGTAAGGAGAACGTTCATTTGGCCCAAAGTTATAACGCGGTGTGGGATTGTGCCAATGCCCACGATAAAGAGGTCATGGAGATCGTGAATGTTGGTAACGTACATAATAAAATACATCATTACCGAATTGGCCACAGATACCTCACGGGTTACAAACATACCTGTAGCCAGCTTCACAACGGCATACGCACGCATCAAGCTTTGGGGACTACTGCACTCTCTTGGGCGGAGGGTGCTGTACGATGACACAGATAGCGTAATATTCACAGAAAGGGAGGGTGAATACATGAGGCCTATTGGACAATTCCTCAGAGAGTTAACTGACGAGATCAAGGATGAGTATGGTGATGGTGCATACGTTGACTCCTTTGTATCAACAAGGCCAAAAACTTATGGAGTACGGGTGACGGTGGGGGAAAAGCCGAAATATATCGTGAAGGTGAAAGGCATCACGCTTAACCAAGCGAACCGACGGGTCGTTAACTTTGACTCGTTGAAGGAGCTGGTGTGCTTAGAAGATGAGGGTGACCAACCACCCCAACTGACTGTGGGGACCACCAATTTTCGGTCACAGAAACTGGGGGGCGTGAAGGAACTTAGGGGTATGAAAGTGTGTCGTAACACCTATAGGAAACGTTACCAGGTTCCTAGCACCTATGATACCGTACCCTTTGGGGACCATGGTACTTGAATGTTATATATATATATATATTATATATGTCTATTTACCTGTTAACGATATGTTTATTTTATTTATTACGTATATTTGAATATGTTTATTAAATAAATCATGTTTCACTTAGGGTTTCATTTTCTCCTTTGTGTTTGCGTGCGTGTGTGTGTGTGTGTGTGTGTGTGTGTGTGTGTGTGTGCGTGCGCGCGCGCGTATGTACAGGGAAAATTCCTAAGCTCCGCCCACTGTAAGTTCAATCAAAGGCTACTACCTGGGCAATCTCTCCCCCTGCGTGCTCAGTTGGCCACTGCAAGCCCTGGATCTCAAACGTATATTTGAAGAATTCTCACGTAGACGAAAAATAGTGATGGCGACCCTTTGTGTGTTCGACGTTTATGAAGTGGTATTCGGTAAAGTCGGAAGATGTGGTGAATACTGAAAGACTCCCTGTCCCTCCCTCCTTTAATACTTTTAAGGCTACATTGAACCGTGAAAAGCTTGAAGAACAAGAGTTTCAAATACTCTTCGGCTATTCTGGCGAGAGCATTGCCGGATTTCGCGGCACAAACGATGTAATGGACTACGTTGTAGGACTAAACTATATAAAAGTTACGTACACAGTGAAGTGAAAGAAACATCGCGTGCAAAAGAGCAGCAACGGGTATGGGTAATGAGTCTTCTTGATGAGTGGTGTGACAAGCGGTATTATGTCATGCTGCATCATACCGAGTACGCGTACCATGCGGTTGAGGATGTAAATCTTGTCATCATGGATAGTCTGAAATACTATTACCACTACATTCATATATATCATGACGAGGTTCGCAGTGAAGTTGTGGCTAAAGGCCTGTGCGAGTTTTTAATAGAATTTAGAGACGAGTATCGACTGCTAAGCAAAAAGGATAAATATGGGCACAGTTTCTCTCAAATAGCACGCCGGCTTGTTAATAAAATGTGTGTAGTTCGTGGAAATGAACAAAAATGTGTAGTGCGCATTTTGGGGAGTGATAAAACATTAAAGCCGATATTGCCCCATGTATCGGAAAAATTCTGATTGCCCGTATAATGGGCACAAGTACTCGCATGATTCTTTCATGCTGGAACAAACCCGTACACGAGACATTAACGCTTGGTATGACTCACCCGTGTGACTCGTTCCTCACACCTGTCTCGGAGCAAAACCGCGCACCGGTTGCACTCTCACAATAGAAAACGATGGAGCTTCCTTTGAGCAGCATTCTCAATGCCGTATACGATGTGTCCGTGACGAAGTCATTGCGTGTGTTTAGACGTAAAACCGGTGCCATTAACTATGTACTTGAAACGACTTGTAGACAAGCAAACTCTGGTAAACGTAATGTTGTTCATTTTAAGTGTTGAGAAGATGAATAAAGTCTTCGTGATAGTTGAGAAGCGGGGTGAGGATCGTTATAAAATACCTGCAGGTGTAGGTACAAGAAGAGAACAGATTAATGATACCTCCTCATATGCCATTGTTTGTACGTTGTGTATAAATAACGATCAACCATGCATTGATATACGACTGATGTGGAAGAATGCATTTGATAATAACGTTCTTGTCCCCACGCGAAACCGCACTTGCACTCATTTGATCAACATTGTAATTGCTCTGCACTCGTCTTGATTGAGGTCATACTACTGAAGCTATTTTGCATGAGTTACGGGAGAAACGTAAAAAAGAAAAGCTTTGGTGAAAATACAGGCACATAATTTTTCTACTAATATTTTGCACCTATTTCAGTTCGATGTATCGTCCTGTCCGGTTTCGTAATTGTCTGCAACGTCCTGGGATGAAAATAATTCTTTCCGTCGGCCACTGGGAAAATCAACCTAGTTGCTTCAGCACTGTCGGAAGACCAGATAAAAATTATTCTTTCGTGTATATATATATATGTGTGTGTGTGTGTGTGTGTGTGTGTGTGTGTGTGTGTTGTTCTTACCTATGGTCCCCATCTCCATATAAGTGTGGTAAACTGTATAGTTCTGACTGACTCATGACGACTAGTATTGCGTGGTTGTTCACTGATAAAAATAACTGCTATGGGTTCCCGCTGAAAATGCCCCCGTTTATATTAGTGTGACAGTGCATCTAGGGCATGGATATATCGCCAATATGCGATCCTTGAACCAATCAGAAATTGTCGATCCGACGAATGGGGCATGATAGCGAGGATACGACGTTTTGAATGGCCGTCGCTACGATTCTGGAGGCGTGTCTTTATCAGAATTGGCTTAAGCAGTCCTCAGATTTTTTCACTGTTTTCAGAGAGGCCACTGTTATGTAAATTAACTTTTATCTTTTAAAATTTGTTTTCTTATTACTATTATTGTTATTATTGATTAAGGCAAATCCATTCCCCACGTCCCTATAGCAGCATTTGTACATATTTCTTAAATTATCACTTTATATATGTAAGAATGACTTTTATAGGAAAATGAAAAAATCTGGCTTTACAATTAAATTATATTATAAAAGGCCGGTGAACACTGGTTAGCGGTCACGAAATTTTCGGGTTGACTAATTCAGGACAACAGGTGGGTCATTTCGCCAGAAATAAATTTGGGGGATTAGGAGCATCCCTTTTGACATTAATTGGAAAAAAACTATATATTTGTACACTCAAAGTAATCATGTGTATTTTGGGTGTATATAGGTTTCTTCTACTATTGTTATTTTGATTGTATATTTATCTCCTATATATTTCGAATAAGCGCATGCTAAATAAATGATTCCATGTTAAATAACTCGACTAAATAGGCAGAATGACGTAGTTGTGTTTTGTTATTCAAAATATATATACTGTATATATATATATTAGTGTGGAGTGAAAATATTAAACCGTCTTGCCTCACTCATGATTTGGTGTATTGACCCTCTAGAAGTTCTAAAAAGATAATATTTTCTTTTTAGGACCCTCCACCTGCCGCATTTTTGCCGAAAACAAAATGGCGGAAAGTCATATTTTGAAAGAACCCCTAGTATAATATCTATCGGTTTTTGAGAGAAGATATCGCGTTATATTGTGCGTTATTTGGTTATAACTATGATAACGCGTAAATATATTCACACAACACAAGCGATACTTACTAATCACCAACTACTTAAGAACACACAGACGCTTATCTTAAACATCAGTCTCACTCGAGGTCAATGACGTCTTGCATATGTTTGATAAGGGATGGGGTAGGAGCCGCATGCTGCATATTGTAGCATGGGTAGCAAAAAGAAATGCAAGAAAGTTGAAAGAGCAACAAGGAAGTAAGCGAAGAAAAATAATCATGCATGAAGAATTCGAAAAGGTAGTCATTGATGATGTGCTTTGATCTGATACTAATACTGATCTCTCTAGTACCGAAGAAAGTTCAACAACTGAGTCTGAATATGAATGCTCCAACATTCAAATGAGAGCCCCTTTACCTAATCTCGCCAAGGAAGCCGACAGATTTGGTGTTTCAGATAGGGCTGCATCGGCCATTGCTTCAACTACTTTGGTGGATTTGGGGATCATTACCGAAAAAGACTGACTTTTTTATTGATCGAATTAAGGTGAGAAGAGAGAGACAGAAATTAAGAAAAACATTACAAGATGAAGCTGCACAAAATTATGGTGATGTTAAAGCTTTATATTTTGATGGGAGAAAAGACAAGACGTTGGTAAAGACAAATAAAGATGGTAAATGGTACCAAGATATAAATGTTGAAGAACATTATGCACTATTGAGTGAGCCTGGTGGAGAATACCTTAACCATTTGAGCCCTAAATCTGGAAAAGCAAGTGATGTATCTGAATCGTTGTTCGCTTACTTGAATGAAGTGACACTAGACCAGAATCTCCAGGTGATAGGGTGCGACAGTACGAATGGTGGCATAATCCATTTCATCGAGTAGAAACTGAACCGACCATTGCAATGGAGCATTTGTATGTTACATACAAATGAACTTCCCTTAAGCCATCTATTTGAGCGATACGACGGGAAAAAAACGGCCAAGATCATTCAATGGATCTATTGGTAATGCTCTTAAGACTTGCCATGAGATGCCTGTGGTAAAGTTCTCCCCAATTGTGGATGGGGCCGACAGCATCCCAGTTCTCACAGATGAGCTCATAGAAGATTTAAGTAATGATCAACAATACATGTTCAGAATAATTGGGGCCATAAGAGAAGGATATGTTAACGGAAGCCTAGAGAAACTCAAGCCTGGTCCCCTTAATAACTCTAGATGGTTAACTCTAGCTAACAGACTATGTCGTTATTGTGTCTCCCAAAAGAATCCCTCCAGAGAGTTACGTAGCCTTGTTCTGTTCATAGTAACAAACTATGGTCCTAACTGGTTCAATATAAGATTTTAATCGTATCTGTCTGATGGACCTAAACATAGCTTTCATGCGATAAAACGGTTGAACCTGTCACCCCAAGATATACGAAAAGTTGTCCAACCTTATATATCAAGGAATGCCTATTTTGCTCAATCAGAAAATATTATTCTATCAATGCTGTCAGATAGTGAGCAAACGCTGCGCAAAGTCGCAATTGATCGAATAATATAGACAAGAAAGTGTAAGGAAGCCAATACAAGGAAAATCAGAAAATTTAGAGTAACAGAATTGAACTTCAAAGCATCACATTGGACAGACATCATCTTCTGGGATAGGATTGATATCAGTGAACCACCTCTCACTTATAAATTGTGTGATGAAGAATTGCTTGAGTACGACACAAAATGTTTCAAAGTTGAGCAATACCCCATTCACACACAGAACGTCTAAAGAGCCGTGAAGTTGGTTACAGATGCATCAGCATCAGTAATATCACAGAATTTATTAGGTCAAGAATAAAAAGTCGCTCTCTGCTTCCCTCACTTGAAACCAAAAAGGATCTGATGCCTCTCCTGAAAAAATAATATTTGAGATGAACGGGTTTTATATCGCATTCAAATTTAATTGATTTACGGCATCCAACCAGATACAATTTTATTTCAATACAATGTATGCACAATGGTGTTTTTTAAGTATAGTTTTGCATTATAAAGCGTTTTCTTCAATTATATTTTTTGATAGAACACTTACTTTTATGTTATGAACATATTTTTATTTATGGACAACCGGCTGATGGCCATTTTGCTTTTATGTAAAAATGCGAGAGATGGTTTGAGTTACAAACATTAAATAACTGAATACATCATTTTTATGTTCTAATACACCAAAAAACAAGTGAGGCAAATAAATTTGAAATAAAAAGTTGTGTTTCGCTCCGCCCTAATATATATATATATATATATATATATATATATATATATATGTATATATATATATTGTACCAGCATTAAAAAATAGAGATGAATAATAAGTATGGTATACTAAACAAAATTAAAAATCTTTGGCCAGATTAAAAATAAGAAAATTCAGCATGAAAATTAATGAGAATTTACAGATCTCACTTGAAATTCCCATTTGAAACATCATTAATAAACCAGATTCGACTATATATATATATATATATATATATATATATATATATATATACGTTAACCCCTCCGTCTATGGCATTGGGCAGTTCGAAGTTGACGGGGGTTCTGGTTAGGTGGCAGCATTTGTCACTGGAGTATCTGGTACCGTATAGGGAATCGCACTAGTTTCTCTTATACTACTCTCTGATTTCTTCTTGTAGTGGATCGGAGGATTCTGTGAGGCTTACTAAATTCTTTGACAGTTTCCCGATTCTTCTTATAACGTATCGGAAAATTATTTTTCTTTATTTAAGACTAAGTTCTCTGAAGAGAGCAACGCTCGAAGGAGAAGACAAAGCTCTTCTTTTACTGTAGTTTACTGCTAAAATGAGATCAGCCAAATCAGAATGAAATTTTTCATGACATTATTTTTTTTAATGCTGATCTGTTTTGTTTTTCATTCTCAATAGGCTGATTTATTTTGCAAGATATTTAAAGAAAAAATATATTTTAGCTGTAGCAATGTCTAGACTGCTAAGCAAGAGGAAGCCATATTTTTATTTTAAACCGCATATTGACAGATCGGATGTTATGATCTGCCTGGTTAATTAAAAACGGAAATTGAAATGTCTTCTATCACGAATTACAATGAAACACGCACTTGAGCAAAAATTAAATGCTTAAGATTCAAAATTAAACGTTAATCAGGACATGACTTCATCTTTTACAACGAAAAGAGAATGTATACAGGAAATGAACATTGCAGAATTTAACACGATTACATTAAGCTAAATCTAAAAAAATTATAAGTAGTTTAAAAAGAAATAATTTACCAATTATTCAGCAGAAATAAAATTGAAACAAATAAAAAATTTATCCATCTCGTGTTATACGACTTTGGACTCTAGATGTAAAATGAATGTATGAATATAAATATACATAAGAATATAAGGATTTTATAAATATACGAATTATACGAATTAACATAAGAATTATATGAGTGAATATAAGAATTATATGAATGTAGGAATCATTCATTGTTAATTTTTACAGGGCTCTTCCCTCTAGATTGATATTAATACAATAATATGACATCCTAACTAATTCTAACTGGATGATAACTACTGGTTTTTATAATACAAATTTGTACACTCAACATAAGTTGCGGTGGTTACGTCTAGTTCAGGCGGTATGAAGACGCACTATTGCGAGAATAGTCTTTTCACTACAAATATACGAAGGATAATAGCACACACAATGATAGTACTGACGGCAGATGTTGGTAAATAATTGTTACTGGTTGCAGTATTTGTAAAAGGTTATTTTGGATATCATCTGAAAATTAAAAACGACTCAATTTATCATTCCATTTAGGGGCATGAAGTCCGGGTAGGATGGTAACCAGTTTCATGGCGGAATTCAAAATTTTTATAGCAGGTTTGAATTTAGTTTCAGACAGAAAGGGGTACGAGTTGTTAATTGCAATTTCATCATTACAAGGGGAACAATTTTATTCATATCTACGTCTTAAATTATACGTTGCTGTTGGTGGTCGTGTAGATGTTTGTGGTTTTGTAGATGTTTGTGCTTGTGTGCGGAGTTGTCGGCCTCGCTTAGGTGGTAGTGGGGTTGAACATTAAGCTCGGATTCTGAATGTGTTCGTTTTTTTCGTGAGGGTTCTAATTCACGTGGTTCATGCATTTGCGGCCGGTATGTAGGGTCCGTGCGTCGATCATCAATCGGTGAGGGTGGTGACGGAGGAGATGGTGGAGTTGAAGGAGATGGTGGAGTTCCACTGAGTGATCCTCTAGAATGGGTTTCTCCACAGTCTGATTCCGATGGGACGCTCGGTTCTGGGACCCCTTCTTGTTCAGGGATTGTCTCAAGTACTGGTGGTATTACGAGGGATCAATCTTTGTCACGGGTAGTGGTTTCTGCGGTGACCATTTCGGTTTTGTGGTCCCTGCTGGATTTGTTAATACCTTGATCTTTTGAAGGATAGGCGGTTCGGACGCCTGGCAGCTGTTTTTTGGGAAGGTGTTGCTCGGTAGCTATCTTCAAATTATCAGCGTGAATGATTTTTAGTTTGGACGGTTCTTTCCGAGGTTTTTCATAAGCCTATATGGGCCATCTCATTTTGGGTATAAATTGCGATGAACACTTGGCGGTTTCACGCTCTTTATGTAATATCGCAAACCGACGATTATAATCCGTTGACGGGGATGACGCCTATGTTGCTCTTGCTCCATCTGTTTGTTTCGTTGGTCGCGGGCATATCGAATTATGTCAAAAATTTTGAAAGATCGTTCAACTTCAAATTAGCTAACGTCACGCCTATTTTTAAAAAAGGCGACCGCGCAGTAGCTAGCAATTATAGGCCCATTAGCTTAACGTCAATTGTCGGTAAACTTTTGGAATCCATAGTTAGGGATCGTATAATCGATCACTTAGAAAGTAGAGATTTGATTAATAGTAGTCAGCATGGGTTTCGACGCCATAGGTCTTGTTTAACTAATTTGTTAGAATTTTATAACGAAATAGTGCGCGAATACGATAGGCATAGAGCAGCTGACGTTATTTATTTAGACTTTAAAAAGGCGTTCGATACAGTTCCGCATAGGAGACTAATTGCGAAGGTCAAAGCGCACGGTATACGCGGTCAGGTAGCTAACTGGTTAGAAGAATGGCTTCGTGCTAGGAGACAGAGGGTCGTAGTTAATGGTAGTTAATCGGGGTGGTTAGATGTAGGTAGCGGTGTCCCACAGGGTTCAGTGTTAGGCCCATTGCTGTTCGTAATTTACATTAACGACATAGATGTAGGATTGACTAGTAACGTGTCAAAATTCGCGGACGATACTAAAATAGGCAGTAAGGTTGTTAACGAGGACGATAGTAATAGGCTCCAAGACGATGTAAATAGGATTATGGAGTGGACAGATAAGTGGCAGATGCAATTTAACGTAGACAAATGTAATGTTTTGCATATAGGTTCTCGAAACAATAATTACACGTACACGATGGATGATAGGGAGTTAGCGAGCGTTGACGAGGAAGTAGATTTAGGCGTACGCGTATCTAAGGATTTAAAGGTTAGGAACAGTGCCTGGAGTCTTGCGCAAAAGCTAATAGGATGTTAGGCTTCATAGCGCGTAATTTCGAATTTAAATCGAAGAATATTATATTGCCCCTTTACAAGTCCCAAGTCAGGCCTCATTTAGAATATGCCGTTCAGTTTTGGTGCCCGTACTTGCGTGAGGATATTGATAGGTTAGAAAGGGTTCAACGAAACTAATTCCGTCATTGCGCAACAAGCCTTATGAAGTTAGGATTAAAGAGTTAGACCTGTATTCACTCGAAACTAGGAGATTAAGGGGGGAGCTTATTGAAGTTTTCAAAATCGCTAATAACATCGATAATGTAAATTTTGACAAATTGTTCACTTTCGATAATAGTAATACTCGTAATAACGGATTTAAGTTGCGTGGCAGACGTTTCATTACTAATATCGCTAAAAACTTCTTTGCGTTTAAAGTAATTGATAAATGGAATAATCTTCCCGCGTCAGTCGTTCATTCTACCAGCGTTAATGTGTTTAAGAACCGTCTTGACAGACATTTTAAAAATATTAACGTTTTTTAAAATAAAAAAAGAAAGTTAGCAACAGGAGCTCTGGTGGTGGTCCTCGAGGATGAGTCTGTTGACGATAAATGCCAGCTTGTGACATGCCAGCGTGTGATGCCAGCAATAAAATAAAAAAAAATAAAAATTAGACTAACACGAACGTAGAAGTAGCTCGTAGCGTAAACTAACCCACTTTTTGTTTAACTTTACCTACTTTTTTTTTCTTATCCTCTCCTTACTTTGCATGCCTGTAACTCTCTTTTCTTGCACGTTTGTAGTTTGCATGGTATGACAGTGAGTTAAGACTGTGTTTGCATGGTTTGAAAGCGTTCTTATTTTACTTCTTTTCATCTTTCACCCCTCTCCTATTTTCTCCGACTATTTTTCTGACTTGTCGGCAGTGGCCGGCGGATGATGATGGTGAGTCTTTTTTCTCTTTTTCTGAATGAATGTTAACCCACGAGTGATAGGTGTTCCTCCTTACTTAACCCCTTATTCTCTTCTCTTCTCTTCTCTTCTCTTAACCCTCTACTCTTTCCTTTCTCTCGGGCTAACCTTAGAGTGGATCTTAAGGTCTTTGTTAGCCTTAGCTTCTGTAGATCTGTAGAACTAGTTATTGATTTGCTTCTGCCATCTCGGAAGATGTTAGAACTGCCGGATCGATTTCGTCAGGCAAATCAAAAGGTAGCCGTTTGTCGTAGTGATATAGAACGAAATGAGGGGTGTCCCCGATGGAGACGTTGTTGAAGGCTGTTTGCACCATGGGGAGGGAATCATCCCATTTACGGGAGGATGCCTCGACAACATGGCGGAGGGCTTCTAAGATCTTCCGATTGTGTCTTTCCACTAAGCCGTTTGCCTGCGGATGGTATGCCACAATGGGTGTGTTTTTAATTTTAAACATGTTACAGAGTGACTCGAACAGTTTGGAAGTGAAACTAAGGCTGTTATCCGAAATTAGGATGGAAGGAGTAGTATGGGTTTGGATAACGCGTTCCACCTGGGATCTTGCCACAGTTTCCGAGGTCTGGTTTAGAATGGCAACTAATTCGCTGTAACGCGAGAAGTGATTTGTAAACACAATGATGTACTGGTTTCCTTTTGATGTTTTGGGGAATGGTCCTAGTATGTCCATTCCAGTTCTTTGTCAGGGCCGTTTGCATACTGGATTTTTATGCATGAGAGCTGTAAGCTGTGGACGGTACGTTGCCTTTATGTTTTAAACAAGACGGGCTTTCAGCGATGTGTTCATGTACCTTTTTGTTCATTACGGGAGAATGTTATCGCTCCAAAAGACTCTTGATGGTGCAGTCCGGCCCCATATGGTCATACAAAGGTGAGTCGTGTCAAAGTGCGATGGCTTTATCTACGAGATCTTTTGGTATTTCCACGAGGTGGTTTCCATCTTCGTTCCTAAAATGTACGAGCCCATCTTTTAGGTTGTACTGTTCTTTTACCTTAGATGGTTCCTTTTGTTCCAGGCGAGCCCGAAGGTTCTGGGTGTGTTGGTCCTGTTGTTGGGAGTATTGCAGACATTCGTAGTCGAACACAGGAAGAGTTTCTATCTTATTCACTTGAATGTTGGGCTTGAGTCTCGACAATCCGTCTGGAATAACGAAGTTTTCCTGGTTTGTATACGATTTTCGCCTCAAAGTCCTGAATCAACAGAGCCCATCTACTCAACCGTCCTTCAAGTAGCTTGTCCTTGAAGAGATATGTAAGTAGCTTATGGTCAGTTTTGATGATTATATCGTAGCCGTAGACAATATTTCGGAATTATTTCAACGCCCAATATACCGCTAGGGCCTTTCGATCCGTAGTGGAATAATTCCATTGAGGTGCAGAGAGAAGCTGACTGGCATAAGCAATAGGCAATTCCACACTATCAACGTCCTGAAATAGGACGGCTCCTATTCCATAGGAGAAAGCATCTGTGGCTATGATAAAGGGGTTGGTGTAATCGGGATATTAGAGGATGGGATGACAAGTTAGTTTACCGAATAAAGTCTCAAAAGCATGTTGGTGATCAGATTCCTAATTAAATTTAGCATTTTTATGGAACAATTTGGTAATGGATTTAGCAATGTTTGAAAATTGGGGATGAAATTTCGATAGAATCTGACAAATCCAATAAATGCACGAACGTCGTCAATGATTTTAGGTACAGGGCTTCAAGTTTGGCTGGATCAGGTTTAATTCCAGCGGATGATAGTAGAAATCCTAAGTATACCAGGGATTCCTGGAAGAAGTTGCACTTTGCAAGTTTCAGTTTAAGGTGTGTTTTCCTCAAACGTGATTGCACATTGTGAAGACGTTGAAAGTGTGTTTTTATATCCGAACTATAAATGATAATATCGTCAAGATAGACGAGAGCTTCGACACCTAATAGGTCGGAAAGGACTATATTCACCAACCTAGAGAAATTAGCAGGCCCATTTCGGACTCCGAAAGGTAAAACCTGGAATTCGTAATGGTCTCGGTTAGTGGAGAAAGCAATCAATGCCCGAGATTCGGGACTGACCTCCGTTTGACAACAACCGGATGCTAAATCGAGGGATGGAAAGAAGTTAGCTCTCCCTACGTTCAGAATTGTTTCCTGCATGTTTGGAATAGGGAAACGGACTAGGATGGTAATGTGGTTTAGGCCTCTAAAATCTATACGAGGACGAGATGTTCCGTCCTTTATGGAAACAAGAATCAGAGGAGCGGACCACGGATTAGCTGAAGGCTGAATGACATCCTGCTCCAACATGTCCTTGATGTGTTCCTCAGTAGTGACTAATTGGGAATGTGGAACCCTATAGGGAGGAATGAAGATGGGTTTGGAATTGGGTTCCAGCTTGATTTCGAAAGGGACCAAATTAGTTGGGCCCAAATGATCTCCTTTTAGTACAATCACATCTCTATTTCTTATCAGGAAATCGAGAAGTGATTCCAGTAGTTTGGGATCCTGTAAGGGAGTTCTCCAGACATTTCTATATTCTTCTTTTAATGCTGAAGGGTTTAACTCTAAGGAACTGGAAACATGATTTATAGTACTGGTGGGGAAATATGAATTTATTTCTTCTGTGGAAACAGTTGCTATTCTCTGATTTGAAGTTAATTCAATAGGGCATTTTCCTTTGTTTAAACAAACAACAAGGGATAGCTGAATTCTGACTATGACTAAGAACTTGGGCAATAAAACATCTCTCTTGTAATTACTTTTCTCTGTAATAAGAGTACGATCTGGCTCTAATAGTTTTCCTTGACCGTTTACTACTCTTGCTAGGAAACAAATCTTCTCATAAGGTGCTACTGTTATATGCCCTGTGGGGCATATGAAAAATTGTGAATCTGACTCTGGTTCGGCGACTAAAATTTGCCTTATTAGCTGAAAAATCGTCTCAGTTAGATTTCGAATTTCAACTGCTGAGTTAACTGAAACTGGCTGAACTGAAGCTGACTGACTGGAAACTGACTGTGTTGATCCTACTGGATTCAACAACTGGAACTAATTACTCTGGGGGCTGACTTCTGAGTGCAACCGACTGACTTGAACTGCTATAAACTAGAGTGGGTTTCCTATTTTTTTCGGAAATCCGAACTAAACTGATTCTGTTAGCATTAGGCTGTCTATTATTCTCATGGAGAGGGTGTGTCCTATTTCTACACTTAACTAATTTTACGGCTGGATAAATTTCCCATTCATTCCGGTTGAAGAAATCCATACCTAGCAAAATATCTGTCCGAAAGTGGCGACTGCGTCCACAATACAACATTTTGCGGGACATACCGCGTTACCAACTTCTAAATATAATTCGATTTCTCCAGATGTAGGTATGGGAGTGCCTGTAACTCCTCTGAGTTGGCAGGAAGGTGCCTTAATTTCATATTTATAATCTGTACTCACTAGTAACTTATCTGCACGTTGTTTCTTAATCAATGTCGCATGTGCTCCTGTATCTAGAAGAGCGGTTAAATCTCGGTTATCTGTGCTCCAATTTATTATTAAATCTAGTAGGTTCGCACCTATTATCATGATAGGTAGTTCATGTGTGTATTTGGGTTTATTACTGCTATTTAGGACGGAGGAGGGTGAACCGCTGCCTCCGAAGTCGGATCTAAAAATGAACTTGAATTGACTTCTGTTGGAGGGCCTGAGTCACATGCTACGGGATCACCATACACTGGAGGGTCGTCTTGAAAAGTGTACTCTGGGGAAACTGATTCTTCAACGGGTACATCTACGTACCGAACCATTTAACCTTGCTGATTATATTGGGGTCTGGACATCGGATAATAGTGTGGTTGACCTTGTGGTCGTGATCTGTTTGGTGGATGGTTCTGTTGAGGCTGGGAACTAACTGGTTTCTGAGAATTGGAGGGCTTTTGGGAACGTCGGTAATTTGATCCCTGGAAGTGGGGCCTGTACCCTACAGAGGCTTCGTTAGCACATTTTTGTCGGTCGCCATGACGATGACCATGTTCATGACAGTCGGAGCAATAAGGGGGTAATTGCACTGACTCAAAACTATCGCAATTAAAACACTGCGGAGGAGGGCGTGCATTCTGAGTTTGTGGGACTTGTTTCTGAGTTGGGGTTCCCTGTATCAGCCTCGATTTATAGGGTTGCTGTTGTTGTTGTTGTTGAATGTAGTGCATGGGGGGTTCTCTCTACCCTTCCGGTAGTTCTGGCTCGCTAAGTCTGGGTAATGTTCCCTTGTTTTATCAATATTTGGACACTCTTGAAATATCTTTTTAGGTGCGATGGGTAGGTTTTGGTAAATGGATGCTGCTACTGTTAGGTTTTTTTGCTTTGAAGTGAATGTAATGTCGCATGCATTTTCTGCGGCTCAGGAGTCTTCTCCTACGAGTTTATGTGTTCGTGTAATAAAATTATTTGAATCTTCATGTTCTTCATTCTTCCATTTAGCTTGGAAGACAGCTTCTAATGTGGCCAAAGATTGTGCGAGTGTTATTTCTTTCAAATATTCTAATAAGTGTTTTTTAAAACTGTTCCAAGTTGTAGCTTCGCGAATGGATGGGACGTATGTAACTGTATCATGGGCATTCCCCTCTTTAGGGTCAATAAACCTTTTAGCTTCCCTAATCTTTACATCATCATCTGTGATGTTTTCGCGTAAGAAATGCTGTTCTAGAGACTCAATCCATGTTCGTACGCGCGGTTCAACAAAGTTATTATCTATGGTTCCCTTAAAAAGTAGGAGAGTATGGGAAAGGTTTACAAGTCTACCTAAGTTAGTTAATGTATGCTGGGAAGCGGTTTGAAACATGTTGGCTTGTGCTTGATCTGAAGTTTGCGTATTTGGAAATATGTTTGAAGGGCGCGGGGTAGGTGGAAAAATGGGTGTAGGGGAATTTTCAGTGTCAGAAAGCGCACTGTCTGAATCGCTCATATGTGAAGGTACTGTTAATGTATTCTAATTTGGTCTTCTTAACCGATCTCGATCCATGGAATGATCACTTAAGTGGCTTTCCTAACTACTCTATCTAAGAAATACCTAAATAATGCACAACAATTTGCCTAACTAGGAACTAGGGAAAAAAAATTTAAAAATGTAAACAAAATTTTACTCGAATGTATGTGAATGTATGGTAATATTATGATTGGTACATTAAATAAAATTATTCTAGGCTAATTATAATAGTGGAAGTAACTCGGTTTCAATAAAAAGAAATGTATCAATGGTGTATGGAGTGTTCACTGTGTTTTGTGTTGATTCTAGCTTGATACTAATTATTAACTGTTAATTATACTGACTTCTCAAATGTTTAGTAATTATTTGAAAACAGGGTCTGTACTTAATAAGATTCCTACGGCGAAATCCTTGAAGACGTGTCCTTCAGACATGTATTGCTCGCCACTTGTTCCTGGACGAAGAATGGGCGTGGAGAACTTGGAATCGTGACACACTGGTCGAATGATGGATGTGAACAACTGGAAGTCGTGACACGCCGGTCAACTGAATGCTGGTTCTAGTTCCAAGGTCTGGAAGTCTAGAAGAATCCTGGTGGCAGAGGTCCCCAGTTGTTAACCTTGGTCTATGGCCTTGGGTGGTTCGAAATTGACGGGGGTCCTGGTTTGGTGCCAGCAACAGATTTGTTACTCTGGAGTAGCTGGTACCGTATAGGGAATCGCAGAAGTTGCCCTTATACTACTTTCCTATTTCTTCTTGTAGTGGATCGGAGGATTCTGTGAAGCTTACTAAATTCTCTGACGGTTCCCCGATTCTTCTTGTAACGTATCGGGAAATTATTCTTATTTAAGACTAAGTTCTCTGAAGAGAACAACGCTCGAAGAAGAAGACAAATATTTTCTGTTACTGTAGTTTACTGTAGTTTTCATGACATCATTATTTTTTTAATGCTGATCTGTTTTGTTTTTTATTCTCAATAGGCTGATTTATTTTGCAAAATATTTAAAGACAAAACAATATTTTAGCAGTAGCAATGTCTAGTCTGCTAAGCAAGAGGACGCTATATTTTTATTTTAAACCGCATATTGACAGATCGGATGTTATCAAGATCTACCTGGTTAATTAAAAACGGAAATTGAAATATACCTGCCATTACGAATTACAATCAAACACGCACTTGAGCAAAAATTGAATGCTTAAGATTCAAAATTAAACGTTAATCAGGACATGACTTCATCTTTTACAACGACGAGAGAATGTATACAGGAAATGAACATTGCAGAGTTTAACATGATTACATTATTAAGCTAAATCTAAAAAAATGATTAAGTACTTTTAAAAAGAAATAATTTACCAATTATTCAGCGGAAATAAAATAGAAACAAACCAAAAATTTATCCAAACTCGTGTTATTTGACTCTGGACTCTATATGTAAAAATGAATATATGAATATAAATATACATAAGAATATAAGGATTATATAAATATACGAATTATACGAATGAACATAAGAATTATATGAATGTAGGAATTATTCATTGTTCATTTTTACACACACACACACACACATATATATAATATATATATATAATATATATATATATATATCATATATATATATTCAATATATATATATATATATATATATATATATATATATATATATATATATATATATATATATATCATATATATATATTCAATATATATATATATATATATATATATATATATTCACTTAATAAAAACTAATCCTAATTTAAACTATTTTGTTTAAAAATTATATTAGTACATTATATTAGATCCAAAACTTCTGCGAAGGCAAATTCAGGGTTCTTAGGCAAGCATCGTATTGTGGGGTTAAAATATCTTTTCTGGTAAAACCTTTTCTTCCACGATAATATCTAAGCACAATACTAAAAAATTTTCTGACGAGAAGAGTGTTCAGATCCGCTTCGCTCCAAATGGTTGCAGTGCTAAAATAACAGATGTCAGGTGTTTGCGCAGAGAAATGATTTTAGCACACTGTGGGATTAGCATTTCGAAATTTACCTGCCACCCCGTCCTGTACAGGTGAGCTTTGGTCCATTAACCAGCGATGGAACCGAAGCGTCCAGATGCATACATTAATTTTCAGGTGTTCGCTTGTCAGCGAATGTGTATATAGATTTCTCTTGTACTATTATTTATTTTTGGTGCTTATCTATATAAGTGTATATTTGCTCATATATATATTAAATGTGTATATAGGTTTCTCCTCTGACCACCTAGTGTCCTCTTAGACTTTGCCAAGTATGGAGGTGGATGTAAACATTGTGTATTTACCTATTGAGGTAATTTAATTTTAGTTTTTATAGTGATGAAATTTAATTTAATTTTAGTTTTTATAGTGATGAAATTTAAATGTTTTTAATTTTGTATTGATGCAATTTTCATTTTGCTTTAAGGTTTTAATTTTAATGGTCTTAATATTGTATTGATGTAACTTTCACTTTTCAATTTTGTTTTAAGGTTTTAAGACTTAACTCACTGATGATGACAAAAGATTTGTCGAAACGTCTGATGTACAAATAAATGAAAATGTTTGCCGTTGTGTTGATCCTTCTTTTCATCTGTAAGCTCCGGTTCCCTAAGGAGAAGTCAATAGCTTTGATATATATATATATATATATATATCCTTCGTTTAAATTGTGTATTTTTTGCTGTATAGATTTCTTCTGAACTATTTTTGAATGAATATTTATTTTCTATATATTTCATATATGTTAAATTATTTCCAATAATTCGTCTAAATAAACAGAATGGTGTAGTTGTGTTTTATTATCCATAAAACGATGAAAACATCGACCTACCTTAGCCTTATAAATGAGTGATTAAAACTGGCCCCATTATACGGGGTAAATGTTTAGAGACATTTTCCATCTGCGATACATGAAGCAATCTAGGCTTTAAAGTTTCATCATTTCCGTTGCCGGGATGCGCACCAATGCCTTTTCTTTCACCAGTATGTGCACATAAACTGGTAAATGAAGATAAAATCTTAATGACACTGGGGGATCGCATTCAAGAAAAATGCATGCGCATACTGTTCCACTTTGAGGGATAAACAATATTCGTCTCCAAAATCTATTAAAAACTCGTGTATACCTTTAGCTATAATTTCACTGACCACCTCGTCATGTATTCATGGATATAGTGGTAGAATTATTTGAAACTATCCATAATCACAAGATTCGCATTTAGTGGCATGTGCGTGTACT
>JAJOZX010000858.1:102500-232500 GCA_023014485.1 Bathynomus jamesi | reverse complement strand
TATATATATATATATATATATATATATATATATATAATATATATATATATATATGTGTGTGGTGTGTGTGTGTATATATATATATATATATATATATATATATATATATATATATATATATATGATGAAGAGAACCACTAAGGAAAGGAAACAAAGAATGGTGCTCAAGCGCTTTCGTCTAATAACATCCTGAGGAACACTGAAGTAAATAAAAAGTTCGAGACTATATATAGGTCACAAAAAAAATATAATAAATATAGAAATAAAAATTGTGGGAGGAGCATACAAATTTGTAAGGAAAAACTACCAATTTTAGCACTTCGCCCTTTTTGTCTAAATCCGTTCTGAACGAATTCAAAACAACAGGATGAAGCTGATTGTTTACAACCAATTTTATAGATAATGCCTGAGTTATATATAGGAAACAAAGAATGGTGCTCAAGCGCTTTCGTCTAATAACATCCTCAGGAACACTGAAGTAAATAAAAAGTTCGAGACTATATATAGGTCACACAAAAAAAATATAATAACTATAGAAATAAAAGTTGTAAGAGGAGCATACAAATTTACAAGGGAAAACTACCAAAGTTTTAGCACTTTGCCCTTCTTGTCTAAATTCGTTCTGAACGAATTCAAAACAACAGGATCAAGTGAAAGAAGACCCTGGCTCATGTTAAAATTATTTGTAAGTTGAATAATAGCAGACTCAAGAATATTTCTATTAACAATGTTGCTAGAATGAAACAAAATTGAAGCATTATTCCAATCAATACAGTGGGATAACTCTGACAAATGGACAAAAAAGGCAGTGGACGACTGCCCCGTTCTAACAGAATATTGATGCTGTTTTACACGCGTGTGTAAATCCTTTCCCGTCTGACCAATGTAAAAGGAATCACATTGTTACAACCAATTTTATAGATAATGCTTGAATTATTGGTAGGGCTATTTTTTACTATGATATTTTTCACAATATTGTTATATGAAAATGTTACATTAATATTCAAAAGTTTAAGTACATTAGCAATGCCTAAAAACCCTGGGAAAAATGGAAGTACTAAAATCATGGGATGCCAACCCCCCAGGATTCTCGGAATGTAAGTAATTTCGAAAAAAACTCCATATAAATGATGAGTATTTACACTAAAACGCTAACAGATACAGATGTCCAACAAACATATTTGGAAACTACAAATTATAAGCTTTCCAAAAAGGATTGTTTCGTTTGGTTCGCCTTATTGGTACCGAATGACCAAAATTTGGGGTCTGGCTCACGAACTATTTGGGATGCTATGTATATATTTATTCATTATTATTTACAATCATATTATTTTTCTTGGCTGTCGTTCAGCTCGGATGCATTTTACATAGCTCTTGAAAAGCAATTAAAGTCTTTCTTTTTGTGTGTGTATCTGATTGATTGCAGTGTTTGATTGTCTAATTTGTCATTTTATTAACATTTTGCTCATTAATGATTTAAATTATTTTATATTAATATTTTAATTACTGAAGTATTTAGTGTGCAGCTCATTGTTTATCGTTGCATGTGAGTACACAAATCGTTACCGTTTATTATTATTACATTACAGTATATTTAATAATTATTTCAGGTTTAGTTTTTTATTTTAATACGTCCACCACGTGGCTGTTGTTTATCATCCGTAATCCATCACAGAATCTCGACCTTCAATTCTCTCAATTACTTACAAAAAGAAAAAAAAATTGCGTGTATGCAGAAATTCCTTCTTTCGGTATTTCCGGACTCTTGTTTCCCGTTTTTAGGTCACTAATCCATAATTCTCTCCAGATTCTTCTGTCTATCTATTAGATTGGGAAATTAATTTTAATTTTTCGTTTTTTACTTTTTACTTTTTGTACTCGATTACTTTTAAAGTCCTATACTTTTTACTTGTACTTAAGTAGTTTTAAATAAGCTTTCTTTTACCTTAGTAACTTTTTCCCAAGTAACAATGCTTTTACTAAAGTAACATTTTTCAGTACTTTGCCCACCAGTGGGCATAACTCCGATGAAAGTGACCAGCCAAACATAAATTTTCCTTACAGTGAACGATTGCCTCCACGAAAAACCTCGAGATTCTATTGCGGTGCTCAAGATTTTATAAATGTATTTTATATTTATGGTCAAAATTTAAGATTTAAATTTGATGAACTATTAAGTGTTGTAAATGCAAAAAACTTCACTTTTTTCTACGTGAAGGTCTGTCTATTAGAGTGGGTTTTTATTTTCATATTAAGTGTTGTCCTTGACCAAAAATTTGAGGTTGTAATAATTGCTCAATCCTGGTTAAATACAGAGTGTAGAGATTTTCTCGGAGAATATCAAATCCCTGGTTACGACATGTTTAACAATGTCAGAATAGAAAGAAGGGGTGGTGGTACAGTACTATACGTTTGGTCACACTTAAAACCCGTAATTTAAAACATTGCAGGAATTGCTTATATAAATGCGATGTTTGCTGAAATTAAAGACAACTCACGAAAGAAGTTAATTATAAGTCTAGTGTATAGGCCTCCCTCTCAGACTTCAGGAACAAATTTTTGATATAAGTAGCGAACATGATTTGATAATTATGGGAGATCTTAATTTACCTTGCAGGGATTGAGGTGGTCCTTTACAATCTAATTCTGGTCGTCGGTTATACGAGGGTTTGCTTGAAAGTTCACTTTTTCAAATGATCAATGAACCCACAATATTCTAGATTTAGTTTTAAGTACAAACCTAGACTTAATTGATGATATCTCTGGAGGAGACTACTTCTCCACCAGTGATCATAGGCAACTAACATTTGAAATTAAAATTAATGTTCATAATTCGGAGAGCATTTAATACGTTTTGGATTTTAAAAGAGCTAAATTTCGTGATATGAAACTGCAACCTTCGACCCAAAACACTGTTCAATAAATTTGAACTTTTCCTTTTTTTCTCAAGTGAAATCTGGTGATTCCTATAGATTTTTGTAAGCTGATTAAGAAAATGGCCACGAAATATTGCTATCACGTCAGGATTTTCAGAAAATCACTTTTTATATTCGAATATAATAGAATAATCTATACACAAGGACAATATTAAAATATTTTTTACTTAAAATGTTTTTCTTGATGATTCTCGCTTGTAAGTGACATCCGAAGCATCCCTTATGAGCGTCCAACAGTAATCAGCCAGCATATTTGGACTCCACTTTCCCTGGTATCGTTTATACCAGGGGAATGCGAATGCAAAAAATACATTTTGAAACTCGTATTACATCCCAACGATCTGTAAATTTGAAGTTCATTAACCAATTCTGCATAGTTAAGTGATTTTTTGTTGCCTAAGAAATTCTGGGTCACTGCTTTAAAGTATTCCAAGCTGTTTTTTTCAGATTCATTCAGGACTTCATCAAAGGCACCATCTTTCATTAATTCATTTATTTGTGGACCAACGAAATTTCCTCTTTTATTTGGCATCACTAATCAGATGAAATTTTTTTTTCAAGTACTGGAATCCACTTCCTGCTCTGTCCATTGCTTTAACAAAAAATTTCATAATTCCTAGTTTAATGTGTTAAGGTGGCAAGTAAACTCTCAGGATCCACCAATTTATGGCACGCAACAATTTTTTGTTCGGGAGTGAAAGATTGACGAGGTGGCCAGTTCTTAACAGTATAATGAGAATTCTTTCCTCTGCTGTCCCATTCACAAGGAAAACAGCAATATTTTGTATATCCAAGCTGTAAACCAAGAAGCTTAGCGAGTTTTCGAATAAGCCATGGATTAGAGCTGGTTTGAATTATATCATATACAAAGTAAAGGAAATTGGTGATGTAGAGCATAGAAAGGGTTGCGGGAAGCAAATATCGATCTCGTAGGTACAAGAATATTGAGTCAAGAAGAACATGGGGCGCATTTAACGCCAAATGAAATAGCCATGGAAAGAGGAATATCTGACAGAAGTGTTCGGCGAATAGCAAAATTTGACATAAACTTAAAGGGATACAAACGAGTTTCAGTACAAGCTTTAACTGGCATTCATAAGCAAAATCGCTTGCTATGTTGCCAACAATTACTTGTTAGATTTATACCGCGCACAGTTCGTACGATATGGTTTAGTGATGAGAAAATATTTACAGTTAGTAAACCAATTAATAAACAGAATGATCGTGTATATGCCGCTGTTACAAGGAAATTATGATATAACACCTGAAATTATTAAGAGAAACAGAGATTTTCTCCTAGTGTAATGGTTGGTACAGCATTTTCAAAACTAGGAAAGACAAGGATAGTTTTTGTAGAACCAGGAATACGAATGGATTCGGAATATTACTGTACTCGTGTTCTTTTTCCATATTTTCAAGGTATTAGACAAATATGCGGTGATAACTTCGTTTTCCAGCAAGATGGTGAACCTTGTCATCGCGCTAGAGCTACAGTTGATTACCTGAGACAAACAGCCCCTGATTTCATAGAACCTGCAATGTGGCCGGCCAACAGCCCGGATTTAAATCCATTTTACTACTCAGTGTGGGAAGCACTAAAAGAAAAGGTTTATCGCCTTGGTCATCAGATCCGAAATGTTCAACAACTTACAGCTACAATCGTGGACGAATGGTGTAACGTATCGCAACGATTTCTGAACAGTGCAATCGACAAGTGGCGAGATGCGTCTTGAGCTCTGGAGGGATAATGACGGATGGCATTTTGAACATCTCTTGTCATGATGTGTAAGATAAGTAAACCTCTACTGAAAAAAGGTTGTTTTAAAGTTTGTTTACATTATTTGTTTAAAATATACATTTAAAATAGTGGCCTAGGTTTTCTTGCCATACCCTATATATATATATATATATATATATATATGGATTCTAAAACAAAAAAGTAAAAATAAAACTAACTAAAATTTCAAAAATTAAAAGTTTAAAAATGTTAAGTTTAAAATTTAAAAAATTTAAAATTTTTGTAAAAAGGACTGACCTGGATGGTAAAAGTTACAAATGACAAGTGGAGAGAAAGGAAAAAACAACTTAAGTTAGTGCGGTAGTTGCGTTAAAAAGGTGTTGGTTGGTTAGGAAGTATGTAATTTTATCGAAGAAAGGCTATCGTTTAGTTCTGGGTTTAATTTCTTGATAAAAAGGGATTCTAAAATTTTAAGATCAAGTGAATTAGAAGCAGACTCTTTTGTATTAGATTTTGTATTAGATTTTATATATAGATATATATATATATATATATATATATATATATATATATATATATATATATGTGTGTGTATATATATATATATATATGTATATATTATATATATATATAAATATGTGTGTGTGTGTGTGTAAAAATTAACAATGAATAATTCCTATATTTTTATATTCATTCGTATAATTCTTATATAATTCGTATATTTATATAAATCTATGTATTTATATACTCCTTATGTTCCTTATATTCATATACTACTTATATTCGTATACATTTATATTAATATATTCATTTTTAAATAGAGCCCAAAATCGCGTAACGCTGACACGCGTTTGGATAAATTTTTGATTTGCTTTCTATTTTATAATTGGTGAATTATTTCTTTTTAAACCACTTAATCATTTTTTTGGATTTAGCTTAATAATGTAATCTTGTTCATTCCCTGTATACATTCTCTCTTCGTTGTAAAAGTTGTAAAAGATGAAGTCATGTCCTGCTTAACGTTTAATTTTGAATCTTAAGCATTTAATTTTTGCTCATGTGCATGTTTGTTTGCAATTCGTGATGGGAAGGCATATTTCAATTTTCATTTTTAGTTAACTCGGCAGATCATGATAACATCAGATCTGTCAATATGCGGTTTAAAATAAAAATATGGCTTCCTCTTGCTTAGCAGTCTAGACCTTGCTACAGCTAAAATAACAGTCTAGATCTTGCTACAGCTAAAATATTTGTTTTGTCTTTAAATAATTTGCAAAGTAAATCAGCCTATTGAGAATTTAAAAAATCAGATCAGCATTAAATAATAATGATGTCAGTAAAAATTTCAGTTTATAAACCCATAAAATTTCTCCACTGTTCATTCTGATTTGGTTGATCTAACTTAGAGGCTAAACATTACTTGTAACATTTTAGCAGTAAAACTACAGTAAGAAAAAAATCTTTGTCTTCGAGCCTTGCTTTCTTCAGAGAACTTAGTCTGAAATAGAGAAAAATAATTTCCCGATACGTTATAAGAAGAATCGGGGAACCTTCAGAGAATTTACTAAGCCTCACAGAATCCTTCTATCCACTATAAGAAGAAATCGGAGAGTAGTGTAGAAGAAACTACAGCAATTCCTGATACGGTACCAGCTACTCCAGAGTAACAAATCCGTTGCTGCCACCTAACCAGAACCCCCGTCAACTTCGAACCCACCAAGGCCATAGACGGAGGGGTTAACATATATATATTAACAAGATGATGGTGAAAAGCTTCATTTCTTTAGTCATAGGCTGATTGTTTTTTAATAATTTATTTAAATCTCCCGACTTTTGCGAATATTCTGTATGGATTCTACTCATTTTATAAGGCGTGAAACTAGTTTGGAAGTGGCATTGTCGATGCAGGATTTGAACAATTAGAAAACCATGCAAACACCAATCTGAACCATGAATCCATGTAATGTTTTTTAAATTTGTTTAAATATATGTAACTGATTATTTATATAGGCAAATGTTTTTGTGCGGTTACGACGATTTTGCATTTGAAGTTTATTGAATTATAATTTATTTTTTGTTTGATCAGTATATTATTTTATTCTGTATATTTATATATTTCTTAATAAGGTGAAAGGAAGAAGTTTTATTCTTTACACTTAGCCTGATTGGTTTTTTAAAAAGTTATTTAAATTTCACGACTTTTGCAAATACTATATGTGAATTCTATTAATTTTATAGGGCGCGAAACCTGTTCGAAGGTAACGTTGTCGATGCAAGATTTGAACGCTCATCAAACCCTGCAAACACTAATTTGAACCATGAATCCATGCCAATTTTTTAAATTTGCTTAAATTACACGGGCCAACAAATATTTTTTCATCAGATATAATTATGGGTGTGCTAGATAGCTGTTGGGACGCTGATTCCAAATCTGTTTCCGGTTTTCCTCTAGCATGTCTAGTTTTCGAGATGAGACCAGTCATAATATATATAATAAATACAGGGTGTTTCAGGAGGAAAGGTCAATACTTCGGGAGGTGATAGTATCAGTTATTGTGAGAAAAGAAGTTCATATGAACATGTGTCTAATTCTGAATGGTTACGAACTTACGGAGATAGAGCTGTTTGAATCTACAAATACAAAAGCATTGTTAATGGTAATCAAGAAAGAGAAACCAATTACTGTTTCTAACATTTAATGTTTAAACATTGGCATTTTGAATGGTATCAGATACAGAAATGACAAATTTGTTACAGTTTACAATACGTTTTCGAAAATCCCACTGTCAACCTCAATGCACTTTGCAACTCGTGTGCGAAGATCGCGTGTTGTTCGTCTGAGTTGATCTTGACGTTCCTTTATGCGGGCAGCAGCATCCAAAATGCGCGCGAGCAATTCGTTTCGTGTATCCACCTTTCTTTTGTAAACTTGACGTTTCATCCACCCCCACAAACAATAATCTAACGGAGAGAGGTCTGGAGACCTTGGCGGCCATTGAATGGGACGACCGCGGCCAATCCATCGACCAGGGAAAGTTTGATTTAGGTATTGCATCACCAGACGGGTAGAATGTGGAGGAGCTCCGTCATGCTGAAAGTACATACCAGCGCGTGTAGCCAAAGGAACATCCTCCAATAGTCCTGGCAATTCATTTTGCAGAAATTCTAGGTAACTTTGTCCTGTAAGACGATTCTCTAAAGTAACAGGGCCAATCAGCTGATCATCGATGATACCGCACCACACATTGGCAGAGAAGCGATGTTGAAAATTTGTTTCCACAGTGGCATTTGGATTTTCGTCTGACCACCGATGAGAGTTACGAGTGTTGTTGATACCGTCACGGGTAAAAGTAGCTTCATCGGTGAACAGTATTAATCGAAGCAATCGGCGATTAGCATTTACCCAATGACAAAATTCCAGTCGCATGGCAGCGTCTCCTGGTTGAAGGTGTTGTACACGCTGTACATGATATGGATGCAAGCCTTCCTCACGTAATGTTCGCCATACTCTTGTGTGTGGTACACCGAGACGTGTAGAAATTCTTCTTGAGCTAGTAGTAGGACTACGCTCTACCAACTGAAGAATGTTTTCCACTTCATCCACATCTAGTTGACCTTCACGTTCAGATGAAACATGAGCGCTGGGAAGTGTACTAATCTCACGCAATGTCTTGAAAACCCTGGTAAACACTCTTCGATCTGGAAGTCTGCGGTTCGGAAACCGTCGACGGTATTCTGCAACAGCAGCTGTTGCACTTCCATCGCAAAAACCGTAGACATACACCATATCTGCATATTCGGCATGTGTGAAGGTGTGTGGTATTCTTAACACTGCTTCAAACACCAAGCAATGTCACTCACAACAGCTGTCGATTGGCTTATGTTATATGCTTACATTACAGCTTACATGGTTCAAGGTTATAGGGGAGGGAAGGAGGAGGAAGAGCTGCGCGAGCATCACATTCAAACAGCTCTATCTCCGTAACCATTCAGAATTAGACACACGTTCATATGAACTTTTTTTTTATCACAATGACCGATACTATCACCTCCGGAAGTATTGACCTTTCCTCCTGACACACCCTGTATAATATACACACACACACACACACACACACACACAGTGTATATGTGTATATATATATATATATATATATATATATATATATATATGTATATATACCATGTTATAATGTTATAATGTTTCAGACCAACAAAGACCCTAGGATCCACTCATCGCTGCTCTACCTAACTGTGTTCGTAATTGGGTATTGTGCATGTCCGCCGTGGTGGCGGAGAGGACCTACAATTTTACGTGGGTTCCGACCAACAAGGCCTTAATTTTTACTACCTTAAATTATACCCAATCTATCAACATATGCATCTAATCGATTTTTAAACATGTTTATAGACGTGCTACTAATTACTTCTACCGGCAAACTATTCCAGCTATTTAATATTCTATGTGTAAAAAAGTTTGTGGTAACTGCTGTCTCGAACCTTCTACTTGTCAACTTACACCCGTTATTTCTAGTCCTATTATATTGAGATATTTCGAAAAAGCTATCTCTGTCTACGTTATCGAACCCATTCATAATTTTAGAAACCTGGATTAGATCACCCATTAGCCTCCTACTCTCGAGTGTAGTCAATTTTAACTCCTTAAGCCTATCCTCGTATGACTTCGACCTAAGCGACCGAATCATCTTAGTTGCTCGTCTTTGAACTCTTTCGATTTTGTCTATATCTTTTCGCATATACGGATTCCAAAATTGGATCGCGTACTCCAAATGGGGTCTAACTAATGATTTATAAAGAGGAACTATAATATCACGCGATTTGTACTCAAAATTTCGAGCTATAAAACCTAGCACTTTGTTCGCTTTATTGACCACTGCTGTACTTTGTTTCGCCACTTCTAAATCACCAGTGATAACTCCTAAATCATTTTTCTGCTCTACGCTTGCTAACTCCTTCCCTGACATACTATACGCAAAATTACCGTTACGCAAACTTATATGTAAAATTTTGCACTGATCGACGTTAAATCTCATTTGCCATGTGACTGACCAATCAACGATTTTATTCAGATCTTCCTGGATTTTACCTCTATTATCATCATTAATCGTCCTACCACCCAACCTCGTGTCATCCGCAAACTTTGAGACTGTACTGACTAGGCCGACATCTAAATCGTTAATATACAGTATATAAGAAAAAGCAAGGGACCCAATACAGAACCCTGAAGAACGCCGCTCGCTACATTAGCCCAACACGACTCCGCTCCATCAACGACCACCCTCTGTTTCCTACCTCGCAACCACTCTTCTATCAATTTATTACTACACCCCTGATTCCATGGGTCTTAGTTTTTTCAATGAGTCTTTTGTGCGGTACGGTGTCAAACGCTTTTTGAAAATCTAAATACACTGCATCAACCGGCCGGTGACTATCGTAAACTTCATCCACGCTTCGAAAAAATTCTAAAAGATTAGTTAAGCAAGATTTTTTTCGCCTAAAACCGTGCTGCGTATTTCTAATCAAGTTATGCAATTCCAAGTGTACCTTACCTAAAACAGACGTTAAACTGATTGGCCTATAATTTCCCGACGCACCTTTATCGCCTTTCTTAAAGATAGGTGTTAAATTTGCTAACTTGAAATTATCTGGTACGCACCCCTCAGAAATAGACGCATTAAAAATCTTTCTTATCAGCAAAACAATGCTTTCTTTTAATTCTTTAAGTTGTATGGGATATATGGAATCCGGCCCCGGTGATTTACGCATTTTCAGTTTAGCAATATAGCGCATTACCTCCCTTTTACTAACCACAATATTATCCAAAGTATTACCATTATCAAAAGGTATTATGTCTATGACCGTAGGGATATTCGTTACATCTTCTATAGTAAAAACTGACGTAAAAAATTCGTTTAGCAAGTTAGCCATTTCCTTGTTTTCAGAAATTAGCTCTCCGTTAAAATTTTCAATGGCCCCAAAACACTTTTTACTGGATTCCTATTGTTGACGTATTGAAAGAATCTCTTGGGGGTTTCCTTTGCCGTCATGAGCTATGGAGATTTCAAATTCGCGCTTGGACTTTTTTATTACACTTTTCGCTTCACGCCTTAGAGATATGTAGTTGTTTCGTAACCACAAATTGTCTTTATCGCACTTATGTGGCCTATAATCCCTATCTTTACTCTTTATAATATCTCCTACTCTAGAAGTAAACCAGAAGGGCTTGTTGTTTACTTTCGCACGCTTAATCTTGTATGGTACACATTCCTCATTTATAGTCCTAAATACTGTTTCAAACGATTCCCACATTACTTTTGCGTTGGAGATCCCCATTACGTTTTCCCAATTGCGTGTGACAAAGTCTGCGTGCTAGGAGTTAGGAATTTTAGTCGAGTTAGCTGGTTTCAAGTGACTTACTGAGAGGACAAACTGTACCATATTGTGATCGCTATTGCTTAATGGTTCTATTACTTGAAGATCCGTGATTAGCCTAGCATCCGTAGTTATTACTAAACCTAAAATACTGTCCAACCTCGTAGGTTCCCCAACTTTTTGAATAAGAAAGTTATCCTCGAGAAAATTAACTAAACGATTGCCTTCCGCGTCACCCTGCATTGTATCGTAATTCACGTTGGCGCAATTAAAGTCACCCATAACTAAAGCCTGCTCACTACCTATTATTCTCTTTAGTTCACGATACAACGTTTCGTCCGTATCAGCTGTCTGATTAGTGGGCCTATATATAACCGCAACAACATGTTGCATATAGATATATATGATATAATATATAATACTATATATACAATATATAATATGCGTCCTTTATACATGTAGTGGAGTATTTTGTCGTTGCAGCTTACGTGTAGGTTTTTGCTTTACCGTGTCTCTACACTCATGTATGGCATTTTGTCGTTTCAACTTAGGCTTTCCGCAGGTTGTCTTGTAGTATTTTAGGTGAAAGCAGTTGCTGGCCACAAACTTGCAAACGTTGCACATGTACACCCTTTTATTCTTTGGCGTAACAGTCACATGTCTAGGTGTGTGTTTTGTTTTGTTTTGTGTCGCCCATTTACATCAACCCACTCATTGATCATCACGTCTCGAAAGTGTAAAAATCACCCCGACAATTTCTGTTACGTGTGCGGCTCGTTCGCCACTAAATCACAACGGCGTACAATCACGATAGATCTTCGGAAAACTTACCAGTTATACATCGGCTCTCCATTAGGCGACCAAGATAAGGCGTGGGCCCCTCATTTTATCTGTACCGCTTGTTCGAATGGATTACGTGACTGGTTGAACCAAAGGAAAAAGTCGATGCCGTTCGCTATACCCCTGATATGGAGGGAGCCGAGAGGCCATCATGGCGATTGTTACTATTGCAATGTTAACATAACTGGATTCTCCGTGAAGAACAAGCATAACATAGCTTGTCCGAACGTAGACTCCGCGATCAGACAGATCCTTCACGAAGACACGATGCCGATTCCGGTAACTCCACAGCATGGACTCGATTCTTTAGAAGATGAAAGGGAATCCGACGAAGGTGCGATTGGCGGAGATGCGGGACCTTCTACCGAATTTGAATACAGACGAAGAGCAATCGGAGCCGGAGAGGCTTACCCAAAACGAATTGAATAACTTCATTACAGACCCAGCCCTCTCCAAAGAGAAATCAGAACTTCTCTCCTCCAGACTCGACCAAAAACACTTACTTGAGAAGAATGTCCGAGTGTGTTACTATCGAAAACGAAACCATGATTTGGAGACATTCTTTACAGTAGACAGTCCGCTCTGCTATTGCCATGATATCAATAAACTTTTCGAGAACTTGTCACAGGTAAACACACCATCTGAGTGGCGCCTCTTCATTGATTCCTCATATCGAAGCTTGAAAGTGGTACTCCTGCATAACGGGAACTTAAAGCCGTCCATCCCGATCGTCCACTCCGTTCATCTAAAGGAGACATACGATAACATGAATATACTACTCGAAGCAATCCAATACAGCACTCATCAATGGAATATCTGTGGTGATCTCAAAGTCATTGGTGTGTTAATGGGCATGCAAGGAGGGTTCACGAAATAATGTTGTTTCCTATGCCTATGGGACAGCCGTGCTACCGCGGATCATTACATCAGACGTGACTGGCATCAAAGAAGCACATACGAGCCAGGAACGGGCAGTGTCCAGTTTGTTCCTTTAGTTGATCCAAAGAAGCTTATCCTGCCACCTCTCCACATTAAACTCGGCTCAATGAAAAATTTTATGAAAGTGATGGGTAAGGCGAATTCGAAAGGGTTCGACACCTTGTTGAGAAATTTGCAAACATCAGTGCCTCGAAATTGAAGGAGGGAATCTTTGTGGGGCCCCAAATCAGGGAGGTTCTGCAGGATGAAGGCTTTGAAGAAAGCCTCAATGTCTTAGAACTAAAAGCATGGCAGGCTTTCAAATGGATTTGTGGAAACTTCTTGGGTAGCCACAAGTCTCCCGCATACAAACATGGAGTTCAGAAACTGCTCGATGCATATCAAGAAATGGGCTGTCGCATATCCTTGAACATACATTTTTTACGTTCCCATCTAGATTTCTTTCCCGAAAACCTTGGCACGGTGAATAACGAACAGGGGGAACGCTTCCATCAAGATATCCAGTCAGTGGAAAATCGCTACCAAGATTTCTGGAACGAAAGTATGTTGGCAGACTACTGCTGGATTTTGTACCGCGACGATCCGTACAAGGTTTACAAAAGAAAACCGTACTTGCAACGTTGTTAGGTTGGTGTACATTTCCTTTTATGAATAAAGTTGTACTTTTACGATAAATTGTGCTGAAATTAACACGAGTCATGTTTTGATAACTAGATATTTTAAAGGAAAACCGAAAATAGATTTGGAATTGGCGTACAAAACCGGTCTAGAAAAGTGTGTATACATGTGTGATGAGAGAAAAAAGTTCGATTTTTTCGACCAGTGTTTTTGTATAGAAGGCATATTTTGGGTGGTTACGGCGAATTTGAACTTGAAGCTTTATATAATTAATGATATATATATATATATATATATATATATATATATATATATATATAGAGAGAGAGAGAGAGAGAGAGAGAGAGAGAGAGGCCAATTCACTAATTTTTGGCATTATGCATGTTTATAAAAAACATATGAATACAAGTATTCTTATTAGAATGGATACCATACTGGGATTTTGTGTGCACACAAACTAGGTTACACTAGTTAATTCATACACAGTATACAAATAAAAATTTAAAAGGCTTACACTTCTACAATTATAGCCTTCAGAATTAATAACTATCTCTCCAGAGTTTACAAAATACAACATAAGAATTATAAAGAAAACCCCTCATTCCTGCTACACTGTACGCTGGTTTTTAGCGACAAATGGAAATAGATAATTTATTTCTCTATATACAAATTTATCATTTAGGTGTGAATCGCATTCGCATTTGCTGAAAATTTCCTAAAAGTCCTCATAAAAAAGCTTCTAGACATGTACAGCAAAAATATCATGCAGTATTGTCCATATACTTTATTGTAAATACTTTGGTGGTTATCAGGAATCGATGTAATGGTAGGTATATGCAATTGTTTTAGGAATTTCGAGATACTTGGATCTTGAAATGGAGACATCCCCATGGAGTTTTAGTAATATACAGTATTTCCTGTCTCTTCCTGAAATACACCCCCACCCAGTGAAGTCGAGGTCCTGTCTAGAAATCAGTATTAAGTATGATTTCGACTGAATCTTTTTTGCTAGGCAGACTCAGCACTTCGTTTTTTGTGTATGTACCTATAAAGATGTTTCTCGTAAAGCAGTCACTCCTCATAACCCTCTGAATTGTTAGTGCATCGATTCAAAGATCGTTATTATCGATCTAAACCGGTCAATTTCAATCAGTCATTAGAATTCTAGATAGAATAATACGCTACTAGGTTTTGTTAGAGGCGTGCTAAGCCCTATTTTCAAAGCCAAATGCCCCTGTTTTTGAGGATTTAATTGCTTGTAAGCATCCGAGCAGTAATCAGCCCAAATGTCGAAGGCGTAGACATTAGTTCTGTTTATATAGTCATCCACTGATATCCCTATTCCAATATCATTACATCCGTTTGTACCAAGAAATAAGTTGTGGGAGGCACGGGAACACAACGAAATTTTATCGTCAGTAAAGTATTCCGTTTCTAGATCTCTACCGACAGATTCACCAACAATGTTTTATGCTTCAAGTTAAAATTTTCAAACTTGAATGAAGGTTTTTACATTGGTCTGAAACAGTGCCATGACTGACCATTGCTACAAGTATGCTTTGCGGTTAATTTCCTAACACTACGTTGTCAAGCTGTTTCGAGGTTAAACCAGACGTGACAGTAAACATTTTCAGTTGGGTAGGTTTTACAGGGTATTTAACTGTTGGTCTCAACAAAAAGCTTTCAATCTCCATTTGTTTAGATGCAGCAACATTTGCACGACTGATATTGGCATACGTTTCAATAGTGTAGTATCACACGCTTAGAGGCTTCGTCTGTGTCCTCAGCCAAATTTAAACATATGTCGGGGGCAGTCTGTGTGATTTTAATCTTCATGTCAAACCCATTGACGAGAATTCTCTCTTGAAACGTGTGATCATTGTGTCGGTATGCTTAGGAATCAAAAAATTTATTTTTTTGAATTTTTAAATTTGTTTTTTACACCTTTTTCTGCTTCAGACGTATAATACCCTGAGACTCGCAAATGGATTTCTGTGGGGTTTACTGAACAATTTAGATCATAAAATTATGCCCGATAATGATAATAATTGAACCCTGCGGAGACGTTCACTTGGTTTAAATACAAGTTGCATTCACTGGTCATTGTATGCAAAGAGTTAGTTTTAGGATAGGTTGGATAATTATCCTCATAATCTGTCTCGTCACAGTGTGCTATTTGGACTTTTGTACTGTATATACAGTAGATATATGTTGCTGGCATCGTAAAATAATGAGCCTGCGCCGGGTATAGCGAACTCTACACGGGTAGTCCACGACCCATCTGTGTTGAGGGATTAATCGTGACGTAATCGGAGTTCTCTATAGATGTCTGTGTAGGTAGGATGCTAAAAGGTCGAGCTCCGATTTACTGCATTCGGCGCTGTGTGGGTGGACTAGACGAGCCATGCTGAATTACTGGTAGTGTTTACCTGACCCAACCTTACACCCTTACACTGTACAACCACAAATACTTATGAGAACTAAATGTACAAGATTGGAGTTTATATTAGTTAAAGAAGTTAACCGTATGCTTTATGCGTTTAGAACATCTCTCTGATATTTTTTGAAGTCTTTCTCTTTTGTTTTACGATTCGTGGTGACGGCTGCTTCTTCATCAATCGACCTCTCATTTTTATTTTTCGTTTTTTTATACCCTTTACTGCGCATTTTCAGTTTCACAACTTTTTTGGCGTCATCAATAATCTCATTTCTCGAATGGTGTAATTGTCTCTTCAAAGCTTCTTTAGGCCTGACACCAACTATCACATCTTCAACCGTGTTAATGCCTGATTGTAGAACCTTCCGACCAAGATATTTGGCACCACTCTTTAGTAAGGGGATAGTTGTTTGTACTATAGAAGAAGAGATCGAACCGAGCCCATTATCGTGTTGGTATTTCACACCACGGTACACAAATAAAGGTTTTTGCATCATACGCTATCACGCCGAAATTGAAGTTTTACTGTTAAGCTCCCGTAAATGGAACGTTTTAGCACACAACCGTTCTTATATGTAGCACAATACTGTTTAGTAGGTTAGAAGCAATTCAGACATAATGGGGATTATCGTATGTTATTCACAAACTTTTTGCTCCATGCTCAAGTATATGCACAATGCATAGCAAACGCACCTGATTGTCGCCCGCAAACTAATGTTCCACGATATTACTGTAAATGTAAAACATAGGAGGTCTGTCTGGCAGGCTAGCCATTTTTAGGTGGTATAATAAACTAGCCTTATCAGCCGGTAGTTCGTGAAAAGTATCTCTTTGGAAAGCAAAATTGTATCTTCCATTAGACAGAAACTTGAACACTTCTTTGTCCCTAATATTTCTTTTCGCTTCCGATTCTAACAACAGAGCATATTCCAATCCTACAATCCATGCTACGCATATTTCGAAAACTGGGTCATTTGTAAGTTTAGATTTATTCAAGCTTTTAATTAGGTCTCTTACAATACAATATCCTCCATGTTGTTATAATGAGCAAGGCCTAGTGTTATTTCTGTGATGTAGTACTGTACACCGCCGTTCTGTGCTGAACACATGGTTTATCCTTTACCGGACCTGCTTTCTCAACTTCACAACGTTTTCTAAGAATCATAAAAACAACTTGTTTTTCATCACTGCTGAAAAGCGTGGCATGCAGTTGAAATTTACACAAACCTACCTCGTATGACTCACGCTCTAAATCGATAGGCCTGTGCAGATGTGTTGTGAAGTTGGCCGGAGTATTGTCGGGATACGTCCCCAGCGAAGCTGAGGAGAGCAGTGTGCCGTACAGTAGAACTGTTCAGAAGATATGATACATAAAATTAGTCTCATTATTGAGGTAGCTTTTATATAGGAGTTGAAACTCTCTGGGCAACCAAGCCATTTTACCAAATACATTTTTTGTTTCCCCGAACCTTTGCTTCCGAAGATTTTCTCAATTTTAAACGGTTTTTTACTAAATTCAACATAACCTTTTGCAGTTCTTCGCCATAGAAACCACCCTCAATTTCTTCACCATTTAGGTCTTCAACATAATACACCACCACCCATCACCCCTCCTTTAGGTTTGATGGATCTAACTTTAAAAATTTCCTGTGTCCAACCTTGTTGAAAGTCTTTCTTGAACTTTCCCCCTCTCGTGAAACATGTACATAATCAATCATTGATTTTGAAAAGTTGTACCAAGGATGACGCTCTTGTATTATATTTTGGGTCTGTATACACACCTCTTTTAAAAAACTTCATTTGGAGATGTCCCAATCATGCGATAATAAGAACGAGTATAGGATGATGCTAACTGACTCAAAATGTTTATATATCTGTAAGTATTTATGTGCGTAAAATAACGATGATGCGCTCCCTAATCGTTCGTTACACACTTTCCTCTAAATATGTTTTATGCACTGAGTTGCTGCTATAATAACTAATGTTAAATTCCACCAATATATTTTGAAAAGAGCTACTTATAAACTATTTCCTTAAATATGTAGAGAAATACTCTGAGATTTTAATTTTCATTTAGCATCAAAGACTTTGCAGTTTTAGCAACTACGTCTAGCGTTTATTTTTAAGAGGTACAAGCAAACGAGAAAACGTCAATTATAATTGGAATATACTTATAACCATCATCATACATCAAACCAGCATATCAGTCAAACCAGCCTGCCATACAGTGTCGAGTGATGGCGCATTTGTTTTAGTAGTTTTAAACATTCTCCGCACAGGTATTCTGTTCATGCAAAGATTTCTCAACTCTGTACAGTCTTTCAACTCCACCGTAAGGGGGGTTAGGAATATCGTAATATCAATTTTCTAATACGTCAGCCATTTACATATCTTAGAAACGTGTGGATAGGGTCGGGTGTTGGCGGTTCTCCCCTTTTTCAATGGTTTTAAGCCAGGTGTGCTCGTTAAAGGGGTACTCTGGTATGTATCTTGAGCTGTTTGCTCTAGAGCTTTCATTTTGTTTTGGTTACCAGTCACTGTTTTTGGAATGTTCATTTACTGTAACCTTGTTTTAATATGTTCCCAACCTGATGGGGGGGGGCTCTTCCACTTTATCACCAAATCTTGGATGATGTCAATAATGTTCGAACCCTGCACCGTTGACCCTTCAGCAATAACTTCACTTGTGCTAGACCATTATATAATTGGATCACCACTCACTAGTTTAAAAGGATTTAAGTCTTTATTTCTCAATATATTAGGAAAACTACCTTTTTGTACAAAACGTTTTTTCTTTGACAGCTTGTCTTTTTACGAACGAATGTTTGTATTATGTTCATGTAACGACGTAAACGACTCTTCTGCTGCACAGTCATTGGAGCAGTACATTTTATAACAGTGAGAAAGACTTCGCAGATATCATACATTTTAAAAAGTCTACGACAACGTTTTTACTAGTCGCTGAAGAGTAGGTGGTAGCCGCGGGAACGTTTTTATAAACTCGAGATATTTCTTTACATGTTTCGTGATTCTGGTATATATATATTGTTTCAACTTCATTGGGAAATAAGTCTGTTCTTAGAAGCACCCTAAAAGTGTTGCACGGGTGACTGTCACAGAGGAAATATCTGTATCGCCGACTCGTAATTTCTTTATAAACTTACAAAAAAGCCTTACACTGCCCTGGAAACATTAGACCAGAATTAAGAAATCTTATCAAGGATTAAAATTTTGTTTTACCGGCACTCCTCATTGTCACTCCCCTTTGGCACTGACACTCCCCCACTCGGTGGCACTGGCACTCCTCTTTGGCATCCATCCCCCTCCCCACTTCGGTATAAATACGTCTATACTACTAAGCTGCACTCAAAATGTAAGTAGTTCGTGAGATTAAAATTTTAAGTTCTTACTGACTTAAAAAACTTCTGTTCAAAATGTAGGATGAGCGCTAATTTTCTGCAAAATTTGTGTTTAAAACAAAAAGGCGTTACCTACAAAATTCATGGACTAGTCTGAAAAATGAGTCCTGCAAAAAGACAAATTTTTCCTGTGTACAGAAAAATAACCCAAAAAAGAACAGGACAAGAATAACACAAAAACAAAAAAACATTTGGCGTTAAAACTTCAAAGTTAAAAAGACTTTCTTCGAAAGAAGACGTCAGCGAATCACAATATCCAATTACCCAAAGTTTAGAAATGAAATAAAAACAAACTGGTATGAGAGAAGAGGTAGATTTTGTACCTTTTCAGCTGCGGTAGGACAGGAAGAGCCATGAAAATGAAGGTGGAAAATATTCTCAGAATACAAAACCCAAAACTCTTAACGTTCTGCCAACAAAGCTCAGGAGCCTCCGCCACACCAACTAACTAAATTCAGGAGTCACCTGGACAGGTTCTCCTGCAAATACTTGCGTATGCGTATGAGGGCAGGATGAGAGTAGAACGGAATTCTTTCCTACATCAAATTCACCAAATGAGGCGAATACTGTCAATCCTGAACTGTTGTTCGAAAATAACAAAAGTAATCTATACCGAGTGGAAATAATTAGAAAGAAGCGTTGTTGGTTTTTATTGACCCAAAAAGTCTTGCACAGTATTTATATCAAGGCTGGGGTCAAATACACTTTCTTAACTACAAATACAAGTACAAATATGGTCATTTTGGAATTGTCAAATACAAATACAAATATACACTTGCAACTTTTTTATTTGGCAAAAACAAAAACCAATACGAGTTTCAAATTGGCTAGTTGTGACTTCCACCATTTAATTATTTCTTACCGTTTTGATACTGTTCAACTTAAAAGTAATGAGCATTACTAAAAACTGTTTCGTTAACAATTAACAAAAACAATTCGTTACTGGTTACACTTTACAAACATCAACTCTTCAAACCGCTCATCATTTAAGGTGCACCTCTCGTGTTGTATTTAACATGTATTTGAGAAAATACAACAAATACAACGATCAAATATAAAAAAAATACAAATACACATCCTTCGAGATTCCTCAAATATGAATACAAATACAAATACGGAAAATGATTGTATTTTAAATACAAATACGAATTTGACCCCAGCCCTGATTTATATAGAAGTAAAAATTAAGATATTTTACCGATTTATTTTCAATGTGCAACATGCAAGAAAATATTTGCGCAGAAGGCGATGTAACACAATTGTAAGGGTCCGGAGAATGTTTTTGGATAGTTTATCGGAGTCTTTAAACCTTACAATGCGTCTAGGTGGTTTACTGGCTAGCATTGCTGACTACGAATCCATCGGCCCTGGGTTTGATACCTGGTGACGGAAGTCGGCGCGCAGCAAACCCAGCTGTTCATCCTTCCATACACTGGGTAGCCTAGTGAGTAAGATACTGGGCTGATGATCGGGAGGTCATGAGATCGAATCCTGGCGAGGACTTTGTAATTTCTGACCACTCGTGGTACGTCGTAGTTCGGATTCCACGTCTAGCTGTTAGTCTAAGGTGGAGCAACAAGCTTGACCTTCGTCAAGATGATCAATTCGGGCGGAAGCAAAACTAAGGTGTGTATATATATATATATATATATATATATATATATATATTTTAACTGCAAACAACACAGTATAATTAATGTAAAGAATGACGCTTGTGTAGAAAAGCGTCAGCACAAGATGGGGAGAGAGAACGAGCAAATGAAAAATGAGGCACCTTCCAGGAATCGAACCCGGGACAAGAATTGTGAAGGAATTTCCTGGAACAAGTTGGAATAACAAATCGGTGAAGAGATTAATAAAGAAACTTAAAGAAACTGAGTCAACTGAAAGGAAATCTGGAAGTGGCACACCTAAAAGTGTTTCCACACAAGAAAATATTGACTATGTCCAAACCGTTAGAAGACCGACCTAGCTCACACTTGTCTCAGCGGAAAATTGCAAGAAATTTGAAGACTAGTCGCAGTTCTGTTAAAAGAATGCAGAGAGCTCTAGAACTTAAGGCATATAAAAGAATCCGTGTCTCGAAACGTGACAGCAATGTTAGACAAAAAAGGAAAACTCGCTGTAGAAAGTTGCTAGACAAATTTTCAGCGCGTGATGTTAAAAAAATTGTTTTCACAAATGAAAAGGATTTTACTGTTGAAATTGCGCGAAGCCACAAAAACGATGTTGTTTACGGTGTTGTGCGTAAAAGAGATATTCCTCCGTCGAGGCTTTACCACCAGACATGTCGGTTTTCAAATAAAATCATGGTTTTAGCTGATGTATCATGGAACGGAAAGACTACTGTAATATTCATTTCATTGATGAAAATAACAAAAAAGTGAGCTCAGAAACTTGTGTTAATGTTTTTGAACAAAATCTTTTGCCAGAGTGTCGGCGTCTGTATCCTGATAATGATTTCATATTCCAGCAAGATGGAGCTACCGTTCATACGAGCAAGTACATCCAAGACTATCTCCAACAGAATGTGGCTCATTTCATTGGAAAAAATGGCTGGCCATCTCAGTCACCGAACTGCAATCCAAGGAATTATTGCATATGGAACTCTCTGGCAGAAAAGGTTTATGAAGGTCAAATAGAAAAATTTGCTGAGTTGCAATTAAGAGAAAAGATACTTAATTGTTGGAACAAAATAACTTTAACTAAAGTCAGAAAGTGTATCATGTCTTGGAAGAAAAGGTTAAGATCGGTTTGTGAGCAAGACGGCGGGCATATTGACCATCTCTATCAATAAATAAGATGTGAATAATAAATTTTTGTTTCATGATATTTGTTTAGTTGAGTGTACCTTATTGTTTCCTTCATTTTCGAAAAAGTATTGCATGTAGAATTCTGAAAAATTTTATGGCAGTTTGTCAATAAGTTGAATTTATATGGATTTCAAATTTGAGATTGGACACCGTATATTTTGGAAGTTATTGCACTTTAAATCCTGGGACGGTTTTTCTGGGCCACCCAATGTACAGTATACTTAGTTAGTTAGACTAACTTACATAATTTAGATAAAAAGGAAGAAAAGGCAAGTAAATTGAGTAAGCGAGTGTAAAACATGCAGTGGCGGAGCGTCTGGGGGGGGGCGAGGGTTAAGTGCCCCAGGGCCAGGGTTCTCAAAGGGCCCGCGCTTGGGACCTGGTAGATGTTTTTTCTGCATACTTACTAAAATTTTAAACTACCAATTTTATTATAATCTCAGTATAAATTTTGTTATAAAATAGCAGTAATTATGTGTATACGGTAGTCAGGGTATATATATATTGTACATTAGGGGTGTTCAAAATTAGGAAATGTTTAAAAAATGTAGCATACTGTGTTTTTTCCCATTACTTGGTCCAAGTGAAGACTTTTGGTACCATTTTCATCATGCTTCAGTCATTTACGGTAAAATGTTAACTTTGTAACTAATGAAGATAACCCTATCAACCTGCATCTCTTTTTGATCCTCTCGACGAAAAAATGCAATTGGAAACAATTTTGATCTCGGAACGAGTTACAGTTTTCAAGATATTTGACATCAAAATATGTCGATTGTCATCGAGTTACACAGTTTTATAGTGATTCAGGAATACGTCCTTAGTGATTTCTGTGTTAAAAAATTTAATTTCATTTGGTATAAGTCGCTGTGTACAATTGGAATGGTCAATTTCTTTTGTATGTAGATACCATATATCAACTGGCCAGCATGTAATATAATACCTCTTTTCCAGGTATCCTAATAAACGATCTACGTCCTACACAACTTCCTCAAGCTAAGAGGGATCCTGAACCAGTGACAACCCGTAGTGGTAAAAGACTTCAGACGCCTCAAGTACGTCCTCGTAAAAATGCCAAAGTGTCACCATCTGTACCCGTTCTAAGAAATGAAGCAAATAATTTCCTTGTAGGTCAGCCGTCCTCTTCTATATGTGGCGCAAGGTTGCTTACAGGACAAGTGATCCAGTTTTTCTTCCATGTACTGTAAATCAAAGTCTATCACTGAACAAGAATGAAGCGTTTAAAATAACCGTAGACAATGTATTGACTTTCTGGAACATGGCATGTATAAAGACCATTCGGCCGCATAACTGCGTAGCGAAGCTGCAAACTTTCTGGCGTGAGTAGAGGCTGTTGAACAAGAATAAGAAAAGAGAGATTGACCCAGAAAATAAACGGGTCATCTTTGCAGATAAACTCAATAAGCTCTGGGATATTGGAGCCTCTGATGCTATCGAGGAAGTCCTAATGAACAGGCTTCTTACGACTGATGATAAACAGGAAGACATAAGCTTTCATCTGGACCAGCGCGATGGACGAGAAGCTACACTTAGTGGCAACGATAAAATCTTCGCTGATAAGAAAAAGCTTCAGACATTGAGGGCGCTCCAGAAACAGAACGCAATGCGAACTGCATCAGCTCAAAGTAGCGCATCAGCAGCCCCAGAAGATGAGGAAATCGGCGCCCTGTCAGATAACAGTGAGACAGAGGACCACGGAGAGCCTGAGAGCACCGATTTCTCACCAGGACCATGAACAAGGCTGTAGTTCATAGCACTGAAGGCGCCAAAACGTATCATGCAGGACTCCGAGCTGACAACGACATTTGATAGGATCAAAATGACTGATAATGAGGCAACCATGATAGTAGTTACAGTTCTAAAGGTGTGTGGCGATAGCTTGTCCAACTTCAACTTGTCCCGATACACTACGCGCCGTGAGCGCATGGTAAACAGGCATAATATTTCGCTAGAAATTCTGGATTCGGTTCCACAGAACCCTCGTTACACTATATTGGGACGGTAAGTTGACTAAGGACAGGCACGGTGATGCCCACGAAGCACTTACTATACTTCTCTCAGGTCCCACTCCCAATTTTTCCAAGGGTAAGCTTCTTGGTGTTCAGAAGCTACCACATGATACTGGGAAAGTTCAAGGGGAAGCAACTGTAGAGATGCTGGAAATGTGGGAGGTTAAAGAAAAAAGTGAAAGCTTTCGTTTTTTATACAACCACAAGTAACAGTGGCTGGAAGAGTGCAGCCGCTAAATACATCGAGGAACTCACTGAGTATAAAGTGTTCTACCTGGGCTGCAGGCCCCATGTTTTTGAACTTGTTCTTGGCACTGTGTGGGAGACCTTGTTCGGAAAGTCCAGCGCTCCTGAAAATACCATATTCCATTAGTTCAAGTCTGCATGACACTCCTAGACACTAATCTGCCGCATCAAACACTTCAACTCTCGTACCCGTGGCTTCTGAAATGCGCAGAAGAAGCAAAGAAAGACCTGAGTGAAGTGCTTACAACGGGAGAGAAGTTGCCTTGGGACGACCACAGAGAATGTGCAGAAAACGCACTGATCCTCCAAGGGAAAGTGCCTCCTCGAGGTCACCATGAGAGAAAACCTGATCCAACGCACCACGCTCGTTGGATGGGCAAAGTTCTCTTTACCCAAAAGATGTTCATGTGGGTGGAGCAGTTACACTATGATGAGAGGTTCCTGACGAAGCTGAGAAGACTGAATACTTTCATTCAGTTGTTTTACACGCCATACTGGATGAAAGCAAGCATGGGAGCGGATGCACTATTCAATGACCAAGGCCATGATGAGCTTCAGACAGTTAGACGTGGAGGTGGACAACACCACTCTCGAGAAATTCTTCCGTCACAAGTGGTATCTGAAGGAGAAAGTCATAGTCTTCTCTCTATTCAGTCACCATCCCGCAGCCACAGACGAACTGAAGCGGGCAATAACGTCGAAGCTAATTGAAACTAAGAAACCAGACAGCTTCAGGATCGGGAGGCCAACTTTTACAACCATCAGTGTCACAGCAGAAAGCGAGATACCGGACTATGTGGGCCATGATTCTCATTTCTTGTTCAACTGCCTGGATGTGAGCGATGAATGGCTACAGAAACCCGTGGCTGACTGGCCACAAGATGCGGATTATAAGGTCGCAGCGAATTTCGTGAGAACTTTGAAGGTGGTAAACGATGCCGCTGAAAGGGGTGTCAAGCTGAATACAGAGTATGCCACAATAATAACTGGCAACCATAAGGAACGGCAACTATTACTACAGGCTGTCGAGCAGCACCGAAACAAGTATCCCGACTTCTCAAAGAAAACTAATATAAAATTGTAGAGAATAATTTGTAAATTTGTTTATCAATAAAGAGTCGAGGCCGGGAGGGTAATAAAATGCAAATGCCGGAGCCTCTTCTTCAGGCCAGACAGGGGTGATCCGGAGTGGGCATTTTATTATCCTCTTCCCCCGTTATTTTTACTGGTCAAACATGAAGACGAAAAATTACTACAAATATACATGAAAACATTAATAATAACATATTTAAGTGGTAAATATCTTGAAAACTGTAACTGATATCGACATCAAAATTGCTTCTAATCGCATTTTCTCATCAAGAGGATCAAACCGAGAGGCAGGTTGATAGGGTTATCTCCATTAGTTACAAAGTTAATATTTTACCATAAATGACTGAAATATGCTATCTTTAAGTTCTTTGAGCGACCTAGGCTAATTTCGATTTTCATGAAAATGGTACCAAAAGACTTCACTTGGACCAAATAATGGGGTAAAACAGAGTGTGCTGCATTTTCAAATATTTCCTAATACATACATTCCTAATAAATTCTTAATATTTCCTAATACATAATACATTAGGGTGTGTCAATTTTAGTAAAGTCAACAATTCAAAAACTACTAATGCTCAAATGATGTCATATTATCTAGCAAACTTAGAAATATCTTTAGTGTTGTTTAAAAAAGCCATTTACCTATTTATATTTGACCATAAAGGTTTGAAATATAACCTAAATATGACTGTAGCATCGTATATCAATGTACCATTGGTATGTGTGGTCAACTTTGGTTATTTTTGGTGTGCAGTATGGTTTCTAAATTTCACATAGTCAAAAATGCTGGAGTTTTGATTGTGAATGCATGTGTTTTCCCTCCTTTTTGACAATTTTGATTACTTCGTAACATAAATATTGTGTAATTCAAATTATTCGAAATGTTATGTGTGACCCAAACTTTCTGTATATTTTGATATGATAGATATATGAAATTGTCATTACTTTGAATAATTAAGTCTTGTACCTATAACAACACAACCTTTTATCTGAGCTTATAGGAAGATATTAAGAATTTCAATTAACTTAATTTTGTGTAATCATAATCAGTAGGCCTATCCAAATTTCAATGACATTTCTTTTGTTCACAGGTCCACAGGATGAGTCAGAAAGAAATCAGAACCCGAAGCAAATCAATTTGTCACCTTAGTCATTTGGTGGGGACTGGGAGGGAACTTCCCCCTGCTGAGCTGCCCACAGCCAGAGATCTGCTGAGGTATGGTTTGTTGAGGAGAGAGAGATGAGTGAGGAAGACAGGAGGAATTACCCAGTTAATGACCTAATAAACAACGGCATTGTTCCAGGGCTACTGGTTCAGTGGAGAAAGGTCAACGCTCTATTCACAGGACCTGTAATCAACACTGAGGTCAGGATCAGGGCTAAAGTGAAGGCACTGTGGGATGAGGCAGTGAAGGTGTCCATTGGCAATGTGAAGCTAGAGGTCAAAGATAGGTTCATGATGAAACTGGACAAATTGGTGGACATCCTGACCTGTCACTGTTTGATCAGGAGCTGCAGTGAGCTTGAGTGCAACCCTGTCTGTAGCAGTGAGGTTCACATTGACTGCAGCTGCAGGAGCGAGCAGAAGATACCAGTGCAGGAGCTTGCCTTCATTAAAGGTCAGAGGGAAAAGGTGTGCAGTGTGTGGGCACAACAGATGGGTCTAGCTGATCACCCTGAGATCAGGAGACAGGAAGCAGTGCTGCAGAGACAGGAGCAGAGAAGGAAGGCCGAGGAGAAGAAGAGGAGGAAGGCAGAATAGTCAGCCAAGAAAGAAGAGTTGAGGGAGGAGTCACTGCTGGGGATGGAGTTGGAGGAGACTGGAGATATACTGGAGGAGGCAGGGAGGAGAGAGGAGGACGAAGACTTCATACCAGAGGCTGTGACAACTTCTTCCTTGCCTGTGGCTAAGAATAAGAAATACAACACTGAAGATATCACCAACATAGCTCTGGCTAGCTTGAGACATCACACTGGACTGAGAGAGACTGCAGAGATTGCCACTGCTGCCTGGATTGATGCTGGTCTTATCACAGAGTTTGACACAGCACTGGTGATTGGCCACAACAAGGTGAGGGACTAGGAGAGACTGACTAAGGAGCTGGTCAAGATGTTTGATGAAGAGATTAGGGAAAATGGTATCACCTGTATCTTCTTTGATGGGAAAAGAGATGATACCAAAGTGATGATGGAAGCTGAGGGCAGTGACAGGCAGTTTCCTGGCCTCATTAAGGAAGAACACTACACAGTGTGCAATGAACCAGGGGGGAATATTTATGACATTTTGTACCAGAGGAAGCTGCAGAGGAGAGAAGTCATGCTGAGGTCATTGCTGATCATCTGGTGAACTGGCTAAGAGAGAGAGGAGCAGACCAGACCCTTTTGGTGGCCATAGGAGGTGACAGTACTAATGTGAATACTGGCTGGGAGGGAGGAGTAATGCATTATGTGGAGGCCAAGCTTAGCAGGAAGTTGGTGTGGATTGTCTATGACTTGCACACTGGGGAGCTGAGTCTCAGACACCTGGCGACTGCACTAGATGGCAAGACATTGAGCAACAACAAGTGGTCTGGGCCCCTAGGGAAGATGTTAGACACCGCCAGTCCGCCACTGAGCTGGAGACCAACCCAAACTTCACGAGGATCACTGTTGGTCCTCCTCTACCCCGTCTCAGTCAGGAGGCAGTCAAGGACCTCAGCACAGACTAATCATATGGCTACAGAATCATCACTGCCATCAGATCGAGAGAGGTACCTCAGAGTCTAGCTCTCCTGGAGATTGGGCCAGTCTGTCACAATAGGTTGGTCACCACGGCTCTAAGGTTCCGCAGATTGTGAATTTCCAAACATGGGCTGAAGGGTAGGAACCTGAAGAATCTGAGGATAATTGTGGAATTCATAGTGGGAGTCTACATGCCAAACTGGTTCAACATCAAGTTAAATCACAGCTGGGTGGAGGGGTCCCAGGCATGTACTGTACCAGCTGGAGCTGCTCAGAAGTCAGAAGAAGGAGGTGATAGGAATAGTGATGCCTACAGTGAAGAGATCAGCCTGGTATGCACATTCTGAGGCTGTGCTCCAGGCCATGCTGTACAGTGAGGTGGAGGAGGAGAGGAGGGAGGCAGTGAAGAGGATACTGGAAATCAAAAGTGAAGGAGATGAGGACACACAGGTAGAAAACTGCAGTGTCAGACCCAGGAAGACAGTATCAGACATCAACCCAGATGCCACCAAACTCTCGGAGCTTATTGACTGGAACTCTGGCGTGACTGAGCCTCCTCTGACCTGCTCCCTCACCACTGCTGCAATCAAGGAGTTTCTGGATAGACCAATGGAAGTTCCTGCATGGCCCTCACACACACAGTCAGTAGAGAGGTGTGTAAGGATGACAACTGAAGCAGCACAACATGTTTACTCACAAGAGAGGAGGGAGGCGTACATCAGTTGCCAGGTGGCCAGTAGGGAGCTCATGTCCAGGAACAAGAGCAAGGCAGACATGGCATCCTTGGCAAAGTTCAAGAAACCTATCTATATTTCTAAGTTTTAATATTGAAATACAATCAAAATGTCCTTAATTGTATGTAATGTATGTAAAATGTAGTTATATACAATAAAAAAAATACTTGCAAAAATTGCTGATTTTTCGTAAATTTCAACTTCAAATATAAGTAGCTAGGAATGGTTAAATCTGGATTTTAAAGCCATATTTCGATTTAGCACATAAAAATGCATCATTTGGTCACTAGTAGTCTTTGAAAATCTAAAGATTTCACTTTGCTCCCTAAAATTGACACACCCTAATAATACATGTATGTATAATACATGTATTCTTAATAAACATGCGTTTGGGTTTTAAAATTATATTAGCAATGTGTTGAAAGCATATTCACAATCATTGGGTATCATATAAAATAAATAAAAAGGTACTGAGTTAATTTTTTACTGCAAAAAATTATCACTTTATCATATTATTATTTGCGTGAGGATATTGATAGGTTGGAAAGGGTTCAGCGTCGTGCCATGAAACTCATTCCGTCATTGCGCAACAAGCCTTATGAAGATAGGATTAAAGAGTTAGACTTGTATTCACTCGAAACTAGGAGATTAAGGGGGGAGCTTATTGAAGTTTTCAAAATCGTTAATAACATCGATAACGTAAATTTTGACAAACTGTTCACTTTCGATAATAACAATACTCGTAATAACGGATTTAAGTTGCGTGGCAGACGTTTCATTACTAATATCGCTAAAAACTTCTTTACGTTTAAAATAATTGATAAATGGAATAATCTTCCCGCGCCCCGTCGTAAACTCTACCAGCGTTAATGTGTTTAAAAACCGTTTCGATAGACATTTTAAAAATATTAACGTTGTTTAAAATAAAAAAACAATTGGCAACAGGAGCTTTGGGGGTCGTAATCGGGGATGAGTCTGTTGACGTCTAATGTCAGCTTGTGATATGCCAGAAAAAAAATTAGACTAATACGAACTTAGTTGTAGCTTGTTGAGTAAATTAACCCACTTTTTGTTATTCTTTATCCTTTTTTCCTTCTCTCTTTATTGCATATCTGTAGTTTGCATGTTTGCATGGTATGATAGTGTTTGAGTTAAGAATGTATTGTAATGCGTTCTTATTTCACTTCTTTTCATCTTTCACGCCTTTCCAGCCTAGTGGGCTGCATCCTCTACCTCCCTATGGAGTGGAGGATCGGTCTGCAAAAGTGTTGCTTTGAGTTAAGAATGTGTTGTACTTGAGTTAAGAATGTATTGCATGGTTTGTAAACGTTCTTATTTTACTTCTTTTCATCTTTTTCCGACAGAGTGGGTTCTACCTCCCTATGGAGTAGAGGACCGTTCTGCAATCTTTCCTATTCTCTCCGACTATTTTTCTGACTTGTCGGCAGTGGCCGGTGGATGATGATGGTGAGTCTTTTTTTCTCTTTTTCTGAATGAGTGTTAACCCACGATTGATAGGTGTTGCTACTTACTTAACCCCTTATTCTCTTCTCTTAACCCCCTACTCTTTCCTTTCTCTCGGGCTAACCTTAGAGTGGATCTTTGTTAGCCTTAGCTTCTGTAGATCTGTAGATTATTGACATCTTGGGGCCAAGGAAGAGGGCCTGCGAAGAAAGCTTGCCCCAGGGCCCGGGAGAAGCACGCTCCGCCACTGAAAACATGTATGTTGCGGTGTTGTAGTGCTGCAGTTGTATACAAAAGGGTGCCGCTTTGGAACTCAAAAGAGGCAAAACATGATGTCTTGTCGACGAAATATCGTATGGCCGTTGTGTACACCAATCGTTCGTTGACTTCTTTTATTTTGTACATGTAGCCAATTAGCCATGTCAGTTCGAGTTTGTTAGTTGACCAATTATGCTACCTACCATCGATTGACGCTCGGCGAAGTCGAACTCACAACAAATGGTTCGGGTACCCATTAACTTTTACCTTTACACCGGAGTCTCTACCCATAAAGTGCCAGGCATATTTTTAAATTGCATGAATATTTCTGTGAATAGACGGTAGAGAAAATAAAAGAAATAAGAGAAAATAAAACAGTGAAGCGTACACGAAAGCACAAGGAGTACTCGAAGGAATATTGATTAATTAAAGCTCTGACGCCTTTGCTGTTACATAACTGAATGTTAGTTTAAGTATACGAACATTTTAAACCTTTAAAAAAATCCTAGTAACATACAACTAATAAATAAATAAGAAACTGTAGGAGTTCGGAGAGGGGAGTAGTATGGGCGCAAAAGGTTGGAGTGCAATGCAATGATGCAATGAGTGCCAGTGCCAACTCAAGTGCCACCCCCCCCCCTTATTACAAGACCACCTCCCCCAGTGCCAACCCCAGGGTGCCCAAAAAAAGAAAGCTGAGGAGTCCATCTGCCCTCTTTGGGGAAGAAGTAGGGACGGCCTCACCCCCCAAAGGGGTATACCTAACCTAAGAGAGAAAGGAAGAGACCATCCACCTTTCGCGAGAGGCAGAAGCTCAGTGAGTGATCATGGTAGCAACACTTGACTTAGAACTCGAAATCCGCCAGTTGGCGTAGAAGCCAGTGCCTCCAGGCATTATCAGCCAGTTGGCACAGTGTATACATCGCCTGAACACCCAAGAAGCGCACACAAACGCACATAGATCCCCTGTTATTACACACACAGCTATATATACTAATTATTTATTTATAGATGAGTTTCTACAGAGAGAGAGAGAGAGAGAGAGAGAGAGAGAGAGAGAGAGAGAGAGAGAGAGAGAGAGGCGTTTATTTACTTTTGTCATTCATCTCTTATATAAAATGACTTCAAAATCAGCATTTCTTTTTATTCCAAGAAAGACAAAAAATACCCGAATTGTTCATTCTGACGAAAGTCAAGCTTTTCACTCCAACCTAGACCTGCAGTTTAACGCGGAATCGGTACCACCATCAGCCCAGCGTCTTAAACACTACGTCACCTAGGGTACCCATTTATCTACCAACCAATTGTGCGGAAGCTGGGTGTGCTACGCATCTAACAATAAAAGAAATACACAGGGGTCTTTATATTGCACATTATTCCAATAACATAATCTATAAGAATAATATTTAATTTACCTATAACTCGAGAGGCCTGAATAGCATCTATTTACACTAAAGCTAAACCGAAAGTGTCTATTTACTTTTGTCATTCATCTCTTATACAGAATGTCTTCAAAATCAGCATTTCTTTTTATTCCAAGAAAGACAAAAATTGCCCGAATTGTTCATACTGACGAAGATCAAGCTTTTCACTCCACCTTAGACCTACAGTTTAACAGGGAATCCGGACCACCACCAACCCAGCGTATTAACCACTAGGTCGCCAAGGGTAACCATTTATCTACCAACCAATTGTGAGGAAGGATGATCGTTTCCCGCGCCTCGGCTGCAATCACTGCGCCTCGAGCACGTAACCGATGGAATTATAATCCAAGATGCTAACCACCTAGATGGGAATTTTGAATGAAAACCATTTGACTGAAAATACAAACAATATAATATACCACACTATTATATATATATATATATATATATATATATATATATATATATATATATATATATGCACATTCTTAAATAACTACAGGAAGAATTATATATATATATATTAGCACAGGTAATAAAACTGGGTGTTTATCGTACAGCCGATCTTCCATCTCTGCCAGTTAATTTTTAAAAAATTATTTTAAGTTTTAGGTGGTTGTAAAATCCTTCATATAGATATATATTAACACAGACAATAAAATTGGGTGTTTATCGTACAGCCGGTCTCCCCATCTCTGCCAGTTAATTTTTAAAATTATTTTAGATGGTTGTAAAATCCTTCATATATATATATATATATATATATATATATATACACACACACGAGTGTGTGTGTGTGTATATATATTGTCACAGGTAAGGTAAAAAAATGGATATTTATCATACGCCAATCTCTAGACACAATAAACTTTGCGGGCTAATGCAACGCTACCCCTTCCATTTCTATTAATTATTTTTTAAATTATTCCCTGGTTTTAGATGATTGTAAAATCCTTCATATATTATATATATATATTATATATATATATATATATATATATATATATATATATATATACATATATCAGCACAGGTGATAAATGGATGTTTATTATAAGGTCAAATTTCCCTTCGTCCACCCATCTCATCGCATCGGCGCCTCAGAAAAACAATTTTTATTCTCGAAACAAAACTTCTCTCTGTTTAATTTCTGGAAGAAATCTATGGAATGGGTAAGTTATATTTGACACGCCCCAGAATTCACGGCTCAGCCAATTACAGCCCAGTGGGCGGAGTCTGAGAACGGCCCCAGGACCTCTGGTTGGTGAGTAGTCGCGCTTACACGTTATGTTCTACCCAAATTTCACGGACGGCCAGTAGGAAACTCGTGATTCGGCTATTGGGGATGTGTACAATTAGGATCGCGTATATAAAAGGGGGCATTTTCACCTGGAATCCACAACAGTTGTATTTATCAAAGAATAACCACAGAGATATATCGCCATGAGTCAATCACAACAGCTTTACTGCTCCCAGCAGTTGTTTGAAGAGGGAGACCTCTATGCAGGGGCTACACTCCACCTTTTCGGAGCGACTGACCGGAATGATCTTCTCTCCACACAAAGCATTGCAGAAATTTGTGACGGAGTACAAGAATCAGCCGTTGAAGACGACATTGAAATGTAGGTAATTAATTTAATTTGTGATTCGGGCTAAATAAATCGTTTCATTCAGTGCCAGTGTTAGTTAATTTATAAAATGCCATAATAAATGCGTTTTGAAAAGCTAGTTTGTGATTTAAGCGGAAGGCCGGGCTATGTATATATATCTTTTCATTCAGTGCAAGAGTTATAATTTATAAAAATTCGTAATAAAACGAAGTGAAAGGAACTTTGCTAGAAAGGATTTGAGCGGTACAGTGCAGAGCTCGCCTACACCGTTCACCCTGAAGAATTGTATCTCTATATAATGAATAGCTGTCGTTACGACTTAGAAGATTATTTCAATTGTCGCTATCTGTTGTGAAGAAGAGTTCACGATTGAAAAGCTCGGATCGGTAAGAAAAAACCTTCGATTGGAAAGGATTGTTTATATACTTGTATTTAATAATGATGTGGTGCCTAGCGATAACCTCTTTGTGCGTGCTTTTGAATGTATTCTAGTCGTGTTTAAAGATAACTTGCCAACTGAATTTAACCTCTTTTGGACCACTGGGTCAAATTTGTACCATTTCCAATACACGTATTCATAACTTAACCCTACAAAAACCTCGGTCGTTAAGAGGTTAAAGTGGGCACAAAAATAGTATTGAACGATATGAAGGCCATTTACATCGAGTATAGGCGCCCGCACACCTTGTGCGGTGAAATAATGTTAAATCGTATTTACTGCGTAGGGCAAAGCAATAATGATGTGACTGTAGCCTCGATTACGTGCGAATTTATTGTTTTAGTTAAGCGCAGTAGAACATAAAGTATTTTGATGTATATTTATTTTGAATATATTTATTTATTTAATATATTTGTGTGTATATATATATATATTTTTCCCTGTAATAATATATCGATGATTATACTCCATCGTTTTGTATTATATTACTTTTTGTTATTTTATTTTTGATTATATATATATATATATATACTCACGATCGTTCGTATTTCTTATATTATTATCAATTTTTATTGCATATATTCCTCGTTTTTATAGGATTGTGTATTTATTTTCTCTATATTTCGTGAAATTGAATCCAGTAATTCGTCTAAATAAACAAAATGATGTAATGGTGTTTTATTTAATTCTTTTGGTTGTGTATATAAACGATATTATTATTTAATTATATGTATACCAAATGGCTGGTTACGCAATCTAAACCGGCTGACGGATTTCTAAGCCAACTGTCAAGAATATCTGAATAGCGCAATCTGGTATCTGGAAAGTTAATTAACCCTTTAAAGGCGGCTACATGATGCAATAGTAGCAAACCCTTGAAAATGTTATATATTAGTCTTCTTTACCAGCTTTATAAATTTCTATTTTGAAATTTTAAAAAAAATTAGTTTTTCATTGTTATTTTTTGTTCCCAAAATGGGAACGTTGGCATATTGAGCTATACGTTTTAAAGTCAAATTTAATACACAGGCCGTGCGTGGAACAAGGAACTCTTCTGGAAAATTACATCCACTATAGTTCGAATAAGTAACGATAAATGACAAATATTATAGTTTTTTCCTTTTCATGATAGAAAGCCCAACGTGGGCACCGGGTTACTCGTAAAGAGGCCCTAAAATATAGCTTCCCTCACCAGCTATCTGCAAAGCAGATAGGATTCAGCTTTGGGACAAGATCTAGGGTTTACAGCTTACACCTAGCCTACTACATTCAGAACCTCAATATACGCAAGAAACTCGTTGCATTCACGTCGGATTGAATACATCAAAGAAAAAGGGGTACCAATTGTATTTTTAGTCAAAAAACAAAACTTAAACCTCAGCCGGGACATTGAGCGTCCACTTTCCAAGGCACAACACGTCTCTTTAATATACAACAACTCACAATGGTCCCCTGAGACACTTATATGTTAAACATAGACCGTGCATGGAACAAGGAACTCTTCTGGGAAATTACATCCACTATAGTTCGAATAAGTAATGATAAATGACAAATACTAAAGTTTTTTCTTTTTCATGATGGAAAGCCCAACGTGGGCACCGTGTTACTCGCAAATGTGCCCCAAAATATAGCTTCCCTCACCAGCTATGGGGCCTCTTTGCGAATAACCCGGTGCCCACGTTGGGATTTCCATCATGAAAAAGAAAAAAACTATAGAATTTGTCATTTATCATTACTTATTCGAAATATAGTAGATGTAATTTCCCAGAAGAGTTCCTTGTTCCATGCACGGTCTGTGTTTAACATATATATATATATATATATATATATATATATATATATATATGTATATATATATCGTACAAAGTATGATTCTTACTGTTTACATTTTACTTATTATGAAATGTTGCACTACATGCTTTATGCATCCTTTAATCGCACTTGGTACACTTCATCCTGGTATTTTTCATGCGCACACTGTATCTTCCCTGAGAACAAGATTCTATAAAATGATTAATTTTATCGTACCTAGAGAAATTGCTGGGTGGTGCAAATGGATCTCCCCTGCGTAACCTTTGTTCTTGCGTTGCTATCAAAGCAACATTTGATGTTGTGTTTATATGCTTATAGAATCTAAATGCAGCGATTACAGAGATATTCAAGAGAGTCGAGAATATATTCCACCGCCATTTTTTAGAGCGTAATCTTGGTCGATACGAGGATAGCAATCGGTCGCAAACATCCACCCCTCCCATTCCTTTATTGTACATAGAAATAAGAAACGGCTGATTGACCGTTTTCTTATGTTCTTGTTGTACTCGCCTTTCCGTTGTTTGAACTGGAGTGACGCCGTAGTAATTACTAGCCACGGTTACAAATGAATTGTCGTTCCATTTGACGAACAACACTTTTCCATCTCATCTAAAATCCAATGACCCTCGTTCCTTTTTTTTTCATTTCCGGCTTAGACAAAAGGGGGCAGTGCCCAGTCCGGTTTTCATGGATTGTTCCACAGGTACGGATGTTGCGCTCAGTCAAATCGGTCAATAGATTATAGCTTGTAAAAAAATTATCAATAAACATCACATGTTGGTTTCGATTTTCAACGGATTGTAGCATTTCTGCTACAACACGAGATCCCAGAGGTGCAGTACTGTTACTTTCTTTACCACAATATATTGAAAAGTTATATGGAAACCCATGTGCACTACACAGCATCCACATTTTGTAGCCAAACCTAACTGGTTTGTATTTTATAAATTGTTTTGCGGTGTGATGGCTGTAGTAATGTCTAATTAAGAATTAAAATGTTTGTTTATAAGAATTTAATAATGTTTGTTTAATAAAGAAGATAATAATATTTAATAAAAATAGTTAAATAGTTAAATAGTTATTTGGCTATACTGGTTGGCAACGCCTGAACATGGTCTAGAGGCTGGGCAGAAATGCCCTTCAGTCATGGGACGGCCTTGTGCTTAGTAAGGTGTATTTGTGTGTGACGATGTAATTGTAAATTTAGAATAGTATTTCCTCTCTCTCTCCGAGTTAAAATTTTATCGTTAATTCCCCCCAGCCCCTCGAATTACCCCGTTTATAAAAAAGTGTTTTCGGTATATAAATAAAGTCAGTAAAGTGTAATTAGTGTATAATTAATCCCCCGTCCTCCTCGCCTGGTTCAAATTATAACCGCCTCAACTCGTTCACGTGCTACCCGTATTTATAAAAGTACAGCGAAGCGAGTGTAAAGTGAACGATGAAAGATAAAGAGAAAACGAATAGAAAGTAAAGTAAATAATGAAGTAATAATGAAGGAATGGGTCCTTAAATAAAAGTAACCACGACATTTTGGTGGCTACGCGGTGTTCCTTTATATAAATATAAGGGCTTTCCCACGTCGCCTTATATTTCGGTCAAAATTGTTGCTACCAGTATTTATAGCATTAATAAATATTCTGTTTCGATTATTTAAATCGCAAGATGCATTGTAAATACAAAAAACTTCACTCTTCTACGTGAAGGTCAAAATATGATAATAAAAACCCACTCTAATAGACAGAGTTTATTTCCACAACAGTTTCGATGCCTACTGGCATCTTCTTCGGGTGGATACAGAAAAACGAATGAACCATAAACAAGAGGGAAAACAGTCCAGGGACCATTGAGAAATTCACACATAGGATAGATCCCGTTCTCCCGACACCGGAAGGACATTTTATCAAAGGGTCCCGCTTATAAGTGCATTCGCACAAATTAAAATTATCTTGCTCTATACATACAGATTCTCTTATTTTTTACATAATTATTACATTTATTATTACATTTATTACATTTATTATTGCCGTATTATTTTACTACAGAAATTATAAATTTATTATTACATTGATTATTACATTGTTGTTTATTATTACAGAAATTGTAAACCGAAAAACGATTGAAAAAGGCGAGAAGGAAACAATCCAGAGACTATTAAAAAATTCGCTTCTAGGTTTGATCTCGTTCTGGCGAAAGTGGAAGGGCATTTTATTCAAGGCTCCCGCTTATAAGTACATTCGCACAAATTAAAACTATCTTCTTGTTCTATACATCGAAACTGTTGTGGAAATAAACTCTGTCTATTAGAGTGGGTTTTTATTATCATAAGATGCATTGTGTACTCCATCTGCAAGCAAATTTCGATTCCCATTCCTTAACATATCATTCTAACTGTTTTTTCAAGATGGCGCCCATCATTTTCAAAATTTCTTCTCATAGCGAGCATTTTCGTAATTTTCGCGATCACAATTTTTTTTTCTTCTCGTTGGAGTTTTAGATTTTCAAAACGTTCCGACTCAAATTTTTATTTTCACTGTCCCGACTCAGTTTGAGTCTGAAACTTAATTCGAGAGTCGTTTTTCTTTTTTCTTCGCGTTGATTCCTTCCTCAGCCCGGTTTCTTTAGATTTCGTTTCGTTCGGTCGGAGAGAAAAAATTCAAAATTGATAATTGCTGTCCGATGACTCATTCCTTTTTTTTCTTTCCTTCCTCTTTTATTACTTGTCTAAAGCGTACCTATTTTGTGTTTAACGTTTTTGGTGTTTACTTTTTCTGAATTAGTAATAATTGTGATGATAATAATAATAATGATTAGTAAATAAATTTTACACTTACTTATAGGAATTAAATTATTTTAGTTATTTAAATAGATTGTGAGATGTATTTTTATACGGTAAGGTTTAAAATGTTGGAGCGTATGGTGACGCATTTTTAGGTAATAAGAAATATATATATATATATATATAGTAGAGCATTCTAAGAGATTCAGTAAGTGAGTAAAAATTTTCAGAATTTATCAAGAGTTTTTAAGATTATTCTTTGACTGGATGTGTCGCCTATAAATCCTTTAGACACATGAAACATCATATGTGTATACTTTTAAGGATCGTTTTTTTTTGTTCGCTTTATAATTTTAAGTTAATTTTAAGGTTTAAAGTCGAAAAATAATCGTTAAAGACACTAATTTATACTGGGTGAAATTCGGATTCCTTAAGTTTATGATGCTTGCCGTATATAAATTGTGACTTCAAAGTAAGCAAAATTTGTTATAAAAAAATAAAAATTTGTTTAATTAAAATACATGAATTGTTTTCGTAAATTCTTTTGATAAATTAATTTCTGATTTTTTGTTTGTTTTTATATATTCATTAATTTTTTTATTTTTATAGGTGGGCTGATTGTTGTTGTCTATTTTTTCTTTCTTTCATTTTCAGGACAATTCCGAGTGATATTTCGTATTGTTAGGCTGTTTAAATTTATTTTTATTCTGAAATTAGATTTTATTGTGATGAGTGTTTTTGTTTAACATTGTAAATTGCGTATAAATAATGAAAAATGTTTTTTTTTAACGTTCGCGCATTTGCATAGAGAATATTACAAAATTAGGTCCGGATGTAAATGCAGTTTGTTCGGTTAGGAATATTTTTATAGAGGCTCGCCTACAAACAAAGCGAACACTCTTCTCTTCATTATGCAATGGTTTATCTTAATTTTTGTTTACGTAGTAGGTTCTGCTGTAAGTTTTGGGTTCATAATATCTGTTCATAATTAGAATGACGATGTAAATTTGTATTAGTTTCGCTTGGAAACGATAAATTGCTGGAATTCTTGTGATTTACAAACCATACTGGGTTTTGTATTGAAGGAGAGAGTTGTCTCTCAGATGTAATTTGTGAATTACGAGTTTGCTTCCTATGAAATTTAGCGTTTCAGGTTGGAATTAATGTATTATATTAATTTTCGGTCTTAATATTTAAATTTTTTTAATTTTTTTAATGGCTGTTTTGGAAATTTTTTATTTTTTTAAAACTTTATTTGGCTTTACTTGTGCAACTGAAACATTAGCTGAAGTGTTAACCAGAGATGGAGCCTTTTAGCTTGCCACTAGCGCTGTGGTAAGCTATGTGTGCTTCCCTCAAAGTGAAAGAGGGTTCGTGATTATCGGGAATTGATGACATGAAGTTTCTGGGTTTCATTTTTGTCTTTTGTATTTAAAAGTATCGATGTAATTTCTGAAGGTAGTTTGAATAATAATATTTGTTAAATTATAATAACGGTTACTATGTTGGGGCGTTTTTATATTTATACTGTACAGTTTTGTTTCGTTGCGTTTCATGAATTTTTATTATCTTCTCCCATGTAACTTCCATAAGTGATCTTATTGGTATGAAGAGAAAGTAAAGTAAATAATGAAGTAATAATGAAGGAATGGGCCCTTAAATAAAAGTAACCAAGACATGGCCGTGGTATGGAATCATTGATTCTTCAATACTTAGAAATTCTTGAAATGTTCCAAATTGTTGGCAGTTATGTCGAAGCATTTCTAGTGCTAACACTTTGGCTACTTTTGATTGAGCCACATTATTATTGTCAGGAACATGTAGAAATCGTTTTATGGACCTAAACCTTTCTCTATTCATTGTTTTCGCAAATATAGGCGCTTCTATGTCAACACTGGTAGACCAGTAATCATTTTCAGAGAGAACACTATGATAACCACTTATTAGTAACAATCCTAAAAATTTTCTTATTTTTTCTTCGCTAACTTCAAAGCCTTGACATTTTTGTCTCGTACCGCATACAAATTTGTCTGTTCCATTATAAATGTAATCATTTCATTTGTAAAAAATAAACGAAATATTTTATGAGGTTACTTACCGCAGTGATATTCTCCTACTTTATATGGAATAGAATGGGAGGTTAAAGAAATCTTTTCAGTTTTTCGCCAGCGCGAACTACTTTGCGGAGAGCTTGCAGTTTCGGCACTATCCTCATCTTCTTCATTCACATGCAGTTCAACCTCGCCAGCAACTTCATTTGGCAAACCTTCTTGATCAAAAACTGCATCATCACATTCTTCTTCAATATCGACCTTCTGGTTACCCGTTTGAGGAGGCAGAACAACATCATCTACCTCAGGAGCGCTTGAATTTGCAAAAGTTTTTGTCGCCGTCTGAAGGAAACGGAATCTCGAAACACGAGGTCGTGATCTAAAAAGAGAGGATTGCAAAACAATGAAATCAGTCAGGTGTCACTTCTAAATTTACACTCTTTATATTTTTCATAACTTGTATAATGTATAAAAATCCTTATCATGAAATAAAATAATGTAAACCTAGTCCTAAATCAGATAATTACAGACGATACATTTATATGTCACACAGTAAAGTAAGTAATATATATATATATATATAATATATTACACTTACTTATAGAATGATGAAGCTTCCAGAATCACAAAGAAATGTTCACTGCTTGTTACTCATATGACAAATGATGAGAAATACATTCCTGGGTTGATTTTATACAAACTTATTACGCTGAAAGTAAAAAAATTGCGTCATCACAACTGCACCAATGATGCAATAATTGATATAAATTAGTGGTGGACCGGATGTCAGTTTTTCAACATTTGCGGATGCGGATGCGGATTTTTTATTTCAATATCCGCGGATGCGGATATTTAGTTAATCTATCAATATAATATAGAATTATGAATATATGACATAATTTTTCAAATTTCGTGATATTACTATTATGGCAGGCAATGCATAAGAATTAAAATTTATATTAGTGTTTTCATTATGATAAAAATAATAACTTTCTCAAGAGTTTCAGCCACAGAAAATTCAATGAAACAAGTTTCATTCAATTTTCTGTGTTACCAGGTATTTATATTTTGAGGTTTATACATTTGTTTGTTCATTAATAATTAATACTTTACATGAAGCTACTTTATAAGCTAATTTAATTGTAAATTGCATAATTTATTAGAGGTAATATCCGCATAACATCCGCAGTCAGAAGTGCGGATGTGGATGCGGATGTTAAAAATGACGCGGATATCCGCATATGCAGATGCGGATATCCGGTCCACCACTAAATTATAAATGCATCATAAACATGTGATACATGTATTTCTGACTCATTTTTATGCGTCATCTATTTTATGCGCCTTATCTTTCAAGTAAGACACATTCCATTGCTTAAAATTTACGATATGCGCAAAAAAGTCTGGAAAAAGCATAACTTGACATGCCAACGTTCCCATTCTGGGAACATCAAAATAAAAATTCTATAAACAGCTAATCAGATAAATTATCTCATAGAAAAGTATATAATACACAAAAACAACACTCTGTCGATGCATAGGAATCAGTGTTAGCATCCTGAAAAAATTTTTTGTTTGAAAAAAAATTAAGTAAAGAATAGTAGTACAAAACGGCAAAAAGCGATAATTTCAAACAGTTCAAAAACAACTTTCAAAAAATCTAAAACTTTAAAATAACCCTTTTCCCTCTGAGCCTCACCCTTTTCCCTCTGAGCCTCACCCTTTTCCCTCTGAGCCTCACCCTTTTCCCTCTCCCTCGTTAAAATTATTAACGTTGTTTAATATAATAAAACAATTAGCAACAGGAGCTCTGGGGGTGGTGATCGAGGATGAGTCTGTTGACGATAATGTCAGTTTGTGACATGCCAGCGTGGGATGCCAGCAAAAAAAAAATTAGGCTAACACGAAATTAGATATAGCTCGTAGCGTAAACTAACCCACTTTTTGTTATTCTTTATACTTTTTTTTCTCTCTCTCCTTATTTGCCTGTCTGTAACTGTCTTCATTGCATGTCTGTAGTTTGCATGGTATGATAGTGTTTGAGTTAAGAATGTGTTGCATGGTTTGTAATGCGTTTTTAGTTTACTTCTTTTCATCTTCCACCCCTTTCCGGCGGACTGGGCTCCGTCCTCTACCTTCTTATGGGGTAGAGGACCGGTCTGCAACTGCTGGAGGTATGTGTTGCTTTGAGTTAAGAATGTGTTGTTCTTTGCATGGTTTGTAATGCGTTCTTATTTTACTTCTTTTCATCTTTCGCCCCTTTCCGGCAGAGTGGGCTGCATCCTCTACCTCCCTATGGCGTGGAGGACTGGTCTGCAACAGCTGGAAGTATTCTCTTCGACTATTTTTCCGACTTGTCGGTAGTGGCCGGCGGATGGTGATGGTGTCTTTCTTTCTCTCTTTCTGAATGAATTTTAACCCACGAGTGATAGGTTTTGCTACTTACTTAACCCCTTATTCTCTTCTTTTAACCCCTTACTTTCTTCTTTCTCTCGGGCTAACCTTAGAGTGGATCTTAGGGTCTTTGTTAGCCTTAGCTTCTTAGATCTGCAGAATATATTAAACGAACATTCAGAAAGACAGAAATGTAAAAAATGTTGAAAGTTTTTGAAAATATAAAAAATACAGCTATTTTATTTCATGTTCCCGAAATGGGAATATTGGCATGTAAAGGGTTAATTAATATATACACATACATCTGCCTTCTAGCTATCCTAAGTCAACTGGCGGGTTAAGCCAACTGACGGATTTGTAAGCCAACTGCCAAGAATATCTGAACAGCGCAAGCTGGCAGCTGAAAAGATAATTAATATATTACACATACACCTGCCTTCTAGATCTTCTAATTCAAATGGCGGGTTAAGCCAACTGGCGGATTAAGCCAGCTGACGGATTTCTAAGCCAACTGTCAAGAATATATGCTTTAAATAAGTAGCTCAATCTGGCAATTCAACCCTAATAATGTACACCTGAACAAACCATTTACGCCTTCTAAGCCAGATTAAGCCTTCTAAGCCAACTGGCTTCTACGCCAACTGGCGGATTTCGAGTCCTAAGTCAACTGTTGCTACCATGATTTTTCATTGAGCTTCTGCCTCTCGTAGAAGCTGGATGCTCTCTTCCTCTCCCTCTCTCCTCCTCCTCTCTCTCTCTCTCTCAGGTTAGGTATGCCCTTTTGAGGGGTGAGGCCGTCCGACCTTCTCCCACAAAGAGGTTAGGTGGACTCCCCAGATTGGGGGATAACCCCCTCCCCCTTTGCAGCATTGTCTTCTTGCAAGACCCCCTCCCCTGTTGCATAACCGATTGCAACATTCCCCCCCTTTGCAACATTGATCAACATTTGTAATTGCATTGCAATCTAACCTTTTGCACCCATACTACTAGGGGAGTAAATTAATGAATTGAGTCATAAGTAGAAAATAATTAAGCAGTACATAAACTAATTACTCCATAGCCCCATCCACATACAGTAATGATGTCGTCAGCTTACATCCAACCAAATGTATTTTTACATTTCTTGTTATCTTCTGAATCTTGTTTGAGGTAACCCATAAATATCTATAATTAAGTTATTCCTTAGGCAATAATGTAATGAAGATAATAACTCTTTTTCAATTAGACAAATGATTCGGTGAAGGAAAGGTGCTGCTAATACTGTGTCGATAAAGCTTATAAGGTAACATGTAATGAAGTCAATGAAAATAAAAATGAAATATGCGGGCTTGTTCAATAGACTTCTGTACAATGTGATTAAACTGCTTTTAAATTGTTGGGTGTTAGAACTTATTCTGAACGTAAATTGAGACGATCATGCCATCCAGAATTCCAAAAAAAGGTTCGTTCAAGTCCCATTGTTTCTCATTTACGTGCGATTATTGTATTTAAAACTTACCTCCAAGTTGTAAATTTATTATAATAACTGATGCCATCCAATTATTATTATCAATGGCTGACTCTTTACTTCTTTCGAATTCAGATGTTAAAGAGGATGACTCGTCTATGGTAGCGAGAGAAAATAATAGCATATTATTAGATTTAAGTAGTTGCCGAGGAGTTATTGGGATTTTGTTGAAGTTTTCTGCTGAGATTTGAAAAGAAATTGTTAAAATCATTGGCGATAATTTGTTGAAACGCTTTGGGGTCAATGTACGGGTCCGGTCTTCAAATGTCAAACGTGTGTTTATAACCTTGAAAGTATTGCTACATTAACATTTTATTTGTAATGAAGTATATGAACTGTAAATGAACAATACTCACGTGAAATAAATGGTAAATAAATTTACAGCTTTCTTTCCTTTTAAACAATGTGACGTTCTTAATTATAGGTTCAAAATTCATTTTTTGCAAACATATTTTTAACTTTCATATTTAGGAGTGAGAAAGGATTCGAACGGGACACGCCAACGCAAGGCCTCGACCAAACCAAGTGGGATGATCAAAATAAAATCGCTACTCATCACTACTAACCTTATATATATATATATATATATATATATATATATATATATATATATACAGGGTGTACATAAAGTCAGGATCTATTTTTGTGAAATAATTATTTTTTTCTATTTTTCTTTTCAGAAGCCCTTAGAATGAATAAGAAGAGCGTGTGGCAATAGTAATTTGGCGAATCGAGGGAAAGAAATACAATGACATCAGAGAGAAGTTTAGAAGGAGATTTCATAAGCCGGGGCCAATAGACAAGACAATACGAAAATTGGTGAGCAAATTTAAACGAACGGGATCTGTAAATGATGAGCAAGATCAGGACGACCGTGTGTGTCAGATCTTACCGTGGATGCAGTACGCGGAATTATCACTGAGAGCCACGTACGTCCGTTCGTGCTGCATCACACAGACTCGGCCTCCCGACGTCATCTGTGCAGAAAATTCTGAAAGTTAATTTGCAGAAGAAAAGCTATCATTTGCAGGTTTTACATGATTTACATGAGGAAGATTTCCCTCGACGAAGTGCTGTGTGTGCTGATCTCGTAAACAAATCTGGAGTGATAATTTAATGGACAACATTCTCTTTAGTGATGAAGCCACTTTCCATACGTGTGGAAAGTAAATCGCCATAACTTCGAATTTGGGCAGATGAAAGACCGAATGATTTCGTCCAAAATTGGGAAAGAAGACTCACCTAAAGTTAATGTCTTGGATGGGTTTAACAAAATCTAAGGTTTATGGTCCTTTTCTTTGCTGAAGCTACAGTTACGGGGCTGATTTATCTGGACATGTTGCAGCAATTCCTTGAACCTCAGCTGACTGGGGATAGGATTGTATAGTTACCGTCGTCTATCAACATGATGGTGCTCTTGTCACTATGCCAAAATTGTTCAGGATTATCTAAATGGACGTTTTCCAAATCGCTGGTCGGACGCGGAAGCAACAGACTTGGCCAGCGAGATGACCAGATTTAACCCCTTTAGATTTCTTTGCATGGGGCTTTATCGATCGCACGTCTATCAGACGAAGATTACGAGTCTTGAAACTTACTTACGTACACGTATACGAACTGCTGCAGATAACATAACCCCGCAAATGCTCCAGAATTGTTTTAGAATGCTGCGGAACGATTTGAGCTGTGCAGGGATACTGATGGGCGTCACGTCGAATCCTACTCTTATTATTTATAAATGTTAACACTTTATCATTTTATGATTGAATTCCTATAATTTCCAAGTGCTTCACAAAAATAGATCCTGACTTTATGTACACCCTGTATTAGGGTGTTTCATACCTATAGGGTAAAATAAAAATGAGCTTGGAGTTTTAATCCACACGTTTCTCCGTATTCTAAAGAACAAGAAAACACGTTTGTGCAAGTTTGAACCAGATCGCGCTGCATTTAGAGGTCCCCAACTTTGACGACTTTTTGTCAGTTCATTTCTCGCCTGCCTGCAGTGAAGACGGTTTTCTTCGTCACTGAGCGGTTCGTGTTGTAGCTATTGGACAACTATGGAGGTAATTATAATGCTACTAATTATCTCATTTTACTGTGGTATTGAAATTTATTATTATTTAATTTCTGTCATTTACTGTGGTAGTGATATTTATTATTAATATTACATGAAATTAATTAGTCTGTTGCATATTGGACAACTAAGCTGGTAATTATTTATGATACTAATTAATGTAATTTTACTGCGGTATTGAAATTTATTTAATTAATGAATTGTCAAAGAGAACGTAGTGTACACGTATCAGTTTTATAAATAAAGAAAAGCAGTAACTGGGACTCGAACCAGTGGTCATAGCCGTTTGCGGCATCGCTCAAGTCGGCGTACACAGCACGCTATCCACTCCCTAGATGGTGTGAGTGGTAGCGTGCTGTGTACGCCGACTTGAGCGATGCCGCCAAACGGCTATGACACTGGTTCGAGTCCAGTACTGCTTTTCTTTTTTAATTAATGAAATTAATTGACGTGAAATTATTTCTGTGGAATTATTTAGTTTGCTTTCTTTCCAGGTGCCCACCCCCCCCCCCCCGTCTACCAGAGCGAAACAGAAGTGTTTCTTATTGGCCAGACGGATGCGAACATCACATCAAGTGGCCTTCCAACTCAGTTGCAAGTACTCAAAAAGTACTTTTACCACCAAAAGGAGCAAAAATTTGGACGTACTAAATGCCTGAACCTGTGCCTGGATGCCTGTCTCATATTTTGGGAGAGAGCGAGAATCCCCATGATGCGTCGAGATTCGGCCTTGAGGAAGATGGAATCCCTTCTCAAGGAATACGACCGGCTTGTGAAGCACAAGTCACATAAAGCAGAGTCCTTCCGAGTGAAGGAGGCGATGTTCAAGGAGGCAATAGCGAAGGAGATCATGGACATTGCTCATTCACAGGCTAAGGAAATGATGAAGAATCAGGAGGACATCCACTTTCTCGACATGCAGCGTGAAGATCCAAATTCCTGCAGCATGGGCCCTGTTGACATGAAGCTTCACTATAAGGAGATTAGGAAAAGGAAGAGGCTGGACAAGATTAAGGAACAACAGGAGAAGGCCAGGAAGGAACAAGGAGCTGCAGAAGATACGGGGGCTTTAGTGATTTCAAACTTCGTCAGAGACTGACTCAGATGTCGTTGACCCAACCGTGGAAGTTTTTCCATCCTCCTCCAAGGGAAATACCAAGAAGCGACGCAGGAATCTGATCTCACAGGATGTGACGACTACCTACGATCGGCTGAATATTTCGTACCGCGATTCAGCTATGTCGTACGCTGCAGCGGCTAAATCACTAGGTTTTGACTTGGATGAACTGTCCATTTCTGCCAGTACCATGTACCGCACACGCAAGACTCTCAGGAAGGTGGCTGCTGAAAGTTATCAATCCGACGAAGTTTGTCCTGGTCAGCCTCTTGTCTTGCATTGGGACGGTAAGCTCCTACCTGACAATGAGCAATGGAAGGAGAGCGTTGACCGGATCGCCGTCCTCGTCTCTGGCGACGGCAAGGAGAAGTTGCTCGGCGTTCCTAAGGTGACGTCCGGAACCGGCGAGAAGATAGCGCGAGTTTGCTTGGATTTGGTCAAGGAACACAGGATGGAAGAGCGCGTGCGGGGACTGTCTTTCGACACGACAGCGTCGAACACCGGGATTCATATCGGGGCCTGCGTCCTGATTGAGAAAGGTCTTGGCAGAGAACTCATGTACTTCCCCTGTCGGCATCACATCTATGAAGTCATCCTCAGCTCCGTCTTCAAGCGTGCATACGGCCCTTCAAGTGGCCCCGATATACCCGTTTTCAAGAGGTAGGCACAATGGAAGTTCATCGACCGGTTGGACGTGCGGCCGTACGATTTTGCTCAAGTCAATGACTCTATGAGGGAACTGAGGGAGAAGTCAGTCCTGCTGGTGAGAGGGATGGTGAGCACGTCGCATCAGCGCGATGACTACAAGGAACTGCTACAGTTGGTTCTCATCTTCCTGGGAGAAGCAAAAGTGGTGGATTTCCCTCTCAGAGCCCCTGGCGCTTACCATCACGCTCGATGGATGGCGATAGCCATCTACTCCTTGAAAGTAATTCTACTGAAGAAGCAGTTCAAGATGTCGAGTCACGAGTTGGAAGCTCTGACAGCCGTAGGTCTCTTCGTGTCCCTCGTCTACATCCGAGGTTGGACTCGTGCTGCAACCTCAAGCAAGGCTGCCGCAGTTGATCTGGAATTTCTGCGTGACGCGGAAGCCTTTGCCATGTCGGGATATTCGTGTGTTAACGCTGCGCAAGAAGCCATGTCTCGACACCTATGGTACATCTCTGAGACTCTTATTGCCATGGCGTTCTTCGACGCAGATGTGGCAGATGAAGAAAAGGCTCAGATGGTCGTCAGTTTGGATAAGCCCGCATCGAAAAAGGAACTCAAGCGACACCAAGGGAAGAACGTCAGGAATCTTGCCTCGAAACACCTGGCGGAGTTCGTGACAGGAAAGACGATGGCTTTCTTCCATGCATTCGACTTGGACACAGAATTCTTGAAAAAGCCAGTTGCCGAGTGGACTGAAGTAGAGGGCTTCAAGCAAGCAGCGGCAACTGTTAACAAAATCTCTGTCGTCAACGATCGGGCCGAAAGAGCCATCGCGCTCACCAAAGAGTTCAACTGTTCTCTGACGAAGAACGAAGAGCAGAAGCAGTATTTGCTCAAAACTGTGATGCAGCATAGGGCGAAATACCCGAATAAAACCAAGAAGGATTTTATGGACAAATGATTCGCAAGAAGTGGTTATGTTTTTTGTATCTTTGTGAAAATGTGTAGTGAAATGGTACTCGTTTGTTGAATAAAAATTCATTGACAGATTTTTGTTTAATTTTTTCCGTTTATGATCTGCCAGAGCATCAAACTGGGGACCCGTAAACTTTAAACTATTGAATTAATACTTCGGTTTATCAGTCTCCTCAGCAAATGGAACAAGGGGATCCATGTGGATTAAAAATTTTCCAAACTTTTAATTTATGAAACACCCTACCCTGTATATATAAAACCTGACATCTCTCCTCATGAATATGGGTAACAATGGTAGGCTGATACAGCAATACCACATTATCGTAATATTTAATTACAGTGCATGTTAAGAATATATATATATATATATATATATATATACAGGGCGTCCCAAAAAAATGTATACACACTTTAACAGCTGATAGTTCAATTGATGTTTCTTTCTTTCCAAGTTAAACCCATTAGAATTAATAATGGCAGTCAGACTAAGCTTTGAACAAAGGAAATTCATTCTAAAATGCTACTGGAAGTGTGAAAACGCAGTTGAAGTGCAAAGACAGTTTAGGAGGGAGTTTCAAACAGATCCACCAACGCGACTTACCATCACTCGAATTAGAGATAAGTTTGAAGCCAATGGAACTGTTCAGAATGTCCACAAGAAGCGTTCCGGAAGACCACGGACATCGACAAGCCCCACAAAGCAAGAAAGAGTACTGGAAACGTATCACCAAAGTCCAAGAAAATCTGTGCGGCAAGCGAGTCGTGAGGTAGGAATTTCAGAATCGTCTGTCCAACGCATTTTGAAGCGCTGTCAATGGAAAAGTTACATTCCAAGATTAGTCCATGCTATTAATGAAGATGATCCGGACCGAAGAGTGGAGTATTGCGAGTGGTACTTGGCACGATGTGGATGTGGATTGGACGAAGGGGTTTCGTAGAATACCCTCCGCGTTCACCAGACCTCACACCACTAGACTTTTTTTATGGGGATACTTAAAAGACAAAGTCTACGCTATAAAACCTGCAACAGTCGCTGAATTGAGAGCAGCCATTGAACGAGAATGCACACAAATACCAAACGAAATGTTTCGTGATGTTTGCGATTCCATTGCTTCGCGTTATCAGCAGTGCCTGGACCAGAACGGACGTCAGTTTGAAAACAGGCGTTGACAAAACAATTAAATAATGTCTGTAGATTCTATTACATTTTGAAAATGAAATGTATTTTAATAAACACTGCCTTTATAAGTATTTAAAGTGTGTATATATTTTTTTGGGACGCCCTGTATATATGATGAATAAAACCACGAAGGAAAGGAAACACAGAATGGTGCTGAAGCGCTTTCGTCTAATGACATCCTCAGGAACACTGAGTGTTCCTGAGGATGTCATTAGACGAAAGCGCTTGAGCACCATCTGTGTTTCCTTTCCTTCGTGGTTTTATTCATCATAAATACTTTTCACGTGTTACTTTCGTGAAATAATTTTCATATAATGAACACCACGCGTTCCTTCGGCTTGCTGTTCCCTCTCTTGTCTCCGTTTGTGTCCGTGTACAATCCTTTAATTTTGTTTTTCCGTTTGTTGTATATATATATATATAGATTTTTTTTTTTTTTTGTAACCTATATATAGGTTGTAACTCTTTATGTACTTCAGTGTTCCTGAGGATGTCATTAGACGAAAGCGCTTGAGCACCATCTTTGTTTCCTTTCCTTCGTGGTTTTATTCATCATAAATATTTTCACGTGTTACTTTCGTGAAATAATTTTCATATAATGAACACCACGCCTTCCTTCGGCTTGCTGTTCCCTCTCTTGTCTCCGTTTGTGTCCGTGTACAATCCTTTAATTTTGTTTTTCCGTTTATTGTATATATATATATATATATATATATATATATATATATATGATGAATAAAACCCACGAAGAAAAAAGAAACACAAAGGGGTGCTCAAGCGCTTTCGTCTAATGACATCCTCAGGAACACTGGAGTGAAAGGACAGATCAAGGCAATATATAGGTTACAAAAATAAACATACATACATACATATTCATATATATATACATATATTATATATATATATATATAATATATATATACATATACATATATATAGTAAGCATAGAAAAAATTGTGGGAGGAGCAAACATTTATATGGGAGATTGACACTTTTAGCACTTCAGCCGACATTCAATATAAATTCAAATGGCTTGTTTATGAAACAGGTCACAAAAGAATAAAGAAATAAAAATAAATATAAATATAAATTGAGAAAAAATTAATTACAAAATAGTGCCTTAGTGATATATATGTCACAGCCTAAATAATCATAAAGAAATAAACAGGCAAATAAAAAAAACCACAAATATATATAATACATATATATATATATATATATATATATATAAAAAGACACTTTTAGCACTTTGGCCGACCTTCAATATAAATTCAAATGGCTTGTTTATGGAACAGGTCACAAAAGAATAAAGAAATAAAAATAAATATAAATATTGTAAGTGGAGTCTACAAATTCAAGCTCAAAAGGGAAGTTTACAATCAATTTAATAGATGATGCCAAATTGATATATATGTCACAAAGAAATAAAGAAATAAACCAAAAAAAAAATTAAAAAATAATAAAAAATAATAATAATAAATTGAAAGATAAATTTTAAGAGAGGCACACCAATTTATAAGGGAAAAATTACCACAGTTTTTAGTTATTGTCCGAATCATGCATATTATAGTCACAAACGAATAAAAAAGTACAAGTAAATATAAATTGGAAAACAAAATGATGCCTAGATGATATATAAAGAACCATAAAATATATATACAACATATATACGGTATATATACGAAATATAAACGCAATATATACAGAATATATATATATATATATATATATATAGCATAAGGGAAAAAATTACCAATTTGTTTTTATAATTATTGTCTGAAAAAACGGTAGGTCGCAAAAGAATAAAGAAATAAAAATAAATATAAATTGAAAAAATTACAAATAATACACCTACACATGTACACATGTATACCCGCATAACCAAATATATATACATATACACACATATTTACAAACACACACACACACATATATATATATATACACATACAAGCTTGACCTTCGCGAAATGAGAAATCATTGCGCAGAACCTTTGTGAGGTTGTAAGGTAAGGTAAGGTACATACACACATATATATTATATATATATATATATATATATATTATATATATATATACACATTTAACTGCATACATACATACATACATACATACATATACACACATACATACATATACACACATATACATACAAACACATTTAACTGCAATGACCACACACATACTCCCATACACATACATACATACACATACACGCATACAGCAAAAAATTGAAAAATAAAATTGTAAGAGAAACAAAAGACAAAAACAAATTTTTTACCAAAGATTTAACAACCTGCCCTTTTTGTTTAAATCCATTCTGAAGGAATTCAGAGCAACGGGATCGAGTTGAAACAGACCTTTACTCATGTTAAGGTTATTTGTAAGTTGAATTATAGCCGACTCAAGAATATTTCTATTAACAATGTTGCTAGAGTGAAACAAAACTGAAACATTATTCCAATCAATACAATGGGATAACTCTGACAAATGGACAAAAAGGGCACTGGACAACTGTCCCGTTCTAACGGAATATTGATGCTGTTTTACACGCGTTTGCAAATCCTTTCCCGTCTGACCTATGTAAAAGGAATCACATTGCTTACACCCAATTTTATAGATAATGCCTAAATTATTGGTAGGGCTATTTTTTACTATGATGTTTTTCACAATATTGTTATATGAAAAAACTACACTGATATCCAAAAGTTTAAATACATTAGCAATGCCTAAGAAGCCCGGGAAAAATGGAAGTACTAAAATATTCTTTGACAAGGTGCGAGTGTTATTATTCACACGATAGAAGGTTCGTTTAGCCTTATTAAGACAAGATTCCATGAACGCAGATGGGTAACACAACTCACTTCCAATACCGTTGATATTTTCCAATTCGGCATCGATGTATTCCGGACTGGCGATCCTAAGAGCGCGGAGAAACATTGAGGAAAATATGGCCTTTTTAATAGGGGTGTCATGTCCAGAGTAAAAGTGTACGTAGGACAAATTGTTTGTTTTTTTCCGATAGATACTAAACTTAAAACCCGGGCTATCCCTATGAACACGCACATCCAAAAACGGGATTGAGTTGTCTTGTTCCACTTCTAAAGTAAATTTAATGGAGGGGACTTGGTCATTTAACTGAAGGAGGAAGTCATCCAGGTCACGATTCATGGGCCAGATACACAAAATATCGTCGACGTACCGTAACCAAGGGATGCCAACCCCCAGGATTCTCGGAATGTAAGTAATTTCAAAAAACTCCATATAAATATTGGAGAGAAGGGGCGACAAAGGGTTGCCCATGGCCATCCCAAAAACTTGTTGATAATGCTCGCCATTGAAAGTGAATTTACAATCCTTGATACAAAGCTTAATAAGCTCCAAAACAGTGTGTGCAGGTAATGGTAAATCATAATTATGTAATTCTCGGGCGAGAAAGTCAAGCATATCATCAATCGGCACTTTTGTGAACAATGAACAAACGTCGAAACTGATCAATCTATCGTTGGTATTAATGCGAACATTATTCAATTTTTCAGTGAGATCCATGGAATTTTTTACGTGTGAATCCGAGACAGTTCCAAGAATGGGGGACAAAACATTAACAAGCCATTTGGAGAGTTTATAGGTAATAGAGCCCACCGAGCTAATAATAGGGCGCATAGGGTTACCCGGTTTGTAGGTTTTAATAAGACCATAAAGGTAAGGCAGAGCAGGTGAAGTGGACAAAAAAAGGGGAATTAAATCCTTATGATCTTTGAGAATGCGTTTCAAGCCACTATTGAATGATTTGATGACATCATCCTGTGGGTTCTTCCTAAGTTTCACGTATGTGGCGGGGTCCTGAAGCAGCTCATTCATCTTTCCAATGTAATCCACTTTGTCCATAATGACTAAGGTGTTAGCCTTGTCTGCTTTAGTAATATGGAGCTCACTATCTTTTTTTAATTGTGAAAGGCTATTGCGGAAACGTTTAGGAAAGTTATCTTCGTAAGAAATATTCGCAGCACCATAGACAAGGCCTTTAACTATGTTAACCAAAAACTGAGGAAGGTTACACTGTTTTTCGAAACAAGCAAGACTATGACAAATTTGTAAAGCAGTAGGTTTTTTAACAATATAAAAGGACATACCAAATCCAAGGGCACTTTTGCATCGTCACTAATGTTTTTCGAAGAAAGGTTCAAAACACACTTTGAGCTTGCTTTTTTACTCCACTGACTATTTCGAATGAGACTTTTAATTTTGCGATCCAAAATGTTTCGAAGTGAAGAAGTTCTCCGACGCAACTCGTTGTAAATTTCATCAAACAAAGGTTGGATCCACGGTTGGGGAATAACAGTCAAAACATTACGTTTGGCAATGCCTAAATTTTTGAAGGTGGACCACTCATTTTGTCTGGTGACTTCAATATGTTTCTTTAAAATTACTCTGCTAAAGTTGTTGAACGGATGGTCGTCCATTTCTCTGAGGCGAATCGGAAGGAGGGACTTGGGAAGGACCTGCTCCTCCAGACAATTAGTAAGAAACTTTCGTCGGATCCGAATTGCATGCCCCTTCATTAATGTAGAAGCAAACACCGACACAAACGGGGACAATAGAGGGAACAGCAAGGCGAAGGAACGCGTGTGTTCATTATATGAAAAATTATTTCACGAAAGTGACACGTGAAAAGTATTTATGATGAATAAAACCACGAAGGAAAAAAGAAACACAAAGGGGTGCTCAAGCGCTTTCGTCTAATGACATCCTCAGGAACACTGGAGTGAAAGGACAGATCAAGGCAATATATAGGTTACAAAAATAAACATACATACATACATATTCATATATATATATATATATATATATATATATATATATATATATATATATATATATACATATACATATATATAGTAAGCATAGAAAAAATTATGGGAGGAGCAAACATTTATATGGGAGATTGACACTTTTAGCACTTCAGCCGACATTCAATATAAATTCAAATGGATTGTTTATGAAACAGGTCACAAAAGAATAAAGAAATAAAAATAAATATAAATATAAATTGAGAAAAAATTAATTACAAAATAGTGCCTTAGTGATATATATGTCACAGCCTAAATAATCATAAAGAAATAAACAGGCAAATAAAAAAAAACCACAAATATATATACATACATATATATATATATATATATATATATATATATATATATATATATATATATATATATATATATAAAAAGACACTTTTAGCACTTTGGCCGACCTTCAATATAAATTCAAATGGCTTGTTTATGGAACAGGTCACAAAAGAATAAAGAAATAAAAATAAATATAAATATTGTAAGTGAAGTCTACAAATTCAAGCTCAAAAGGGAAGTTTACAATCAATTTAATAGATGATGCCAAATTGATATATATGTCACAAAGAAATAAAGAAATAAACCAAAAAAAAATTAAAAAATAATAAAAAATAATAATAATAATTGAAAGATAAATTTAAGAGAGGCACACCAATTTATAAGGGAAAAATTACCACAGGTTTTTAGTTATTGTCCGAATCATGCATATTATAGTCACAAACGAATAAAAAAGTACAAGTAAATATAAATTGGAAAACAAAATGATGCCTAGATGATATATAAAGAACCATATATATATATATATTGTGTATATATTGCGTTTATATTTCGTATATATACCGTATATATGTTGTATATATATTTTATGGTTCTTTATATATCATCTAGGCATCGTTTTGTTTTCCAATTTATATTTACTTGTACTTTTTTATTCGTTTGTGACTATAATATGCATGATTCGGACAATAACTAAAAAACCTGTGGTAATTTTTCCCTTATAAATTGGTGTGCCTCTTAAAATTTATCTTTCAATTTATTATTATTATTTTTTATTATTTTTTAATTTTTTTTGGGTTTATTTCTTTATTTCTTTGTGACATATATATCAATTTGGCATCATCTATTAAATTGATTGTAAACTTCCCTTTTGAGCTTGAATTTGTAGACTCCACTTACAATACAGTATTTATATTTATTTTTATTTCTTTATTCTTTTGTGACCTGTTCCATAAACAAGCCATTTGAATTTATATTGAAGGTCGGCCAAAGTGCTAAAAGTGTCTTTATATATATATATATATATATGTATGTATATATATTTGTGGTTTTTTTTTATTTGCCTGTTTATTTCTTTATGATTATTTAGGCTGTGACATATATATCACTAAGGCACTATTTTGTAATTAATTTTTTCTCAATTTATATTTATATTTATTTTTATTTCTTTATTCTTTTGTGACCTGTTTCATAAACAAGCCATTTGAATTTATATTGAATGTCGGCTGAAGTGCTAAAAGTGTTAATCTCCCATATAAATGTTTGCTCCTCCCACAATTTTTTCTATGCTTACTATATATGTATATGTATATATATATATATATATATGTATATATATATGAATATGTATGTATGTTTATTTTTGTAACCTATATATTGCCTTGATCTGTCCTTTCACTCCAGTGTTCCTGAGGATGTCATTAGACGAAAGCGCTTGAGCACCCCTTTGTGTTTCTTTTTTCCTTCGTGGTTTTATTCATCATAAATACTTTTCACGTGTCACTTTCGTGAAATAATTTTTCATATATATATATATATAGAGATTTTTTATTTTTTTTTGTACCCTATATATAGGTTGTAACTCTTTATGTACTTCAGTGTTCCTGAGGATGTCATTAGACGAAAGCGCTTGAGCACCATCTGTGTTTCCTTTCCTTCGTGGTTTTACTCATCATAAATACTTTTCACGTGTTACTTTCGTGAAATAATTTTCATATATATATATATACTCGTGTGTGTGTGTGTGTGTGTGTGTGTGTTACCAATGTATTTAACGATAAAGTCTTAAAATAAAAATGTAATTACACTGAATCCACAAAATGGAAAACTTAAAGAAAAACAATATCATTGAAAATAAAATATGGTTTGTTCTGTGGGTGTTTTATCTAGTATGTTTCATATCGATTTGACAAAAAATTAAAAATTCCAAAAACTATATTAAAAAAAGAATGTAACTTACATAAAACTTAAGAATATTTTCAATATTTTCCTCTACAATTTGGAAATATAATATGACATAAGGGAGTCATTTTATTTATGACGAAAGGGAAGTGAAGTGACACATAATAATAATAATAATAATAAACAAAATGTGAAAAGTTGCAGACGTAATTGGTAAAATGTTTAATTATTTTACGCAATTTTATAAATTTTTAAATAAAATAATCACTTGCGTATTTAATAGAAAATAAATGAAGCTCAATGAAAAGACAGAAATAAATTATGAAAATAAAATACTCTAGTTTAAACTTCGTCATGAACCTTCAGTTATCATACTTACGTTGTTGGAACCATGGGGTCTATATGACCCCAGACCTAAAATTTTACAAAATAGTGCTATAAAAATTCTGTCGTGAAACAATGACACGAATGAAACATTGTATTTGATATTTGAGAATTTTTAACGAATAATATAGTTTGTTTTCAATGTTTTGACTGCTCTTACAAAGTACAAAGATAAAAAATAATCATCCAAATGGTAGTAATTCTGGCAGTGGTAGTGATTCTAACATTGATCAATTGGACTCCAAATGGATAAAATGACCCCCCCCCCCTCCTGAAGGAATACAGTAAAAGCAATGAAATTATTATATATCACAGGAAAAGTGTCATGTAGGTTTACACAGAAGAGGAGGTCGACACACTGCTTGGTCAATGAGTAGCAACTATTAAAATAACACTGGGGTTAAATAGACCCCAGTGTTCCTGATGAGGTTCCCTGAAAAATTATAAAAGATTAAGGAGAGTTGAGATCGGACATGATTCTGTGAGAGCAATATTTTAGATCAGTATATATTTTTATAGAGTAAGGAGGGGCCAAGGTGGAATGCCCGTAAAACCGCCCCTCCCATAGAAGAAGAAAAGAGCCAAAATTAATGTTCAAAGTTTTCGAGATGCCTGCATACTCTGCGTTTGAAAGACTGGAGGTTATAGACAGGGGGAAAGATGGCTTGAGGAAGATTGTTCCAGAGTTCACCGGTTGAGTAGATGAAAGATTGAAAATACCGATTAACCCTTGTGTGAGAGAGTTGGACAGAAAAGGAATAAGAATGTGTCGAAAGTCTGGTGTTGCGTGCTTTCCCTAAAATGGGAGGCATGCAGTTAAAGAGTTCAGAAGAGCAGTGTTCGTTATAATAGCGATAGTGAAGGGAGAGTGAGGCAACATTACGACGAAGAGAGAGAGAGATTGAAAACCGTCAGTAAAAGGTGGGGAAATTATGAGATGAAAAGCCTTTGATTCCATCCGGTCAAGTAAATCTGTGTGGGTTGAGCCACCCCACACATGAGAAGCATATTCCATACAGGGGCGGATAAGATCTCCCTACAGAGACAGCAACTGAGTAGGGGTGAAGAAACTGCGGAGGCGGCGGTTAGCACACCTAACCCCTTGGAAGCTGTTTTAGAAAGAGAGTATATGTGATCTTTCCAGGAAAGATTACGAGAAAAGGAAACTCCAAGAATGTTAAGATAAGAGGAAGGATTTAGTCGTGTGTTGTTAAAGCTGAGGGATAGTCGTGTGGAAGATTGTGACGAGAAGACAGATGAAGGAACTGAGTTTTTGATGCACTGAAAGTCACAAGGTTTTCTCTGCCCCAATCAGAGAGGGTAGCAAGATCAAAGGTCAGGTATATTACAGCCGTCACACGCGAAGCATTGATAATTAGGAAAAGAGTAGGTGATACAACCGTAGCTATATAGGGTGTTCCATAAGTCCGGTGTCATAGGAAAATATATTTTAAATTAAATTTGTAAAAGTAATACATTAGAACTAAAACAAATGTTCAAATTGATGTCTTGTTTTGGGACCAGTTTTTTGGTTGCAAGTAGAATAACACACAATGACTAATATGGAAGCGAGTTACACTCCTCAGGAAAAGGCGGAAATTATTCTTTTGCGTGCTTCTGGCCTTAGCTAAAGACAGACAGCTGAAGAATTTCACCGTCGTCATCCCAATAAACCGCGATCTGGTCAGCGTTCCTTTGGTCGAATGCTTTCAAGATTCAAGGAGACCGGGAGTGTTCAGGACAAACCAAGAGCAGGTCCCCGAGAACTTCATCTGGTGCTGAAAGCAGTATTGACGTACTTTCCAGGATCGCAGTAAGTCAACGATCGGTGAGAAAGATTGCGTATGAGAGTATGAGAGTGGACATTCAGACATCTGTACAGCGAATATTGCAGTGTCACAAATTTCATCCATACAAGATACATTTTGTACAAGAATTACATGGGGATGATACAGATCGACAACTTCAATTTTGTGAATGATTTAATTCAAAAAGAAACCTAGCGGACGATATCATGTTTAGCGATGAGGTGTGTATCTACCTGAACGGATACGTAAACCGACACAACACCGTGTACTGGGCGCAGGGTAATCCTCATGTCGCTGTTGATGCTCATCACCAAACTAGCCCAAAAGTAATGGTGTGGTGTGGCATTCATGGAAAGCTCGTTTTGGGACCCGTATTTTTGGAAGGACTTAATGCCGAACGATATCTCCAGTTGTTGCATGATGTGTTGGAACCGTATTTGGATGAAATGCCACTCGCAATGTGACATCGGTTTTACTTTTAGCAGGATGGAGCACCACTTCACTTTCGCCGTGAAATGCGACGTTGGTTGGATAAAGTTCCCCCTGGGCGATATATTGGGCACAGGGCACCAATCGAGCGGCCACCAAGATCCTCGGGCCTCACACCCCTAGATTTTTTCCCTGGAGGGTCACCTTAACTCTGTTGTGTTCATTGACCGTCCACGTACTATTGAAGACCTTAAAAAAATATCCATGCTGTTTGTGCACAAATCACACCAGAGACTTTGGCACGTGTGCGTTTAAGTTTGGAACATCGTATCAACATGTGCGAACAAGAAGGAGGACATCAATTTGAACATTTGTTTTCGTTCTAATGTATTACTCTTGTAAATTTAATTTAAAATAAATTTTCCTATGAGTCCGGACTTCATGGACACCCTGTAGATCGGCCAGAAAGGCAATCAGAGAGGAAGGCACGGATAGAAGGATAGAAACCGGAGGAAAGCAGTTTGGAAATTAAGGATTTGGATCAGATTCATCTAAAGCTTTTTATATGCCTTGGGTTTGCAAAGGTTTCACCGAAATCCCGAGAGGAGGATGATCTAGAGTCAGAGAAGATCGCCACAGTACAGCGTCCCATGCGGAACCTATACTGACGATCTGAAAGAAGATTGTGAGAAGAAAGCTATTTAAGAATCTTCCTATTAAGGATAGATTAAAAACTTTAAAAGGCAAGAAATTAAAGCAGTTCAAAGATAGTTTGAGGATTGAGAGCGGTCACCCTTCTTTGGGACAGGCTGAATGAAAGCGAACTTCCAGCAGGAAGGTAAAATACCAGATGAAAGACAAAGACGAAAAAATTTGGCAAGGCAGGGTGTCAGCACAGAGCACAATTCTTTAGAACAACAGGAGAGACACCGTCAGGACCGTACGCCTTCCTAGAATTGAACTCAGATGGGGCAGGAAAAATATCTTTAGAAGAGATTCTAATTTCAAACATAATTAAGTCAGAGTAAGGAGGAGATGGAAGAACAGCACCGGCATCGTTCATGGTTGAGTTGGAAGCGAAAGTTTGACCTGAGGGTTCAATTTTATTGGGAGAAGATCCAGCAACTGGGCCGTCGGGATCGAAAAGAAGAGGGAAAGAAAAAATAGTAAAGTTGCTTCATGAATGAAAAAAGTGTTGTATTCTGTTATGTCAGAGACTATAACCATGTAATAGCTTTCAATAATTGCAACTTTGTTCCCAAATCTAATAATTATGTTAAGCGTAGAATTATTAAACCTAATCTTATTGGCTCTATACAAAATTTTAAATCTATCCGATGGTCAATTCTCTTTTTACAAAATTATATTTAATAAAATTAAGAATTTTGTAACATTACCATCCAAAAATCCCCAGGCAACACAGGTACATCCATCAGGTCAAAACTGGGTTGGAAGGGTCACTCAACTATACCCTGATAAGAGGATGGGAAGATTCAGTTAGGTAATCCCTGATAACACTATTCAACAAAGTTTTTCTCTTTTTGATAAATGTGGGTGATTCTCATGTTCTTTTTAACGCTGATTACGAAAATGAAAACAGATTTTTTCTATCACCCACAATGTTTGAGGGATTTGCAATTAAAATCCTTTGAGATCGAGATAGCATTCCTCAGTTTGCGTCATTATTCGAGATTTATTGTTATTCATTTATTTTGTATAAAATCTTTATGTTATGCATATTATTATTTATATTTAATTGTTTATATCGGGTGGCCCCGCCAAAAAAACGCCTTGAGATTTGAACATCAATAACTTCAAAAATATGCAGTTCACACTTCCAAAATTTACATAACTTTTACCTCAATCTATTGATAAGCCATCATAAATATTTCAGACTTCTACATAAAATACTTTTTCCACAGCTGAGGGAACAATGAGGTATAGTGAAAAAAACGAATATCATAAATCCTAAATGTGTATAGCTGTACCTGGCAACTATTCTAAGACTTGTAGTAGTTTTCTTAGCCCATGGATAATCTGTTAGTTTCTGAAAAAAGTCAGACGATGTAGGCTACGCCCATCTTAAATACTGTTTTTAAACTTACCCTTCAAATTATGGTTCTAACTAATGGTGAAAAAGCGGTGATTGGAAAGTGTTTCTTAGAAAAAAGATGGACTGGGCAAGAATTTTGACGGAATTTCCAGGAATAACCTGTAATGTTACGTCTGTGTGAATAGAATAATTAAAAAACTTAAAGCAACCGGTTCGACGGCACGGAAGCGTGGACGTGGTCGGCCTAAAACAGTTTACACTCAAGACAATATAGCAATGATCGAAATGATGAGCCTATTTCAAGAGGATCGACCTGGGTCACTCTACTCTCAGAGGAAAATTGCAAGAAATTTAGGTATCAGTCGAAGTTCCATACAAAGAATGCAGAGAACGGTAGGAATTAAAGCATTTAAAAGGATCCGTGTTTCAAGACGTGAGAGCAATGTAAAAGCTAAAAGAAAAATTCGTTGTAGAAAATTGCTTGATAGATTTTCGTTCAATGATGTTAAAAAAATAGTTTTTACTGATGAAGAAGATTTCACCATCGAGATTGCTCGAAACTCCCGAAACGATGTTGTTCATGGTCGGCGTAAGAAAGACATTTCTCCATCGAGACTTTACCACCAGACAAGTCGGTTTTCCAAAAAAATCATGGTATTAGCAGGTGTATCATGGAATAGAAAGACGAAAATTCATTTCATTTCAGAAAATGAAAAAATTAATTCAGAAACCTATGTAAATCTTTTAGAGGAGAATCTTTTGCCTGATTGTCGCCGTCTGTATTATGGAAATGATTTCATACTCCAACAAGATGGTGCTACAGCTCATACTAGCAAGTTCACACAGCATTATCTACAACAGAATGTAGTCAACTTCATTGGAAAAAACGACTGGCCCCCGCAATCACCTGATTGTAATCCCATGGATTACTGCATATGGAACACTCTAGCAGAGAAGATTTATGAATGCCAAACAGAAAACTTTACAGAAATTCAATTAAAGAAAAAAATACTCGAATGCTGGGTCAAAACAACATTCACAGAAATCAGAAAATGTATCATGTCGTGGAAGAAAAGGTTAAGATTAGTTTGTAAGCAGAACGGCGGACATATTGATCATATTTGTTGATAAAATGTGAATAATAAAAATTTTTCAGTTTATGATATTCGTTTTTTTCACCATACCTCATTGTTCTCTCAGCTGTGGAAAAAGTATTTTATGTAGAGGTCTGAAATTTTTATGATGGCTTACCAATAGATTGAGGTAAAAGTTAAGTAATTTTGGAATTGTGAACTGCAAATTTTTGAAGTTATTGATATTCAAATCCCAGGGCGTTTTTTTTTAGGGCCACCCAATATATAATATGCATATATTTATTTAAAATACTGCAAATTTACACCATAGTACATATATATATATATATATATATATATATATATATATATATATATATATATATATATATATACTGTATATATGGGATTGAACTCAGAATGGTCCCCTGAGATCTTTTATGTTACACACAGACCGTGCATGAAACAAGGAATTCTTCTGGGAAAATTAAATCCACTATTATAGTTCGAATATACTCCAATATAGTGTTTGTCATTTACCATTACTTATTCGAACTATAGTGGATTTAATTTTCGCAGAAGAGTTCCTTGTTCCATGCACGGTCTGTGTGTATCATGAAAAAACCTCAGGGGACCATTCTGAGTTCAATCCCATCATGAAACGGACATGTTATGCGCCTTGAAAAGTGGACGCTCAATTTTGCCAGTTGAGGTTTGAGTTTTGTTTTTTGACTAAAAATACAATAGTTACCCTTTTTTCTTTGACGTATTCAATCCGACGTGAACGCAACGAGTCTTTTGCTTATATTGAGGTCCTGAATATAGTAGGCTAGGTGTAGCTGTAAACCTAGATCCTGTCCCAAAGCTGGATCCTATCTGCTTTGCAGATAGCTGGTGAGGGAAGCTATATTTTTGGGGCCTCTTTGCGAGTGACCCGTTGCCCACGTCGGGCTAACATCATGAAAAAGTAAAAACTATAGTGTTTGTCATTTACCATTACTTATTCAGACTATAGTGGATTTAATTTTCACAAAAGAGTTCCTTGTTCCATGCACGGTCTGAGTGTATCATATAATATATATATATATATATATATATATATATACCGCGCTTCGGTGGTGTAGTGGTTAGCGTCGCTGACTACGAATCCATCGGCCCCGGGTTCGAGACCCGACGGCAGCCGGCGCGCAGCAAAACCCAGCTGTTCATCCTTCCACACAATAAAGAAAGTGGTTGGTAGATAATTGGGTACCCTAGGTGGCCTAGTGGTTAAGACGTTGGGCTGCTGATGGGACGTGGTTCGGATTCCACGTTAAACTGTAGGTATAATGTGGAGTGAAAAGCTTGACCTTCGTCAGAATGAACAGTTCGGGTGGAAGGTAACCAAAGGGTACCAAAGGTTATATATATATATATATATATATACAGTATATAAAATTTACCAAACCCACCAAAGACAGGGACTTTTGATGATGATGAACCTGATGATGACTCTCTTAATGAACCTTTGGACAGACAAGATGACATGGATACATAATTTCAACCACCTTCATCGGATGAACCTTTTTAATTTCTCAATCAGAATTAAATGATCTTGTCAGAGTTGAATCTATCTAAAAATCAGGCTGAGTTCTTAGATTCTAGATTAAAAGGTTGGAATCTCTTACAAAAGACTGTAAAAATATCATCATTTCGTAAGCGTCAGACACACTTCACATCGTTTTTCTCTACGGAAAGTGATTTAGTGTATTGTAGTGATGTGAACGCTCTCATGAAGGCACTCGGTCGAGTGCACAATCCTAAGAAAAGGAGGCTTTCTGTCGATTCATCCAAGTTGAGTCTGAATGCTGTACTATTGCACAACGGTAATGTCTATCCTCCGGTTCCGATTGCACATAAAGTTCATATGAAGGAATCATATGACAATATGCAGTTGCTTTTGAAAAATATTAACTATGATAAACACTCCTGGCATATCTGTGGTGATCTGAAAGTGATTGCCCTTCTCCTCGGCTTACAGTTAGGACACACAAAGTTCTCTTGTTTCCTCTGCGAGTGGACAGCCGCGCTAAGGGGAGTCATTATACACAGAAAGAGTGGCCACTTCGACAAAATTTGGTTCCAGGACAGAAAAATGTTGCCCATAGCCCCTAGTAGATGCAGCAAAAGTTTACTTACCACCTCTCCATATCAAACTTAGTTTCATAAAAATTTTTGTAAAAGCCAGGAATAAAGATGGACCTGGATTTCTATATTTAAAACAGAAGTTCCCGAGAATCAGCTAAGCGAAACTCAGGAAAGGCATTTTTATGAAAAATAGTATGGCCTCAAAATGGTAGAGTGCAAATTGCAATGCAATGTCGATCAATTGTTGCAAAAGGGGTGGGGAGGGGGTTGGTACCCGTGGGGGAGGGGATATGCAAGCAAGGGGGCGGGGGTTTAACCCCCCCAAGCTGCATGAAGGGGAGAGGGGGTTGGTCCGGGAGAATGACCTCCCCCCAAAACGGGTACCCTAACCTGTGGTAGAGTGCAAATTGCAATGCAATGTCGATCAATTGTTGCAAAAGGGGTGGGGAGGGGGTTGGTACCCGTGGGGGAGGGGATATGCAAGCAAGGGGGCGGGGGTTTAACCCCCAAGCTGCATGAAGGGGAGAGGGGGTTGGTCCGGGAGAATGACCTCCCCCCAAAACGGGTACCCTAACCTGACCTAGGAAGGTAGCCTAAGAGAGAGTAGAAAGGAGGAGAGAAGGTCTTTTCGCTGGCATATCTCGACGCATACCGGAGCTCTTGGCAGTCTCAGTTGGCTTAGAAGTCTTAATCAGCCAGATGGCTTAATCTGGCTTAGAAGGCTTAATCAGAAGGAGTGTATATATTAATGGAATAGATGCTCGCCCACAAAGAAAAAAGAAAGGAAAAAAATTTCCTCCATCACTTCCTTTATGAAACAAATAAACAGACATTCTCTGACGAGATAGAAGGCTTAATCGGAAGGAGTGTGTGTACAGTATATATATATATATATATATATATATATATATATATATATATATATATATATATAAATTATAGGGGTGTTTAACCTCCTTCGCAACATCTAACGTCATTTGACGGAGGGGGCCTACAGCTCTACGTGGGATCCGAACCACGGGTCGCTACATAATCTGGACACGGAGGACGGTCTCGCATCAAACTACTACCCAGAACCAATGTCGCTTAACTTCGCTGACCAACAAGAAGCGGTGTTACGACATTGGCTACGACGTAGCCCATATATATATATATATATATATATTAATGGAGTAGATATTCATGCTCGGCCCACAAAAAAAATAATAAAAATGTATATATGTGAACCCCAAGTGATCGCCTATCCTAAGACGGCTTAGATCCACTAAATCATATATATATATAAAATGTGTGTGTGTGTGTATATATATTATATATTATATATATATATATATCATACACCCCTGAAGTTTAGTGAATTGAAATCTCCAAGAGCGTATGATATTGTGCTCCTGGATTGGGAAGACCGTCTCGATGTCTGATATTCCATCAATTACAGAGCACTTCGTGGATCCTGTAGACTTTTTATCACCAGTTCCCAAAAGTCAAGGAACAATGAAACACGTCGGCTGTTATTGATTTAATTAATTTTGGGCAAGATGGTTATTAATCAGTTATAGTAAATCAATTGTTTCTTTTTCACAGAGAGTTTATAATATGAATATTTCTTCAATAAAAGTTTATAAGTACAATAATAGTTAATCGTTAATTGTAAGATATTTAAATAAGCCGGGGACCCCTCTAAGACACACTTGTCCGTTCTCAGTCTCCAAGCTTCAAAGCAAAGCTATTCTTAACGAGGTAGAATGCACCTCTCCACCCCGGAGACCCGTCTCCTCCGAATCTGCCGTAAGGGCGTTGAGCCCCTTCTCATATAGTCAAAGGAACGGAACCTGCAGACGCCACCAGCAAGCGGTTGACGTCACCTGGGATCTCTGGAGAAGCGAGCGTCTTACAATCCATTGTGTTTCCCAGGTACAGTCAAAGAAACCGTCCGCAACTGAATGAAATTACATAAAGATAATTGTGTCATCAGGGCGCGGCTTTACTTCGATGATAAATCAAATTATAACATGTATAGCATATATATATATATATATATATTATATATATATATATATATATATATGATACACACAGACCGTGCATGGAACAAGAAACTCTTCTGGAATAATTAAATCCACTATAGTCCGAATAAGTAATGGTAAATGACAAATACCATAGTTTTTCTTTTTCATGATGCAAGCCCGACGTGGGCAACGGGTCTCTCGCAGAGAGGTCCCATAAATATAGCTTCCCTCACCAGCTATCTGCAAAGCAGACAGGATCCAGCTTTGGGACATGGATCTAGGGTTTAAAGCAACCTAGCCCCACTACATTTAGAACCTCAATATAAGTAAAAGACTCGTTGCATTCACGTCGGATTGAATAAATCAAAGAAAAAGGGGTAACTATTATATTTTTAGCCAAAACCAAAACTTAAACCTCAACTGGCAGAATTGAGCGTCCACTTTTCAAGGCACATAACATGTCCGTTTCATGAGGGGAATGAACTCAGAATGGTTCCCTGAGTTTTTTATGATACACACAGACCGTGCATGGAACAAGGAACTCTTCTGGGATAATTAAATCCACTATAGTCCGAATAAGTAATGGTAAATGACAAATACTATAGTTTTTCTTTTTCATGATGCAAGCCCGACGTGGGCAACGGGTCTCTCGCAGAGAGGTCCCATAAATATAGCTACCCTCACCAGCTATCTGCAAAGCAGACAGGATCTAGCTTTGGGACATGGATCTAGGGTTTAAAGCAGCCTAGCCCCACTACATTTAGAACCTCAATATAAGTAAAAGACTCGTTGCATTCACGTCGGATTGAATAAATCAAAGAAAAAGGGGTAACTATTATACTTATAGCCAAAACCAAAACTTAAACCTCAACTGGCAAAATTGAGCGTCCACTTTTCAAGGCACATAACATGTCTGTTTCATGATGGGAATGAACTCAGAATGGTTCCCTGAGGCTGCTTTAAACTCTAGATCCATGTCCCAAAGCTGGATCCTGTCTGCTTTGCAGATAGCTGGTGAGGGAAGCTATATTTATGGGACCTCTCTGCGAGAGACCCGTTGCCCACGTCGGGCTTGCATCACGAAAAAGAAAAACTATGGTATTTGTCATTTACCATTACTTATTCGGACTATAGTGGATTTAATTATCCCAGAAGAGTTCCTTGTTCCATGCACGGTCTGTGTGTATCATAAAAAACTCAGGGAACCATTCTGAGTTCATTCCCATATATACAGGGTGTCCCAGAATTAACTATCTATTTCAATGAAATCGGACAAATTTTTTAAAAACACACTTTTATTTATGTTTATCATGTTTAATATGTGTTAAAAATGTATAAATTTCTAAATTTTTTTCATAATTTTATTTTCATAATTTTTTCATAGTTTTTCATAGTTTTATTTTCATTCTCTTTCAGAACCCTATTAATAATGAATACACAAGAACGCATCTTTGTTGTAACATCCCGTATCAAAGGAATGCAATGTAATGAAATCAGAGAAAAATTTACAAGAAGATTCCACAGAACCGGTCCTACAGACAAAGCGATTCGTGAACTTGTGAACAAATTTAAAAGAACTGGATCCGTACACGACGAGGTGGGAAGAGGACGCCCAAGGACAGCACGTAACAGTACCGAACAGGTACGACAATTGCTTGAGGATGAACCAACAACTTCGGTTAGGGAGGCCGGTCGAAGACTCAACATATCCAAGACAACAGTTCATAGAATCTTGCGTTCGACACTGATGAAAAAGGCTTATCACATTCAAGTACTGCATGCCCTAAATGAAGAGGATTATCCAAATCGAGCAGCAAGGTGTGCAGAAATTGTGGATCAAATCGAAAATGAAAGTTTATTGGATAGCATCTTATTCAGTGATGAGGCGACTTTCCACACGTGTGGTAAAGTCAATCGACACAACTGTCGTGTCTGGTCCAATGAAAGACCGTCTGAAGTCATAGAATGGCAAAGAGACTCTCCAAAAGTTAACGTGTGGCTTGGAATGACCAAATCCAAAATTTATGGCCCATTCTTCTTTGCGGAGGCAACTGTAACAGGTACCGTCTACCTTGATATGCTTCAGCAGTTTCTCGAACCACAGCTTCTTGATGATGGCATTCTTGATAATGTTGTGTTTCAACAAGATGGAGCACCATGTCATTATGCTCTAATTGTTCGAGAATACCTCAACAGACGCCTTCCGAATCGGTGGATTGGACGTGGAGGACCTCGACCTTGGCCTCCGCGTTCTCCGGATTTGACACCCCTGGATTTCTTTGCATGGGGTTTCATAAAAACAAAGGTTTATCGCCAAAAGATCAATAGTTTAGCTGAACTTAAAGAACGCATCCAGTTGGCAGTGCGGGAGATAACACCTGAAATGCTTCAAAATGTGTTTCGCAGCGCTGAGGATAGATTTGAAATTTGCAGAGATACAGATGGTGCACATGTTGAAACTTCTCAATAAAGTTTTGACTTATGATTTATAAATCTATTTGTTTTTGTATCATAATTTAGTAATAAACACAAAATTATGTCAGTTTTTATTAAATTTGTCCGATTTCATTGAAATAGATAGTTAATTCTGGGACACCCTCTATATATATATATATATATATATATATATATGTTATACATGTTATATTTTGATATACAGTGTATATATATATATATATATATATATATATATATATATATATATATATATATATATATATATATATGCTGCAAACCCACAAGGAAAAAGAAAAAACGATTCCAAGGCCTTTCGTGTATTCAGAGCTACACCTCGCAGGGAATGAAGAGAGAAGGCAAGATGCCCATAAATATATACAACGTAGCGGAAACCAAAGCAATTAGCACATACTTACCAAGAGTTAATGAGAGGCAAAAGGAATTTTAACAAGATATTGTCAATTTTATACATTCCCGCACTGTTATTGAAATTGTTTTTAAAATTAATAAATGAACATTCTAGAATATTTCTTTCTATTATATCTCTCTTTTCAACAAGCGCTTTAGAACTATCCCACTTGATGCTATGATTACATCTATACATATAGTTAAACAAAGCATTGGAATTATTAGCTGTTCTACACGCATATTTATGCTGTTTTACCCTAATATCTAACGTTTTACCCGTTTGGCCTATATATACTGAGTTACAGTGTCTGCATCCAATCGAATACACACAACCAACAACATTTTCCGGACTATTCTTTATTAGGCGTGATTTAACAGTATTATTATACTTAAAGACTACATTGATACCAATTGCTTTAAGTAAAGTCGGAAGATATTGAAAATTAACATGGTAAGGTAGGCTAAGGATATTTTTACGCTCAAATTCCTTTACAGTTACATTATTATAATACCTATTCTTGGCTTTCCTAAGACGTTATCTAAAAATGAAATAGGATAACATAATTTAGTACCAATATTCATGATATTGCATAACTCGGAATCTAAAAATTCAGGACTGACAACTCTCAATGCTCTAAGAAACATAGCAGAGAAATTAGAGGATTTAATCGAGGGATGATGGTCAGAATAAAAATGCACATAAGAGTTATTATTAGTAGGCTTGCGATAGACTTCAAATTTGAACTGATTAGAGCATCTCCAAATTTTTACATCCAGAAAAGCTAGGCTTCCATCATTTTCTTTTTCAACTGTGAACTTAATAGATGGAACTAAATTGTTGAGCCTACCAAGAAATAAGTCAACATCCAAATTAAGAGAAATATTAAAAAATAACTATAATGGGCTTTCGCAGCAGTTTCTTAGTATCAATCCACCACTACCATATCTGTACGGCTAAGTAAAAACACACAAAGTTAATAATCCCATGAGGCCTATTGTTAGTTCAGTAGGCTCCGTATCCTATAAGCTATCTAAATGATTAGTTAGTTTATTAACGCCGTTAGTTGTTTCTATTTCTAAGTCAGATATCGTAAATAGCATGGATCTTATTGACAAACTGAAGTTTCCTAATGACCCTAATTTCAAATTGGTAAGCTTTGATGTATGCTCGTTATTCACAAAAGTCCCTGTTGATTACCTGCTTGATTTTTTAAAAGATAAGATCTCTGAATATTCTTTCCCTGTTAAACACAACACTCTTATTGAGTTAATTAAGCTTTGTGTCAAAGATTGTAAATTTCAGTTTGAAAATAAGGTTTATGCTGTGTCGTTTGGATTGGCGATGGGAAATATCCTTTCACCTGTACTAGTTAATTTATATATGTAATTTTTTGAAAGTAGAATTTTGCCTTCGATTGTTAATTTTAACCTGGTTTGGTACAGGTATATGATGATATTTTATGCCTTTGTCCTAATAATTTGGATGTTGACTTATTTCTTGGTAGGCTCAACAATTTAGTTCCATCTATTAAGTTCACAGTTGAAAAAGAAAATGATGGAAGCCTAGCTTTTCTGGATGTAAAAATTTGGAGATGCTCTAATCAGTTCAAATTTGAAGTCTATCGCAAGCCTACTAATAATAACTCTTATGTGTATTTTTATTCTGACCATCATCCCTCGATTAAATCCTCTATTTTCTCTGCTATGTTTCTTAGAGCATTGAGAGTTGTCAGTCCTGAATTTTTAGATTCCGAGTTATGCAATATCATGAATATTGGTACTAAATTATGTTATCCTATTTCATTTTAGATAACTGTCTTAGGAAAGCCAAGAATAGGTATTATAATAATGTAACTGTAAAGGAATTTGAACGTAAAAATATCCTTAGCCTACCTTACCATGTTAATTTTCAATATCTTCCGACTTTACTTAAAGCAATTGACATCAATGTAGTCTTTAAGTATAATAATATTGTTAAATCACGCCTAATAAAGAATAGCCCGGAAAATGTTGTTGGTTGTGTGTATTCGATTGGATGTAGACACTGTAACTCAGTATATATAGGCCAAACGGGTAAAACGTTAGATATTAGGGTAAAACAGCATAAATATGCGTGTAGAACAGCTAATAATTCCAATGCTTTGTTTAACCATATGTATAGATGTAATCATAGCATCGAGTGGGATAGTTCCAATTGCTTTGGTTTCCGCTACGTTGGATATATTTAAGGGCATCTTGCCTTCTCTCTTCATTCCCTGCATATGTATGCAGTTGTGTGTGTGTGTGAGGGGGGGGTCTAAACAGCAGAAGGAGAGAGAAAAGTTCCATCCGTTTATTGTGAAGGAGCGTCGCATAATGAGATCTTCAGCATCGCTTCCAACAGAATTAGAAGGCCGTCATACCACAGCCATGCGTAATTGACTTAGAAGGCGTAATTGGCATGTTTAGAAAGAGTATGTATATATATATATATATATATATATATATATATATATATATATATTGATGGAGTCGATGCTTGGCCCAAAAAGAAAAAAAGAAAAAGAAAAAAAATTCCTCCATGACTTCCTTTATGAAACAAATATACAGACATTCCCTGAAGGTATATATATATATATATATATATGTGATACGCCTCTCCCCGAGTTCGGGCAAAGTCAGGATGTTACTCGAGAGAGGGTATTACTTAAGCACTCCTGGATGCAGAAATAGTTCACTTTTCGTATTCCCACAATCGCGGAGTACTGTGTGGGCTCGTGATTTTCTTTTCCCAGTTATCAAAGTCCAAAGAGAAGAAAATAAGCACAACGGCTTATACGATTTTTAATTTGAATATAGGCGGGATGAAGTTTAATCAGTTATAGTGAATCAAATGTTTCTTTCACACAGAGCTGAGAGTTAATAATAATAATAATAATAATAAGAGTTTCATAGATTAATATTACTTCTTCATTGTAAGATATTAAATAAGCCAGATACCCCTCTAAGACACCCTTGTCAGCTCTGAGTCTTCAAGCTTGTATGAGTCAATTGCTAAGCTACTGCCTTTTTTCCCTATACAGTCAGACTCCAATTGAAAACCCATTAATCTTCCAATTCCAAAAGCAATTCTCGTTAACGGACCGAAAACTCACCATTTCAGCCCGGAGACCCGTCTCCTCGGAATCCGCCTTAAGGGCGCTGATCCCCTTCTTATATAGTCAAAGGAACGGAACCTGGCTACGCTACCACGCAAGCGGTTGACGTCACCTGAGAACGTTGTACAACCGAGCGTCTCACAACCTGTTTTTCCCAAGTGACATCAAAGAAATTGTCTGCGTCACTGCGTGTGAATTCCGTTGAGTCATACATAGCTTGGGAATTATTGAATGAATGAAATTACATCAAAATAATTGTGTCATCAGGGCGCGACTTTAATATGATTATAAATTAAATTATAACATGTATAACAGTTTCGCACAACCTTTAAAAAACAATTAAAAAAATCTGAATCTCTATCGGAAAAGCGAGTATTGAAAGAATAAATTATTTAGATCACATTACAAATAAAGACAGAGATCACCTTAATTTATTATAGTGTATTTTAAGATGATCTTTGTTTACAACGGATGTTACTGATATTAGGCTTTTAGTGCCAACACGCTATTTGTCATAATGTAAACATTTTTAATCGTTAATTTATAACAGTAGGCAGGAGCAATTAGTTAACTCATTTATTTACACAATAATTATAGCAAATAAATAGTAAATATACTTATAAGAAATAATAAATCCAATTTTAATTTCAATTTAAATTTGGCATAAAAAGACAGAAATAGAAACACACAAGTACACAATAATTCTAGCAAATAAATCGTAAACATACCTATAAGAAGTAATTAATTCAATTTTAATTTCAATTTAAATTTGACATAAAAAGACAAAAGTAGAAATACACAATTTAAAGGTATTAAATAGATAAAAATGGAAACGGAGTTTTGTGGACATTAACATTATTATACTTTACGCATTTTACTTGTTTACCGTGATGTTATTGACAAGTATACGTCATATCCTGAATATGTTTCTATAAAGTTTAATTTCTTGGGATAACTCTTGTAAGTTCGCATTGCGGTATAAAAGAATTATCCCTTTTATATAAAAGGAAGAATAACAGGAATGGAAATAAAGTACATAGTAAATATAAAGTAATAATTTCAACCTAGAGACATTAATGAACAAATTTAAGCTAGAAAGCAAGTCTATATCTATTTAACAAATTTAACACAATTTAATAACCAATTTTAATCAAAGGTTATTAAGATTTTCACTAATTATTTTTAAAGGTAGGTTGCCTTCAAGCTAGAGATTATTCACTTCAGTTAGGGATTATTCACTTAATTATGGGTTTGAGCACGTATTAGATATATAAATATTGAATCACTAATTTCAAGCAAGCAGTATATGCAGTAATACCATTATTCTAAAATGACTATTAGGTGGGATAAAAAGCTTCGTAGTTCGGCGGAATCTTCTGGCTCGGTTGCTCGAGGGTTCCTTCTGGAGGATTTTTGGGAGGTGGTCAGTTTATGCTACCAAGGTCGCTCACCTATTACGTTCAGTTTCGGATTCGTTCTTCTCGAAAAGAAACGTAAATCCTTCTGTTCTTCATCCGCAGCTTGAAGTTTCAAAGGATGGGGGCTTTAAGCGAGCCTGAGCAGCTGTCCTCGATCTCGTAGTTCCGTCTTCTTCTCCGTGCAGGTGGTTCTCATGCACTCGTTTCAGCCGTCGATGGTGTCTTTGGCTAAGAAGAAGGGATAAAGAAAATCTTTGATCCCACGCCTGACACCACTTGTAATACGCCTCTCCCCGAGTTCGGGCAAAGTCAGGATGTTAGTCGAGAGAGGGTATTACTTAAGCACTCCTAGATGCAGAAATAGTTCACTCTTCGTATTCCCACAATCGCGGAGAACTGTATGGGCCCGTGATTTTCTTTTTCCCAGTTATCAAAGTCCAAAGAGTAGAAAATAAACACAACTGCTTACGCGATTTTTAATTTGAATATAGGCGAGATAAAGTTTAATCAGTTATAGTGAATCAAATGTTTCTTTTAAACAGAACAGAGAGTTAATAATAATAATAATAAAAGTTTCATAAATATAATAAAGGGTGATCCAGAGAAATGGGACCCAAAAGAAACCCCTGTAACTCTTAAAGTATAAGTCCTTTTATAAAATCATACGCATCATTCGAAAGAGGATAGTTACAAGTTTGTACAGAATTGTATAGGTTTTGACAATACAATACAAGACAAGATAAGATACAAAACAAAATAAAAGTGTTAGTTAAAACTAACCCTTCAAGATGACTGCATGGACTGTGGGACAGCTGCGTTTCATAACTGAGCAATATTATGAGCATGGAAGAAGTGTAGTTTCAGCTCTTAGGTGATTTTGACATCTGAAAATTTGTCTTGAAAGATCTGTTGAGCTGAAACTACACTTCTTCCATGCTCATAATATTGCTCAGTTATGAAACGCAGCTGTTCCACAGTCCATGCAGTCATCTTGAAGGGTTAGTTTTAACTAACACTTTTATTTTGTTTTGTATCTTATCTTGTCTTGTATTGTCAAAACCTATACAATCCTGTACAAACTTGTAACTATCCTCTTTCGAATGATGCGTATGATTTTATAAAAGGACTTATACTTTAAGAGTTACATGGGGTTTCTTTTGGGTCCCATTTCTCTGGATCACCCTTTATTAGTTACTTCTTCATTGTAAGATATTAAATAAGCCAGATACCCCTCTAAGACACCCTTGTCAGCTCTGAATCTCCAAGCTTGTATGAGTCAATTGCTAAGCTACTGCCATTTTTCCCTATACAGTCAGACTCCAATTGAAAACCCATTAATCTTCCAATTCCAAAAGCAATTCCCGTTAACGGACTGAAAACCCACCATTTCAGCCGGGAGACCCGTCTTCTCGGAATCCGCCTAAAGGGCGCTGATCCCCTTCTTATATAGTCAAAGGAACGGAACCTGGCTACGCTACCACGCAAGCGGTTGACGTCACCTGAGAACATTGTAGAACCGAGTGTCTCACAGTCTATTTTTCCCAAGTGAAATCAAAGAAACCGTCTGCGTCACTGCGTGTGAATTCCGTTCGGAAGGAAATGAGTCATATATAGATTGGGAATTATTGAATGAATGACATTATATAAAAATAATTGTCATCAGGGCGGGCTATTGTTGTCTTCCGTCCACTTATAGATTCCGTTCATGTATGTTTGTAGAAATCCTGTATCTTCTGGGTTTCTATTTTTCTTATTATATTTATATATATATATATATATATATATATATATATATATATACGTATTTTACAGGTAAAAATCAAATCGCAGGTATAGTAGACATGCTAAGTGACTTTTCTCTTCAAATCATGATGCAAAGGTCTCGTTTGGTATGGAAGTTCCTTAGGGCCATAGGAAAAAATTTATCCAAAGACACAAGTTGTATCTTAAATCCAAGATGGCCGCTATCGGCCATATTGGAAAACATGGCCGACTCAGAGCCAAGGAACTGTTTGTTATAGAAACTATTATGATACATGTTTTCTAGCTAATTTGAGGTCGCTGAACTCATGTCTGGCATCAATTTTACATTTGGAATGCATTTAAAGGTCACATCCGGGAAATGATACACAAAGTTGACATTTCGATAAAATTTATGAAAACAGAATTTAGAAGCATGGAAGCAAGAATTTCAAATTGAATGATAAATTTACAAGTTCTGTGGTATCTAAATAGTATAAATGATACATAGTATACTCGACCAATAACTAGCCGACTCAAATCTATCATCACACAATGTTGTGACAATGTAAGCACATTTATGACATTCCTTCGTTCAGCACTAACCTGATTCCTCATCTATCTCTACCTCATTCATTTTACCAGTGTGGAAGCACGAACCTTTACAGCTACAGAGATACATGCAGGGCCTTACAGTCTGTCTTACACTGACAAATGACAAGCTCTGGTATGTCCCGCGAAATGGTGGGAGTTGTGGTGTAGACTGGAGTTGGCGCAGAGTCGGGGAATTCTTGCTGCCATCCTCATTCCGTCCAAGAGACTGAAGCTGGAGCTTTGATGAGTGTATTACCCCACACGTGTCCACTCTGAAGTCACAAGAGAAATAATTGATTAGTTGAAATAACACTTCTAGAAATACAACTGCATGTAGTAATCTCAAGCATGAGTGATGTCCTCATCCATGCAATGCTGTCTTACCTGATAGGCTACTCTGAGGAGGTGCTGATGCAGAGCGTCGCTGCTTGGAGGCATGTGCTCGAAGTCGCGTCCTTTGTGGAGGACATGCATAGCATCGATTAGAGATTCACGGCCAGTTTGAAGATGTAGTTTCATAGACAGATACAGCGATGCTGGTGTTTCCCTCTCCTTGATGTGAAGAAGAACACTCCCACGTTTCTTGGATCTGCGTCCAACAGAGTTGAAGATGATCTGCTGCCCGATGGATGTTGCAACCTTGGACTTCTCAGAATCAGGAGCCGGCTCATCGATACCTGGTCCGTCAAGAAGCATGTGCAAGAATGATCTCAATGTGGGCGGGATGGATTCTGTTTCACATGAGGTTGAGAAGGAGCCTGTGAAAGCCTTCTTCATGTGGAGATAATCTCGCCGGAGGATCTTGGCTGCTTTGTGGAGGATGGAGACTTCAGTTGATGTATTGTTTTCCATATCAACTACAGCTTTGCTTAGGTCGTCGTCGAAAAAAAGAGACCAGCAACGATTCATTGGTATCGCCTTGATGTCAGGAATCATGCGCTCAATATCCCCTCGAAGGCGTGTTGTATTGCATTTGATGTATGGTAAACCGAGAGCGGCGAGGCGCTTGTCATAGAGGGCCGTCAAGTCAGCCATTGCTAGTGACGTCCCTGAAACACGATTATCTTCAATAAAGTCAAGTAACTCGTTGAGAACATGTGCTCGGATCACCTGAGTCGCATGACTCTCAGTCGTGTCATATCCGACCGTCGTCGCTTTCCTGTAGAGCCGAGTCAAGCACTCACGATCATAGACGGCATTAATAGCGATCATGTCACCGGCAGAAAGTTTAGCCAACAGACGTTTGTCACCTAACACTCGAGCGCAATCATTGACTTTCTTATCGAAGCCATCAGTGGAGGCCTTCCTCAGCTCTTTCTTGTTGCCCACTTCGTCACAGAATGGCATGGAGTGTCGACTGGTTCGCTCGAAGATGTAGAGGGTGAGGGTGAGGCCTGTGTGATGGACCTGGCACCACTGTTCATGCGCCGAGTTTTCACCGGGCTAACTGACTCTTGCCCTTGATGCTTTTTCCTCGCTCTTTGCACTTTTTGATTGTTGACAGCATTCCTGCAACTTTTGTGCCACACTACTTGATTAGACATCATCAGCTGCACTACATTCTGAGCACCGCCACCAGCACCGCCACCAATGTCATCTACTACAAAGTCAGGCAACTCCCCTAATTCCTTGAGCTCCTGGATATCCGGAACTTCTTTATAAGAGGCTGAAAGTCTTTCAGGTTTGTTTCTCAATTTCACAATTGATGAAGGATTCTTAGTCAATTCATAGCTTTTGTCTGACTGACATATGAAGCATAAGCTCCAGTCGCGAGTGTGCATGATGACAGGCGTGCTTTTATAGTCACTCATTTCGGATTAATCATTGTGAATCTGAAGCATAAAATTGAATTTCTAAAGGTCACAGAACTTAGAAACTTTTCAGCTAAATTCAACATGAGAAAGCCATTTCTGAGGTTATTTTGGGGTTTCAGGTTATTTTGGGGTGTTTCACTCCGTCAGTTTGGAAACTGCGGAAAATCCTCAATTTCAACATGGCGGCCAGCGGCCATATTTGATTTTGGGGGTCAAAATGACCTCCAAACCCCATAATAACCTCAGAAATGGATTTCTCATGCTGAATTTAGCTAAAAACGAGTCATCACACACGTTTCTAAGTTAATTGGTTCAAAAGTTAGAAATACGGTCATTAGCATAATTTATGCTGACTAGGCATAAAATTAAGCATGTCTATGCATAAATATAACTTGTGTCTTTGGATAAATTCTTTCCTATGGCCTTTAGGAACTTCCATACCAAATGGGACCTTTGCATCATGATTTGAACTGGACACCCTATTTAGTGCACTTAACATGTCTACTAGTAAATGGAGAGACGAGATGTTCATTAGACATTTCAGAAATATGGGGAATTTAAGGTCAAATTCCTTTGTACAAAGCGATTGTGTTGAATTCAGCGCGACTTGTTGATGCCAAAATTTGCTTTATCTACCACGCAATGAAAGATAAAATAAACTTTTCCCCCTGATATTAAAAAAGTGATGGACCTAAACACAATCCTCACAATTTTTTTCTGATGATTTGAGACACCTTTTGGATTCAGTGCGAATTAATGAACCCGAAAATTTCCTGACTAAGCCCGTATATGAATGATAAAATAACCTTTTCATTCTCTCTCTCTCTCTCTCTCTCTCTCTCTCTCTCTCTCTCTCTCTCTCTCTCTCTCTTGTTATTGTTTATTATATCCGATTTTCTATTTCACAATCCATTCAAATAGATTTACCCTTCGTAGTGTAAGCCCCTAACCGGGTGTTCGGGCGTCCTTCTGGCGCCTGACCACCTGGTTACGAAAACAATAAGAAATCTCGTGGGCCGAAAATAGGGATGCAGGCATTAATATTTTTATAATATAATTTAATTTTTAAGCCAGATTTTACCCTAATGATCTACAGTGCTGAAACAGTGATGCTACTCTTCAACGCAGCTGCCCGGGGAGAATTGTTTTCATCGCAGGATGTAGTCAACATTTGTGAAGCTGATCAGACTGAAACAATGGACTGCAACACAACGAAATACAAGTAGAAAATTATATAGGCCTACCCGTATTCCCACCAAAGCTTGCTTTTTTTATAGCTTTTCTCTCTCTCTCTCTCTCTCTCTCTCTCTCTCTCTCTCTATATATATATATATATATATATATATATATATATATATATATGTGTGTGTGTGTGTGTAAATATATATATATATATATATATATATATATATATTATATAATATATATGATGAATAAAACCACGAAGGAAAGGAAACACAGAGTGGTGCTCAGGCGCTTCCGTCTAATGACATCCTCAGGAACACTGAAGTAAATAAAGAGTTCAAGACTATATATAGGTTACAAAAAAAAAATATATATATGTGTGTGTGTGTGTGTGTGTGTGTATATAATAAATATAGAAATAAAAATTGTGGGAGAAGCATACAAATTTGTAAGGAAAACTACCAATTTTAGCACTTTGCCCGAATTAAACACAAGATCAAATGGATTGTTTACAACCAATTTTATAGATAATGCCTGAATGATATATAGGTCACAAAAAAAAATAAAAAATAAAGAATTGAAAAATAAAAATTGTAAAAGGAGCATAAAATTTATAAGGGAAAATTACCAAAGTTTTAGCACTCTGCCCTTCTTGTCTAAATCCGTTCTGAACGAATTCAAAACAATGGGATCGAGTTGAAAAAGACCTTTGCTCATGTTAAAGTTATTTGTAAGTTGGATAATAGCAGACTCAAGAATATTTCTATTAACAATGTTGCTAGAGTGAAACAAAACTGAAGCATTATTCCAATCAATACAATGGGATAACTCTGACAAATCGACAAAAAGGGCACTGGACGACTGTCCCGTTCTAACGGAATATTGATGCTGTTTTACACGCGTGTGCAAATCCTTTCCCGTCTGACCAATGTAAAAGGAATCACATTATTTACAACCAATTTTATAGATAATGCCTGAATTATTGGTAGGGCTATTTTTTACTATGATATTTTTCACAATATTGTTATATGAAAATACTACATTAATATCCAAAAGTTTAAGTACATTAGCAATGCCTAAAAAAGCTCGGGAAAAATGGAAGTACTAAAATATTCTTTGACAAGGTGCGAGTGTTATTATTCACACGATAGAAGGTTCGTTTTGCCTTGTTAAGACAAGATTCCATAAACGCAGGTGGGGAGCACAGATCACTTCCAATACCGTTGATTTTTTCTAATTCGGCATCGATGTATTCCGGACTGGCCATCCTAAGAGTGCGGAGAAACATTGAAGAAAATATGGCCTTCCTAATCGGGATGTCATATCCAGAGTAAAAGTGTACGTAGGACAAATTGTTTGTTATTTTCCGATAGATACTAAACTTAAAACCTGGGCTTTCCCTATGTACACGCACATCCAAAAACGGGATTGAGTTGTTTTGTTCCACTTCTAAAGTAAACTTAATGGAAGGGACTTGATCATTTAACTGAAGGAGGAAGTCATCTAGGTCACGATTCATGGGCCAGATACACAAAATATCATCGACGTACCGCAACCATGGGATGCCAACCCCCAGGATTCTCGGAATGTAAGTAATTTCGAAAAACTCCATATAAATATTGGAGAGGAGGGGCGACAAGGGGTTGCCCATGACCATCCCAAAAACCTGTTGATAATACTCGCTACTGAAAGTGAATTTACAGTCTTTGATGCGAAGCTTAATAAGTTCCAAAACGATGTATGCAGGTAGTTGCAGATCGTACTTATGTAATTCTCGGGAGAAAAAGTCATGCATATCGTCAATCGGCACTTTTGTAAACAATGAACAAACGTCAAAACTGATCAATCTATCGTTGGTTTCAGTGCGTACATTACTCAATTTTTGAGTAAGATCCATGGAATTTTTTTTACATGTGAAACAGAGATAGTTTCGAAAATGGGGGGACAAGACTTTGACAAGCCATTTGGAGAGTTTATAGGTAATACTTTGGTAATTTTCCCTTATAAATTTGTATGTTCCTCTTACAATTTTTATTTTTAAATTTATTTTTATTTTTTATTTTTTTTTACCTATATATCATTCAGGCATTATCTATAAAATTGGTTGTAAACAATCTATTTGATCTTGTGTTGAATTCGGGCAAAGTGCTAAAATGGTAGTTTTCCTTACAAATTTATATGCTCCTCTCACAATTTTTATTCATATATATATATATATATATATATATATATATATATATATATATATATATAGGGTGGGCCGAAAGTCTGGATCCATAGCATAGGAAAATATTTATTTTAATACATAAATTACAACAAATGGTAAATACTTAAAATGAATATCAACTTTAACTCGTAAATGCGTATCCGTGATACTGTACAGTAGTTCGTACTCCAGTATAAATACTCAAATACTTTTTTTATTTCAGCCCAGAAATGGCTTCGAATCTAACAACAGAAGACCGGGTAGAACTTGTGCTCATGTACGCAAGACAGGGCGCTACACACAGAGAAGTTGCTACCGAATTCAATAGAAATCATCCTGATAAGCATCCAGTAACACATGCGACTGTTGGCACGTTGTTTAAACGTTTCAAAGAAACAAGAAGTGTACATGATCGACGGCGTTCTGGTCGTCTAAAAACTGCAACTGATGAAAATACCTCTGCAATGGTATGTGAAACTTTAACGAATAGTCCAGTAAAGTCAACAAGAAGATTATCAAATGAAACACGCATCTCGAGAACGTCAATTCGAAGAATTATTAAAAATCATAAATTCCATCCCTAAGTGTCTCGATGTCAGAGGCCGCCAATTTGAGCATTTGTTATAATTTGTTGTTTATACTGGAGTACGAACCACTGTACAGTATCACGGATAAGCATTTACGAGTTAAAGTTGATATTCATTTTAAGTATTTACCATTTGTTGTAATTTATGTATTAAAATAAATATTTTCCTATGGATCCAGACTTTCGGCCCACCCTCTATATATATATATATTTTTTTTTTTGTAACCTCTATATAGTCTTGAACTCTTTATTTACTTCAGTGTTCCTGAGGATGTCATTAGACGAAAGCGCTTGAGCACCACTCTGTGTTTCCTTTCCTTCGTGGTTTTATTCATCATAAATATTTTTCACGTGTTACTTTCGTGAAATAATTTTCATATAATGAACACCACGCGTTCCTTCGGCTTGCTGTTCCCTCTCTTGTCTCCGTTTGTGTCCGTGTTTTCTTCTACATTAATGAAGGGGCATGCAATTCGTATCCGACGAAAGTTTCTTACTAATTGTCTAGAGGAGTAGGTCCTTCCGAAGTCCCTCCTTCCGATTCGCCTCACACAAATTGACGACCATCCGTTCAACAACTTAAGCAGATTAATTTTAAAGAAACATATTGAAGTCACCAGACAAAATGAGTGGTCCGCCTTCAAAAATTTACGCATTGCCAAACGTAATTTTGTGACCGTTATTCCCCAACCGTGGATCCAACCTTTGTTTGATGAAATTTACAACGAGTTGCTTCGGAAAACTTCTTCACTTCGTAACATTTTGGATCGCAAAATTAAAAGTCTCATTCGAAATAGTCAGTGGAGTAAAAAAGCAAGCTCAAAATGTATTTTGAACCTTTCTTCGAAAAACATTAGTGACGATGCAGAAAGTGCCCTTGGATTTGGTATGTCCTTTTTTATTGTTAAAAAACCTTCTGCTTTACAAATTTGTTATAGTCTTGCTTGTTTTGAAAAACAGTGTAATCTTCCTCAGTCTTTGGTTAACATAGTTAAAGTCCTTGTCTATAGTGATGCGAATAGTACTTACGAAGATAACTTTCCTAAACGTTTTCGCAATAGCCTCTCACAATTAAAAAAAGATGGTGAGCTCCATATTACTAAAGCAGACAAGGCTAACACCATAGTTACTGTATTATGGACAAAGTGGACTAAATTAGAAAGATGAATGAGCTGCTCCAGGACCACACCACATACAGAAAACTTAGGAAGAACCCGCAGGATGACGTCATCAAATCATTCAATTGTGGCTTGAAACGCATTCTCAAAAATCATAAGGACTTAATTCCGCTTTTCATGTCCACTTCGCCTTCTCTTCCCTACCTTTACGGTCTTATTAAAACCCACAAACCTGGCAACCTTATGCGCCCTATTATTAGCTCGGTGGGCTCTATTACCTATAAACTCTCCAAATGGCTTGTCAAAGTCTTGTTCCCCATTTTCGGAACTCTCTCCGATTCACATGTAAAAAATTCCATGGATCTTACTGAAAAATTAAATAATGTACGGACTGAAACCAACGATAGATTGATCAGTTTTGACGTTTGTTCATTGTTTACAAAAGTGCTGATTGACGATATGCTTGACTTTCTCTCCCGAGAATTACATAAGTACGATCTGCCACTACCTTCACACATCGTTTTGGAACTTATTAAGCTTTGCATCAAAGACTGTAAATTCACTTTCAGTAGCGAGTATTATCAACAGGTTTTTGGGATGGCCATGGGCAACCCCTTGTCGCCCCTCCTCTCCAATATTTATATGGAGTTTTTCGAAATTACTTACATTCCGAGAATCCTGGGGGTTGGCATCCCATGGTTGCGGTACGTCGACGATATTTTGTGTATCTGGCCCATGAATCGTGACCTGGATGACTTCCTCCTTCAGTTAAATGATCAAGTCCCCTCCATTAAGTTTACTTTAGAAGTGGAACAAAACAACTCAAGCCCGTTTCTGGATGTGCGTGTACATAGGGAAAGCCCAGGTTTTAAGTTTAGTATCTGTCGGAAAATAACAAACAATTTGTCCTACGTACACTTTTACTCTGGACATAACACCCCCATTAAGGCGGCCATATTTTCTTCAATGTTTCTCCGCACTCTTAGGATGGCCAGTCCGGAATACATCGATGCCGAATTGGAAAAAATCAACGGTATTGGAAGTGATCTGTGCTCCCCACCTGCGTTTATGGAATCTTGTCTTAACAAGGCAAAACGAACCTTCTATCGTGTGAATAATAACAATCGCACTTTGTCAAAGAATATTTTAGTACTTCCATTTTTCCCGAGCTTTTTTAGGCATTGCTAATGTACTTAAGTTTTTGGAGATTAATGTAGTATTTTCATATAACAATATTGTGAAAAATATCATAGTAAAAAATAGCCCTACCAATAAGTCAGGCATTATCTATAAAATTGGTTGTAAATAATGTGATTCCTTTTACATTGGTCAGACGGGAAAAGCTTTGCACACGCGTGTAAAACAGCATCAATATTCCGTTAGAACGGGACAGTCGTCCAGTGCCCTTTTTGTCGATTTGTCAGAGTTATCCCATTGTATTGATTGGAATAATGCTTCAGTTTTGTTTCACTCCAGCAACATTGTTAATAGAAATATTCTTGAGTCTGCTATTATCCAACTTACAAATAACTTTAACATGAGCAAAGGTCTTTTTCAATTCGATCCCGTTGTTTTGAATTCGTTCAGAATGGATTTAGACAAGAAGGGCAGAGTGCTAAAACTTTGGTAATCTTCCCTTATAAATTTGTATGCTTCTCTTACAAATTTTATTTTTCAGTTTATTTTTATTTTTTATTTTTTTGTGACCTATATATCATTCAGGCATTATCTATAAAATTGGTTGTAAATAATCCATTTGATCTTGTGTTGAATTCGGGCAAAGTGCTAAAATTGGTAGTTTTCCTTACAAATTTGTATGCTCCTCCCATACTCCTCCCATATTTCTATATTTATTATTTATATATATATATATATTTTTTTTTTTGTAACCTCTATATAGTCTTGAACTCTTTATTTACTTCAGTGTTCCTGAGAATGTCATTAGACGAAAGCGCTTGAGCACCACTCTGTTTCCTTTCCTTCGTGGTTTTATTCCTCATAAATATTTTTCACGTGTTACGTTCGTGAAATAATTTATATATTTATATATATATATATATATATATATATATATATATTATATATTATATATATATAATGAATAAAACCACGAAGGAAAAAGAAACACAGAGTGGTGCTCAAGCGCTTTCGTCTAATGACATCCTCAGGAACACTGGAGTGAAAAGAGAGTTCAGGGTTATATATAGGTTACAAATGTATAAATATATATATATTATATATATACATACTATATATAGTAAGTATAGAAATAAAAATTGTTGGAGGAGCAAACACTTTTGTATGGAGAACTACCAATTTTAGCACTTTGCCCGAAATTCAACATAAGCTCAAGTTGCTTGTGTACAACCAATTTTTTATAGTTATTGTCTGAATGATACATAGGTCACAAAAGAATAAAGAAATACAAATAAATCTAAATTGGAAACAAAAATAGATAAAAAAAAATTACTAAATGATGCCTAAATGATATATAGGTCACAAACGAAATAAACATAAAGAAATAAACCCACAGATAAAAACATAAAAATTGTAAGCGGAGCATACAAATTCAAGCTCAATTGGAAAGTTTACAATCAATTTAATAGATGATGCCAAAATGATATATATGTCACAAAGAAATAAAATAAAGAAATAAACCTAAAAAATAAATTGAAAAATAAATTGTAAGAGAAGCATACAAATTTATAATGGAAAAATTACCAAAGGTTTATATAGTCATTGTCTGAATGATATATAGGTCACAAAAGAATAAAGAAATAAAAATAAATATAAATTGGAAAAAATTACAACATGATGCCTAAATGATATATAAGGCAATAAAAGAAAATATAAGAAATATATACATATACATAAGAACTACATACATATGCACATATACATAAGAACTACATACATATACACATATACATATATATATATATATATATAGGTATCAGGACAAAATCCCCCCGTGGACAAAATCCCCTCGCGGACAAAATCCCCCATGGACAAAATCCCCCCGGACACCCCCCCCCCCCCCCGGACACAATCCCCCCGCGGACAAAATCCCCCTAAGGCTTTATTAAAAAAGAAGAATACGACTGACTTTATTAAAGAAGAAAATTAAAAACACAATAAGAATAAGAATAAGAATAAGAAAAGAGGCTTACAGAAACGGATTACAGAAACACGGATTACAGAAAAAATATCAAGATGACAATGATTTTGCCTTAAAAATTCGAATGATACCTGCTCTAGCTTTTGTGCCTCCAGAAAAAGTTGTTGATGCTTTTGAACAATTATACGATTTTATACCAGTGGAAGGTTTGCCAATTCTCGATTATTTTGAAGATAATTATATTGGAAGGCCATGCCGACGAGGACGAAGAGAACCCACTTTTAGCATTTCTATTTGGAATATGTACTCAAGAACAATTACAGAACTTCCACGTACAAATAACTCTGTCGAAGGCTGGCATAGACGCTTTGCATCTCTAACAGGATGGTCGCATCCAAACATATGGAAATTTTTAAAAGTTTTAGGGCAAGAAATAAGCTACCAACAGGCATTTATTTCTCAAATTATCGCTGGCTTGCCGACAGAACCGCAAAGGAAGAAGTATAAGTCTTCTTCTTCTCGCATTTTGAAAATTGTACAAGACTATAACAACAGGTCTATTTTTGATTTTCTTAAGGGAATTGCTTTTAATTTGTCTTTTTAAATTTTGAATTTTGTTTGACTTTGTGTTTTTAATTTTTCTTCTTCAATAAAGTCAGTCGTATTCTTATTTGTTTGCCCGGTTAGGTAATTGTACGCCCTTGACGATTGGTTAGGTTAAGTCGTGATATTTTTGTTAAAACTTTAATAAAGTCAGTCGTATTCTTATTTTTTTAATAAAGCCTTAGGGGGATTTTGTCCGCGGGGGGATTGTGTCCGGGGGGTTGTGTCCGGGGGGATTTTGTCCGCGAGGGGATTTTGTCCACGAGGGGATTTTGTCCACGGGGGGATTTTGTCCTAGAAGCATATATATATATATACATATATACAGGTCGTCCGATAAGTGAGTGGCGATTCGGGAACAATTTATAAATAAAAGATAAAGGATAATAAAAATTTTATTAGAAGGAATTTTATTATTAGTAAACTTACAATTAATTCGATAATTAATTGTCATAGGGATCAACCTGATCGCCATTTACACGAACAGCAAGCTGTATGCGTCTCCATGTCCTGTCTGACATTTTTTGTAAAAGTTCTTTATCCTCACTGATGTCACTTAACACAACTTCTGCGATTTTTGTCAGATCAGATTCACTTTGATTTTCACGGCCATTAATCTGCATCTTGAGGATTCCCCAGAGGGTATTATCCGGGGTAGTCAAGTCCGGACTCTGCGGAGGCCAAGGTACAGGACCATACTTTCCGATCCATCTGCCAGGAAAATTTCTGTCTAGGAACTCATGCGCAGCGAAAGCGGTGTGTCCTGGAGCACCTTCTTGCTGAAAAATAGGGTTGCGAATATTCGTATTTCTTAAAGCGGGTAGAAATCTGTTCTCCAACATGTCGATATAACTTCCTGAAGTAATTCGACCAGTGCACACAAATGGGCCAATTAAACAATGCGCTGATATTGCACACCATATCATGATTCGAGGGGGATACTGGTTTACTTGATCATAATAATGAGGATTTTCTTTCGACCAAAAAAACGAAAATTTGCTTTTGCCATCACCATAAAGGGCACATTCATCACTGAAGAACGTACGATCTCTCTCGGCTTTACTTGGAAAAGCTTCAAGAATTTGTTGACAAGCATTAACTATGACAATTTTATCTTGTGGCGATAAAACCTGAACGGAGGTTGGGCGGAAAGCTTTAAAATGCAAGTCTTTTTTCATCAAATCATGCAGTGTTGATTTCGGAACATTTAATGCAGATGCACGCCTACGAATACTTTTGGTTGGCGATTGTCGAATTGACACTTGAACATCATCTTCCAATCTGCTCTTGCTTTGGGGCGACCACGGCGTTTTTTATCAATTATCATCCCAGTTGTGAATAATTTGTGTTCCCATTTTCTAATAATTTCGCCCTTTGGCGGCACATCATTAAATCTTTGTTCAAACCTTTCGCGTACTACCTTCATGCAATGCTTGGTTTTTCCAGATTCATGCCACCATGTTGCTGCTAATATCCGTGCTTCATATGTGTAGGGACTTTGCTCACAAATTTTATCAACACGTGCGTCTACCTCAGCCATTGCAACGCCAATAATTAGAAATAATAAAAATAAAACAATGAAAAACCAGAACAAGCAGGAATAAACATGAATTACTGCAAAATAAAAATTTGGATTTCATCGGACGACCTGTATATATATATATATACACATACATACTTACATACATATACACACACACACATATATATATATATATATATATATATACGGGGTGTCAGGAAATGATTGCCCCCCCTGTAGAGCAAAAACTAGAAGAGATAGATAAAAACCGGCAAGACCACTTGAAAGAGTGTTAAAATCTGAATAAAAACCATTATATTCTATTCCTGTGATTTTAATTCTTACCATTTTTTCCCCAGAGAAACCATGGCATCATCTATTTTGAACGATTCAGAGAAAAAGCGAGTTCTTGACCGCAATCGAGCTGTCACATTTCGTGAAGCAAAGAAAGCTGGTGCAACTTTCATAACTCGACACTGGGTAGCTGAGAGATTAAAAAGATCAGAAGACTTTGTCAAAAAGAATTGGAATAAGAATCCTGAAGATTGTGAAACAGAATTTCGAGGAGGAAGACCGGAAAAATTATCTCAAGAATCGAAAGACATCGTGCTTGCTGCATCACGGCGCCGAAAGAAGAGCTACTCTGAGGTAGCGAAAGAGATACTTACCCGTCGTGGTAAGATAGTCAATCGGCAACTTGTGCATCAATTTCGAGTTCGCCAAGGCTTGAGTGCTTGGCATGAAATAGCTAAGCCACGGAAGAGTGATCTTAATATTGAAGATCGGCTATGGTTTTGTGATTATCTTGAGGAATGGACGGAAGACGATTTCCTTCACTTGGTTGTCAGCGATGAATTCTTCGTTTATGTCTCCAGAAAACCAAATTTTCAGAATGATCGGGTTTGGGCAACAACTCCTGATGAAGTCCCAGACGACCAGAAGTATCGAGAAATAGTAAAAAATTCAGCATGTGTGGGTGTTTTCATTATGTTCTCTATTCGGAAGCTCATCTGGGTTATCAAACCAAGAGGAACCAGTTGGGATGGGCCTTATTTTCGAAATGTAATTTTAGCCTAACATGTAATTCCGTTTTTGAAAGACCCCGAGTGTGTTTTGGATGTTGAACAGGCAACCTTTCTTCACGACAAAGCCCCCTGTATGAAAGCACTTGCGACTCAACAACTGCTTAAGGACAATAACATTGAATTTTTCGGAAATAATGAATGGCCTGGCAATTCTCCCGGTCTTAATGTCTGTGAACATGTCGGATCCATCATGAAGGATCGGGTGGAGTCCTTAATGCTGGAACAACCCATTCAGAATCGGTATTCAACAGAAATTATGACTGCAAAGATCAACGAAGTCCTTGAAGAAATGAGTCATGATACCGATCTCTTTGAGACACTTCTGGGATCATACCCCCGTCGATTAATGGCAGTCAGAGCTGCAAATGGGGGCAACACCCGATATTAAAACAAGTGTTTTTTATTCAAAATTAAACGCTCTTTCGCGTGGTTTTGTCTGTTTTTTTCTATTCCTTTCAGTTTCTTCTATACAGGGCGGGGCAATCATTTCCTGACACCCTTTATATATATATATATATGTCAGGGAGACGGACCCTTATCACAAATTGTTTGTTTCTCGAAGGTCACTACGAAGACCCGATCAGTAAAAATAAAAATTGGATATTTGGTTGACAGTTTTTTCCGTCGGCGGTGTAATTAGCCTTTCTCTTAAATTTAGTAACCCTCTGCGCGAATTCTTTATCCTCCGCTTACTTCTGTACCCCCTATTTCTAAGTGTGTAATTGATAATGAAATTGTTTGTTTGTTTAGCTTTTAATCAATAGATTCAAGACACAATAAGTACGAGTTCAGTCTATTTGGCTGTTAGGTTCAACTTGGCCTTAAACTAGTCTTAGCATTAATCAAATTATTTAAGTTATAACGTTGCCCATCCACTACATCCCTCGCAGTAGTTTAGGTTAACGGTTCTCAATATTTCCTCACAAACTCAATATTCTCTCAAACTCAATGTCTCAAAACTCAAATCTCACTCGATAACTCTCAATTTCAGTCTTTAACGAGCAAACCCTCTCAGGATCTACTCGGAGAATCACCAGATCGCCACCCGGCCTATCACTCATTCCCGACGAAGCGCAAGATATATTCTAACGGGTTTTTCCCCGGCATCTATTTACGTACTCCATCCCTACTACGTCAGAGTCCAAGGCGCGCCGACGCGAGCCCAATCAACGGAGACTAATTGGTGGGGGAGAGCGCAACTTAGGGGTTTGCATCCTGTTGATGCGCTGTTCAAGCATTTAAGAAAAGGAGAGAAAAAAAAGGGGGAGGGGGAGCGTCGCACGAGTCGATGAGGACACTCGAGGTTTATCTCAAGGGCTGTTTTAAACATTGAAGATAAAACATGGGGTATTATGGGGAATCAAGTGGCTTGTGTATGACATATATACATATATAAGAAATACACACAACAATAAATTGAAAAATAAAATTTTAAGAGAAGAATACAAATTTATAAGGAAAAACAATAAAAAAATTTTACCAAAGGTTTAGCAACCTCCACTCCTTCTTTAAATCCATTCTGAAGGAATTCAGAGCAACGTGATCGAGTTGAAACAGACCTTTACTCATGTTAAAGTTATTTGTAAGTTGAATTATAGCAGACTCAAGAATATTTCTATTAACAATGTTGCTAGAGTGAAACAAAACTGTATATGTATATGTATGTAAGTATGTATATATATATATATATGTGTGTGTGTATATATATATATGTATATGTGTATATGTATGTAGTTCTTATGTATAGGTATATATTTCTTATATATTTTCTATATATCTTATATATTTCTTATATTTTCTTATATTGCTTTATATATCATTTAGGCATCATGTAATTTTTTCCAATTTATATTTATTTGTATTTCTTTATTCTTTTGTGACCTATGTCATATCTGACCGGCAATCGGAAGATCCCGGGTTCGATTTCCGGGTGGTTACCTCGTTTTTTTCATTTGTTCGTTCTCTCTCCTCATCTTACGCGGAATGTTCTTCTATACAAGCGTCGTTCTTCACGTTAATTATACTGCGTGTTCTTTGCAGTTGAAATGTATATATAGGTGCGGCATGCGCAAGGTGCCCCCCTCGGGGCATTGGTTTCTGCGCGTATGTAGGAGAATTACGACTTCTGATTGAGTGAGGACCATGGTGTAGTGGTTATCATATCTGACCGGCAATCGGAAGATCCCGGGTTCGATTCCCGGGTGGTTACCTCGTTTTTTTCATTTGTTCGTTCTCTCTCCTCATCTTGCGCGGAATGTTCTTCTATACAAGCGTCGTTCTTTACGATATATATATATATATATATATATATATATATAATATATATATATTTTATATACAGGGCGTCCCAAAAAAATGTATACACACTTTAAATACTTATAAAGGCAGTGTTTATTAAAATACATTTCATTTTCAAAATGTAATAGAATCTACAGACATTATTTAATTGTTTTGTCAACGCCTGTTTTCAAACTGACGTCCGTTCTGGTCCAGGCACTGCTGATAACGCGAAGCAATGGAATCGCAAACATCACGAAACATTTCGTTTGGTATTTGTGTGCATTCTCGTTCAATGGCTGCTCTCAATTCAGCGACTGTTGCAGGTTTTATAGCGTAGACTTTGTCTTTTAAGTATCCCCATAAAAAAAGTCTAGTGGTGTGAGGTCTGGTGAACGCGGAGGGTATTCTACGAAACCCCTTCGTCCAATCCACATCCACATCGTGCCAAGTACCACTCGCAATACTCCACTCTTCGGTCCGGATCATCTTCATTAATAGCATGGACTAATCTTGGAATGTAACTTTTCCATTGACAGCGCTTCAAAATGCGTTGGACAGACGATTCTGAAATTCCTACCTCACGACTCGTTTGCCGCACAGATTTTCTTGGACTTTGGTGATACGTTTCCAGTACTCTTTCTTGCTTTGTGGGGCTTGTCGATGTCCGTGGTCTTCCGGAACGCTTCTTGTGGACATTCTGAACAGTTCCATCGTCTTCAAACTTATCTCTAATTCGAGTGATGGTAAGTCGCGTTGGTGGATCTGTTTGAAACTCCCTCCTAAACTGTCTTTGCACTTCAACTGCGTTTTCACACTTCCAGTAGCATTTTAGAATGAATTTCCTTTGTTCAAAGCTTAGTCTGACTGCCATTATTAATTCTAATTGGTTTAACTTGGAAAGAAAGAAACATCAATTGAGCTATCAGCTGTTAAAGTGTGTATACATTTTTTTGGGACGCCCTGTATATATATATAAATAATATATATATATATTTATATATATATATATATATATATATATATATATATATATATATATATATATATATATATATATATACATTCAACTGCAAAGAACACGCAGTATAAATAACGTAAAGAACGACGCTTTACGTTATATATATATATATATATATATATAAAAAATATATATATATTATTTATTTATATATACAGGGCGTCCCAAAAAAATGTATACACACTTTAACAGCTGATAGCTCAATTGATGCTTCTTTCTTTCCAAGTTAAACCCATTATTAATTCTAATGGGTTTAACTTGGAAAGAAAGAAACATCAATTGAGCTATCAGCTGTTAAAGTGTGTATACATTTTTTTGGGACGCCCTGTATATATATATAAATAATATATATATATTTTATATATATATATATATATATATATATATATATATATATATATTATATATATATATATATATATATATTTTATATATATAACCTTTGGTTAGCTTCCACCCGAACTGTTCACTCTGACGAAGGTCAAGCTTTTCACTCCACATTAGACCTACAGTTTAACGTGGAATCCGAACCACGCCCCATCAGCAGCCCAGCGTCTTAACCACTAGGCCACCTAGGGTACCCAATTATCTACCAACCACTTTCTTTATTGTGTGGAAGGATGAACAGCTGGGTTTTGCTGCGCGCCGGCTGCCGTCGGGTCTCGAACCCGGATCCGATGGATTCTTAGTCAGCGACGCTAATCACTACACCACCGAGGTATATATGCGCCTCGGTGTTGTAGTGGTTAGCGTTGCTGACTACGAATCCATCGGCCAGGGGCCGAGACCCGGTGACGTTAGGCGGCGCGCGGTAAACCCCAGCTGATCATTCTTTCGCACAATAAAGAAAGTGGTTAGCAGATAAATGAGTACCCTGGGTATATACAGGGTGATTCAGCAAAGAGTACATTAAATTGGAGGATGAAATCCTTGGATAATTCTGAACCACAATGTCTCTATGGTAAAATGTTAGATTCTGTATAGTTTCCATGCTACAATACATTTAAGATGTTGTATTAATGAGAGTGAATATGAAGTGAAACCCCCGTAGGTTTTTGTAATCATTTATTCACAGATCTCTACAGTGTGACCCCTCTTTGTTACAACCTAAAGGAAATGCCTCAATGCAGGCCTGTACACTAGCGTGTAGCGTCATGAGCGATCTGGAGGTACATTTCAGGTTTTGTACAATCAACTTTGCTGATTTCAGAAAAGAAATCAAAAAATTTCTGCAACAAGCAGAACACCTTTTTCGCATGTAAAAAATACAAAATTCTTGTTAATTACAGTTGGCAACACTGACTGACATGGTACTTCTGGCAGTTTTCTTATTATTCTCAGTGAGTCATCCCTGGAATTTCTTAGTTCTACGCTAGCTCGCTTGAGAGAAACAAGTGTTTTTTCTGTGGATGGGGTGTTCAAAAACCCCAAAGTACTAACGAAAAGTGCGTTTTGTGATATATACATTATACACATGTCTTTGTTTCGTTGTGTTTTACATTGTTTATAAGTTTGTTATATGTCTTAGGGTATATATATATAGCTATGGATATTTATATACATAATGCATATATGTGTGCAGTATAGTTTTATATATATATTGGTAAACTTATTGTTGACCAATAAACCAAGCCTTATATATATATATATATATATACTCATAATCATATATATTTTTTATTTATACGTTTGTGTTTTTGTTTCAGTGTTCCTGTGTGATACTTGTTGAGTTTTGCTGGTACAATGAGCACGCAAAGAACACGGGGATCTGCCAGCCACATTGTCTTTGGTTTTCCACTATCAGAGCATCCTCTGTCTGAACTTCCAACCCGTATACAAGTTGCAAAGCATTTCCTCTTCTTGAAGGAGAACAAGTATACCAGCAACAGGGAGATTCTTCCGGAGGTATGCCAAACATTCTTTGACCTTTGGAATCGTGCTAACATTCCATCACAGCCAATCAAGAATGTGAAGACCAAGCTGCTCCGATTGATGGAAAAAGGCTCACAAGCATCGAAGCAAGGCAAGCAGGCCACAAAAACCAAGAAGTTCGAGGAAAGCCTGAATCAATTGTTTGACATAGCTGTCTGCCAATGCGATGATCTGTCTGCATGCCACTGTGAAAAAGAAATAAAAGTTCCACGACGGGAGCATGCCTTTCTGATCGACCAGAGAACTACGCGGATCATGCAGATCAATCGGGTGGATGCGAATGTGACTCAGATGATGGAGAGAAGGAAGTCAAGAGAGGATCGGATGCAAGAAAGACAAGAAGAAGAGAATAGAAGAAAAACGGAACAGCAAGAGGTAGCATCCTCTGCAGATGTGGTCGAATCAGCTCAAAGCAGAAGCAGACTCCAGTGGTGAAAGTGTTGGTGATGAGTGGATGGGTGATAGTGCCCAGGAGAACAGGAACATCACACCGATTCCCACTGTTGCTTTGAAGCTGACCGGTATGGTGTATCGAACAGGGCTGCTGCAGCTATCAGCACTGCAAACATTGGTTGACTATGGCATCATTAGTTCTGATGATCAGATAAACGTAATTCACCACCACGAGTATGGAGAGCACGGCAGAAGGTACGGAGGATCTGAAGGAAGCAGTAACTTACCACGATGTGGAAGTCACTGCTTTATTTTTTGATGGGCGGAAAGACATGACACTTGTCAAAGAGAAGAGGGGAACAAATGTACGGCACAAAGAAAGTGAGGACCACTATGTGCAGGTCGGAGAGCTGGAACCTTCTATCTAAGCCATCTGACACTGGAACGAGGAACTGGCACTGTCATTGCAGATGGGACTTCAAATGCGATTGAAGAATGGGTATTGCAGACAAGATAATTGCAGTGGGGAGCCGACAGCACGGCCACAAACACAGGGGCACAGAAGTGGAGCAATACACCTGCTAGAGTGCCGCCTGGGTCGCTTTGCACTGTTCATCTGTAGTCTGCATTTAATGAACTCCCACTGCGCCACTTGGCAAGGAACTCATCGGCCCAACAGAATCTGCAACTCAATGGAAAGGACCAATTGGCAAAGCTTTGGCCACATGTGAAAGTTGCCACCTTCCTCTAGAGGAATTCAATGTATTGCTGATGGCCACACTCTCCCGGATGTTGACCTTACTGAATTGAGTCGTGACCAAGCCTACCTCTACAGAATGATGAAAGCGATAAGGACTGGTGTCATTAATGAAGATCTTCTACGAGAGAAGCCTGGACCAATCTCCCATGCAAGATGGGTTACACTGCCAGCAGAATTTGTCGGCTATATGTAGCGATGGCGCAGCAAGTGATGACTGTATTCACTCACACAGTTTGTCGTATGCCCTATGGACCCATGTTTTAGCATCAAGTGCCTTCAAGGTGCACAGATGGCCCAAAACATTTCCTGGAGCAAATGAAGCTGCTACGATTACGCCACCAGCTAGCAAGACTGTCACATGGCCTGTGATCCAAAGAAATGCATATTGGGCTCACCCTGAAAATGTCCTACTGGCAATGCTTGCAGATGCAGATCAAACAAACCGGAAATTGGCCATCGATGTAATCAAGAACCTTCGACGAGCTCCCAAACCTGCTCAACAGGAAGCCAGAGAACTTTCGGCAACCAAAGATCAAACAAAGTGCTCAGAATTTGAAATATTACTTCCACAGTGGAGGAGTGCACAATGGAACCACCACTCACGAAGCAGTTCTCTGTCGAACACTCGATAAGATCACTGAAGAGCCCCTTGTTGTCCGGATACCATGTCACCCCCAAGGTGTAGAACGCTGTGTTAGGATGGTAACTGAAGCTCTGGGGCAGTGTATGGAAAGGATTCAGAGATGGTTACATTAGAGTAGTACTTAATCCCGTGACTTTATGCTGTCATTCAAACTAAACAAGATTTAATGTATCATTTACTAAATAAAACTATCTAGTCTACCTACCTACCTACCTACAGTGTATATGTTTATTCCAAAAATAATTTTTCTATTTTTTCCTGAAAGCAGTACATTGTAAGGGGTCAAATGATAGCTCAACCTAGGAAAGCAAGTGTCCAAAAGTTATGGGTAACTAGGCAATTTTCATGATTTTCACATGCGAAAAGGAGTGTTGCTTGGCACAAAAACATTTTGTTTTCATTTTTGAATTTAGGGAGGTCAATTGTACAAAACCTGAAATGTGCCTCTTGATCCGTTACACTTTGCCCAATGACGCTACACGCTACTTTACACGTCGTACCACTGAATGTCTGACGCGTTCCAGAAGAGAACATTTTGCCCGAGCATCAAGGGAATATCTGGATACTGTTTATCCCAACAGGTAGATAGGGCGTGGTGGCCCCGTTCCCTGGCCACCCCGCTCCCCAGATCTTAACCCTTTGGATTTCTACCTGTGGGGCCATTTAAAGACGTTGGTGTATGATACAGAGGTTCAAACAAGAGAGGAATTATGGCCACGTGTTCGTGACAGGTGCGAGCAAATTAAACATAGTCCAGGCATTCTGGAGCGCGTCAGACATTCAATGGTACGACGTGTACAAGCCTGCATTGAGGCAGAAGTGGGCAACTTTGAACATTTCCTTTAGGTTGTAACAAAGAGGGGTCACACTGTAGAGATCTGTGAGTAAATGATTACAAAAACCTACGGGGGTTTCATTTCATATTCACTCTCATTAATACAACATCTTAAATGTATTGTAACATGGAAACTATGCAGAATCTGACATTTTACCATAGAGACATTGTGGTTTAGAATTATCCAAAGATTTCATCATCCAATTTAATGTACTCTTTGCTGAATCACCCTGTATATTAAGAATGAACACTGATTATATCTGAAGCAGATAAATAAATATTCATAATTCAGAGCCCCGGAAACTTTCTTCATAAAAAATATATGAACTGACCATAAAATAATTTAAAAATTTCTGTCTACAACTATGCTTTTTTTCTTTTTTTTTCTTAAAGGACGCGGCCGGAGCTGGAACGTGTTATAGAAACTTTTCCCAATTGTTTTGAAGAAACTCAAATCATGGACGAGAATTTGGACACGAGGGTAGAAGTTTTACTGGAAACTCGGTCCTACGATTGCCGGGTTGTCGATGAAGTAATGGGAGTTTTCTTCTTTTTTCTTGTTGTTCGTTTATTTATTATACTTATTTATTTTTACTTGTTTTAAAATTTTTAGCACTGATGATGGAAATTGAATTTTTCTGAAACGTCTGTTAATAAACATGTACCATCTTTTCGTCCTCCTATTCCCTCGCTATATATATATATATATATATATATATATATATATATATATATATATATATATATATATTATATTAGGGTGTTTCATAAATTAAAAGTTTGGAAACATTTTAATCCACCATGGATCCCCTTGTTCCATTTGCTGAGGAGACTGATAAACCGAAGTATTAATTCAATAGTTTAAAGTTTACGGGTCCCCAGTTTGATGCTCTGGCAGATCATAAACGGAAAAAATTAAACAAAAATCTGTCAATGAATTTTTATTCAACAAACGAGTACCATTTCACTACACATTTTCACAAAGATACAAAAAACATAACCACTTCTTGCGAATCATTTGTCCATGAAATCCTTCTTGGTTTTATTCGGGTATTTCGCCCTATGCTGCATCACAGTTTTGAGCAAATACTGCTTTGAGCAAATATTGCTTCTGCTCTTCGTTCTTCGTCAGAGAACAGTTGAACTCTTTGGTGAGCGCGATGGCTCTTTCGGCCCGATCGTTGACGACAGAGATTTTGTTAACAGTTGCCGCTGCTTGCTTGAAGCCCTCTACTTCAGTCCACTCGGCAACTGGCTTTTTCAAGAATTCTGTGTCCAAGTCGAATGAGTCAGTCTCTGACGAAGTTGAAATCACTAAAGCCCCCGTATCTTCTGCAGCTCCTTGTTCCTTCCTGGCCTTCTCCTGTTGTTCCTTAATCTTGTCCAGCCTCTTCCTTTTCCTAATCTCCTTATAGTGAAGCTTCATGTCAACAGGGCCCATGCTGCAGGAATTTGGATCTTCACGCTGCATGTCGAGAAAGTGGATGTCCTCCTGATTCTTCATCATTTCCTTAGCCTGTGAATGAGCAATGTCCATGATCTCCTTCGCTATTGCCTCCTTGAACATCGCCTCCTTCACTCGGAAGGACTCTGCTTTATGTGACTTGTGCTTCACAAGCCGGTCGTATTCCTTGAGAAGGGATTCCATCTTCCTCAAGGCCGAATCTCGACGCATCATGGGGATTCTCGCTCTCTCCCAAAATATGACAGGCATCCAGGCACAGGTTCAGGCATTTAGTACGTCCAAATTTGTGCTCCTTTTGGTGGTAAAAGTACTTTTTGAGTAATTGCAACTGAGTTGGAAGGCCACTTGATGTGATGTTCGCATCCATCTGGCCAATAAGAAACACTTCTGTTTTCGCTCTGGTAGACACCTGGAAAAGAAAACAAACTAAATAATTCCACAGAAATAATTTCACATCGTAATTAATTTCATTAATTAAATAAAGAAAAGCAGTAACTGGGACTCGAACCAGTGTCATAGCCGTTTGGCGGCATCGCTCAAGTCGGCGTACACAGCACGCTATCCACTACACCATCTAGGGAGTGGATAGCGTGCTGTGTACGCCGACTTGAGCGATGCCGCCAACGGCTATGACACTGGTTCGAGTCCCAGTTACTGCTTTTCTTTATTTATAAAACTGATACGTGTACACTACGTTCTCTTTGACAATTCATTAATTAAATAAATTTCAATACCGCAGTAAAATTACATTAATTAGTATCATAAATAATTACCAGCTTAGTTGTCCAATATGCAACAGACTAATTAATTTCATGTAATATTAATAATAAATATCACTACCACAGTAAAATGACAGAAATTAAATAATAATAAATTTCAATACCACAGTAAAAAGATAATTAGTAGCATATATAATTACCTCCATAGTTGTCCAATAGGCTATACAACACGAACCGCTCAAGTGACGAAGAAAACCGTCTTCACTGCAGGCAGGCGAGAAATGAACTGACAAAAAGTCGTCAAAGTTGGGGACCTCTAAATGCAGCGCGATCTGGTTCAAACTTGCACAAACGTGTTTTCTTGTTCTTTAGAATACGGAGAAACGTGTGGATTAAAACTCCAAGCTCATTTTTATTTTACCCTATAGGTATGAAACACCCTAATATATATATATATATATATATATATATATATCAGGTTGTAACATAAATTCTGCTCGATTAGAAAACGGACAATAGATAATAGAATAACCTCAAGATAATGTGAAATAGTTTTAGAAATGTTGCAAAATACACGCGGTGACAGGTTCGCACAGGTTTTATCACGATACAGAATGATACAGAATGACTTAGGCTAGTGTAGGATTAGACTGATGAATATTTTCTCAGGTGTTTTTCATACAGTTACAACGCCACCCCTACGATATTACAGTAATTGAAAAAACATGGAGCCCACGAAAGAGCATATTGGACATGTGATGCTGTATGAGTTCCATAAAGGATCTAACGGTAGTGAATCCGCAAAAAACATTCAAAGAGTTCATGGAATGATGTTTTGAGCTAATGGATGTGTAGGAGATGATTTGAGAAGTTCAGAAATGGAGACTTCAGTCTGAAGGATATAATTATCAACGAACAGGACGAACAAATGGGTTAGATGAAGAGTTGTTGAAAGCAACAGTGGAGGAAAACCCAACGGTAACTGTAAGAGAACTTGGCTTGCAACTCGGCGTTAGCCATATGACCATTCATCGTCATTTGAAGTTGTTAGGAAAAGTATGGAAAATGGGTTCCGCATGATTTGTCACAAGCGAATCTTCAACATCGAATCGATATTTGCACATCACTGCATTCTTAGCAACTGCAGGCACCGTTTTTGAATCGGATCGTCAATGGGGATGAAAAATGAGTCCTCTATAACAATATTAAGCGTCGACATCAGTGGCTTAGCCCTGAAACAAAGCCTGAACCTCAGTTAAGGAATGAACTCCATCCAAAGAAAATTTTGCTATGCGTTTGGTGGGATATGCAAGGAATTATTCATTTTGAGCTTCTGCCAGATAACCAAACAATCACAGCTGAAGTCTACTGCCAAAAACTCAAACGATTGAAGATGGCATTACAAGACAAACGTTCTGCATTAATTAATCGCAGAGGTGTTCTATTCCACCAGGATAACGCGCGCCCTCACACTGCTCGAATCACCACTGCCCAATTGGAGGCATTTGGTTGGGAAAAAAATGTCTCATCCATCTTATTCTCCGGATGTCGCACCTTCAGACTACCATTTATTCAGAAGTCTGCAACACCACCTAGATGGAAAAAAGTTGCAATTCAGGGAACCTATCGAAAACGAAGTGATCGTTTTTTTTAACTCGAAACCAAGGGATTTCTCCGAACGTAGCATAAAAAACTTTTATACAAGTGGGAGGACGTTATAGAAAATGAAGGGAATTATATTGATGATTAATTTGTCATTGTCATTTAATTTTTGTTGTGAATAAACTAAAAATTCGAGCAAATTTGTCCTTATAAGTCCTTTAATTTTTATTCTGAATGAACTTAAAAATCGAGCAGAATATATGTTACAACCTTATATATACAGGGTGGGCCGAAAGTCTGGATCCATAGGAAAATATTTATTTTAATACATAAATTACAACAAATGGTAAATACTTAAAATGAATATCAACTTTAACTCGTAAATGCGTATCCGTGATACTGTACAGTGGTTCGTACTCCAGTATAAATACTCAAATACTTTTTTATTTCAGCCCAGAAATGGCTTCGAATCTAACAACAGAAGACCGGGTAGAACTTGTGCTCATGTACGCAAGACAGGGCGCTACACACAGAGAAGTTGCTACCGAATTCAATAGAAATCATCCTGATAAGCATCCAGTAACACATGCGACTGTTGGCAAGTTGTTTAAACGTTTCAAAGAAACAGGAAGTGTACATGATCGACGGCGTTCTGGTCGTCCAAAAACTGCAACTGATGAAAATACCTCTGCAATGGTATGTGAAACTTTAACGAATAGTCCAGTAAAGTCAACAAGAAGACTCGATGTCAGAGGCCGCCAATTTGAGCATTTGTTATAATTTGTTGTTTATACTGGAGTACGAACCACTGTACAGTATCACGGATACGCATTTACGAATTAAAGTTGATATTCATTTTATGTATTTACCATTTGTTGTAATTTATGTATTAAAATAAATATTTTTCTATGGATCCAGACTTTCGGCCCACCCTGTATATATCCAACTTAATTTATTTACAGAATTAGCATCCATTACATTTTTAAATGAGCTACAGAACATAAGCCTCGTCTTTAAACGCCACACAAACCAACGTTATTTGTACATTCTCCGTCACTAACATCCGTATTTAGAATAAGTGCGCCGCAGTGCCTCGTAGCTGGAAGCTTCAGCGTTTCATTCTTCACAACCACACTGATAAATTTGGAGCGTGTTAATTGATCACTATTCATTACTCTCTGGAGTGTATTCGTATCCATTTTTAAAAGTCTGTGACTACACCTCTAAACCTATTAATCTCTATTAGTGCTTGCGATTCGAGGTATACAAGTACACTAACAGGGGCGTCTAGCTGCTTGGCCAATTCCAATCTGACTGAGATTTTCCACTCTGCTGTGGACTTATGTGCGTATTTATACTCCCAGATAAGTCTCGCGAGATGTCAAATGGGTAAAGGTTGAATTGCTCGCCGAATTCCTTCTGTGTTACGCCGATTCCTAATTCGTTGCAAGTATCGGTAATATGTGCAAGATTACTATAAGCTCTCGAGCAAAGAGGGAACACTGTTTCTGTTGAATAATCCGTTTCTAATGTCCCCCATAAGGCTACTCCATTGACGTATAGGGTTATATTTTTAAGGCCAAAATTTTCGAAATTAAAGGCGTTCTTTCTATATTTTCCACTCACAGAGGAATGTTCCTACATTCCAATTAATAACCTTTTAGGTAGAACTCCAAGGCACCGTGTATAATTTGAGCTGTACTCTGTTGAGTATTTTACTGTGGCGTGTAGTAAATTTTTTTCAATTTCTATTTGTTTAGCAGAGCTTAATTTCACTCGACGCACGCGGAGATATGTTTTCATAACATGAATCACCACAGGTTTCGAGCTCTCTTCTTGGCCAGCCCCCAGATTTAAACAAATCTCAGAGCTCGGACGGGTGAGCTTTATTTTCATATCCACCCCATTCACAAGCAGCTTCTCTTGGAATGTAAAATCTGTGTGGAGGCGCCAAAGCATTCATTTATCTTCTTTTTAAAATTTTTAAATTTGTCCTTATAATAACCTTCGGCAGTTAAAAAGGTATCGTTCGCTTCTCTTGAAAAGTTGAGGACATTTTCCAGATAGGCTCGTAGGTGATAGTGGCTAGATCCTGCCGAGATGTTGGCCTGATTTAAATACGTCACACTGACTGAATATGGAGTGTAAAAAGTTTGCTTCTGGGAATACAACGTATTTGTCTTCGCAATCTGTTCCATCTGAATGTGCTATTCGTAGTTTAGCGAACATGTACACACAGCTTGGATAAAAAAAGTAAGGGCCTGAACTGGGGATCAAGAACTCTATAGGAGCACTTGGGGAGCGTATGGTGTTTAACGGATTAATTGCAATAATTCACTGTGCTCTATAGAAACTTGAGTTGGGGGCATGTCGAAGAGGGACAGCTCCGATTTACAACATTGTGAACTATACGGATGGATGAAACGGGCAATGGCGAGCCAGAAACAGTGACACCTCTCTTGACAAGTACCTTACAGTCTATGATTAATGAGAGCAACGTCCTTAGCTTATATCAGTTAAGAAAGTAGTCAACCAAGGGTTTCATGCGCTTAGAACACTTCTTTTTTGATTGCCATTTATGTTTAACGCCACGTGCTGGTAACCCCTTCTTCCGTACAGGGCTCTTTTTCTTCCCACCACAACGCATCACGCATATTTCTCTTTGCATCTTTGATGATTTTGTTCCGTGTACGCTTTAAGTGCTTTTTTAGAGCTCCTTTGGGCTTAGTCCCTGCCATTGTCTTCTACCGTGTTAAGACCTGATTGTAACGCTTTCTGCCGAGATATCTGGCACCACTCTTCAGCAAAGGGATAGCCGTACGCAGTATGATTGAAAAAAATGGATCCAATCTCACTCCCGTGCTGATATCTCAACCCTCGATAGACCGTGAAAGGCCTTCTGGTCATTATATTACAGTGTATCTCTCTTCACTGTTAAGCTCCCGTCACCGAATGGAAAACTTTTCCCCTAAATCGTTCTTATATATATTGAGATAATGGTTAGTAGGTTAGTTGCGACATTCACATAATGAGGCTTGTCGTATGTAATGCTTAAGCTCCTTCCTCTATGATTGGGAATGTGAGCGATAAGCAGCAGGCGCGCCTGGGTATCCCCAACAAAGTGTTGTTCCATGATACTGCTGTAAATATAGCACATGTCCGGAGGAGGGTAGCCATCTTTCACTTTCTCCAATTTCAGCTGATACATTAAGTTGCACAGCTTATGTATCTCTTTGGATGGCTGCTCCATATCGGCCCTTGGTTATAATTTTGAACAGCCCTTTGTCTTTAATATTTCTGTTAGCCTCTGATTTTAGATTCAGGGTATGTGCCGGGGTATTTTTGTTTACGATTTCTTATACTAAATCATCCTTAAGATGATCTTCTCAAACTACCATTTAAGTCTCTCACAACATCGGCTGCGCCCTAATGGCCCGGGTCTAGTTTTGATACTGTAGTATAGTACTGTGCCTCCCCACTTCGGGCGGTACGCATGGTTCCGTCCCGAGTTAACCCGACCTTTTGACACTCATCACTCATCACGGTTTCTAAGGACCGTAAAAACGGATTCTTTATTATCAATACTTAAAAACTTGGTAGCCAATTAAATTTCGTATATTCCTACCTCATATGATTCACGACCCAATTCACTGGGCCCGTGGAATTCTGTTACAAAGTTGGCCAGGGTGTTGCCAGGATGTACAGACAGAGAAGAAGAGGACGGGAGTGTGACATAGAAGTGGTTAGGCGCCATGTTGCATACTATTTAAGCTTCAATATTGCTTCAGCTTTTATTTAGGTGTTGAAGCTTCCTGGGTACCCTAGCCATTTCACCAGGTACATTTTTCTCTTTCCTGAACCTTTGCTGCCTAAATTTTTTTCAATTTTAAACACATTTTTTCCTAAATTAAATGTCATTTTCTGCAGCTCCTCGCGGTAAAAGCCCCCTGCAATTTCTTCCCCATTCAAATCTTCAACGTAATACAGCATTATCTCGTCTTTAGGTCTCATAGTCCTAACTTTAAAAATTTCACGTGTCCAACCTTGCTCAAATCCCATCGCGAATTTATTACCCAAATGCGGCAGCCTTACATAATCATTGATTTTGAAATGCGCAGTGTGTGTTGACACTCTACGATTATCTTTTCTCACCTCATGTTCTGTATGCGTACCCCTTTCTAAAATTTCGTTAGTTGTTGTACCACTCGCACGGTGATGTGAACAGTTGTAGGATGAGGCCAGCGAATCCAGAATGTCTATATACCTGTATGTGTTTTTATGTGTGAAATAACGATGCATGCGTTCTTTTATGGTACGTTGAACTCATTCAGCTAAAGATGCCTTATGTATAGAATTGATAGTGTAATAACTGATTTTAAACTGTCAGCATGTTTTGAAAAGTTCGGCCTATAAATTCTTTCCCCATATCCGTACAAAAATAGCCCGGAATCGTGTTTTCTTTCAACATCAGCCTTTTAGTAGCTTTAGCAAATGATTCAGGCGATTTTTTTTTCAGGAGAATTAACCACAAATATCTGGAGACTACATCTTTTATGAATAGGATGTAGCGCTAGCCGCCATTATACACCGAATATCTCTGCATGTCTGTTAAATCCGCCTGCAAAATAGAATCAATCGAGGCTGCTGTTGTCTTGGCTGATTTAAACCTTTTTCTCACCTGCTTATGAAGTGTATAAACATCCTGCTCCCGCAAAAACTCTCATCTTTTTTCTCTACTCCCTCTTTATAAACAGTCTTAATAAACAGTCTATTAATGCCGCCGTAGGAGGTTGGGCTAGAAATGTCATAATAACATTTTCTTAACATGTGCATATTTTAGAGGCACGCGGAGAGGGTTGGCCGTTGTTGTTTTGTCTCTTCATCCTCCTCTTCAGAGATGCTACGGCTGGGGGCGAAGGCGTGTTCAGCTGTGGTACATGCGAGGCTTCTCCCAAGTCTTATAACCTGTTCAGATTACTTATCAGTGTTTTTGGGACATTTATTTGTTGTCGTCTTGCTTTAATATGTTTCCATCCTGCTGTTGAGAGCCTATCCCACTCTCTCACCAAGTCATGGACGATGTCAATGATGTTCGAACCCTGTACTTTTGTTCCTTCAACAACAACCTCACCTGTATCGGTCCACTCTATAATGGGATACTCACTGAATAGCTTATAAAGACTTATGCCTTTATTCCTCAATGTATGTGGGAGACTGCTTTTTAATACATGCTCGATATGTTGTGAGGTCGCACCTTTGTTCTTTGACTGCTCATCACTAGCCTCGAACCCAGGTCATATGTCTCCATGCTCAACGTCGTCTGCGCTGCGCCTAATAACTACGGGGACCTCTGTCGGAGTCTTATAATTTTCATATTCTTGAAGCAATTTCTGAAGAGCTTCTTCGTATAAGATTCTTTTCTCATCAGGTGACATTTCACTCTTTAATAGATCTAACAGATCGCTTTCCATTCTTTTAAGCCTGCTTTTACGGGGTTCTAGAACCGTATCTGGACTCTTTGAGCTTTGCAGTGAAGCATACACCTCCTGTCGAATCACGACTATTTTCTTCATTATATTAAACTAGTCAGTAAAGGCTCCAAAACTGAAAATAAGATGAGGAGGAATGAGCCCCTCTTTGTACAATAATTCGTCGATGATAGATTTTAATTAATTCAAGATATTTCTTTAGCCTCTTTGTCATTCTGGGATATACACCGTTTCAGGCTCGTTTGGGAATATACTCGTTCTTAGAAGCACCCTAAACTTGTATCGCGGATGAAGGTCACAAAGCAAATATCCGTAACGTTGACTTGTAGCTTCTTTATAAACTTCCAAAAACTCCTTACGCTGATTCGGGAACATTTGATTGGCTAATACCCAAATTTGTGACACATCTCTACGTTGCGCGAATAAGACTAGATATTGTGTATTTAGCGACACATCTCGCATGTATCTATTTTTGAAAAATAAGTTCTGATTGATGAAGAATACGCTTAGGTTAAGATGGTGGGAGAACACTGTAAATATCTCGGCAAACGTTTTATCCATTTCTAACATGAGATCGTCAATCACAGTGAACGTATGCTCATTTCCCTTTAACGAATTAACGTCATATACACCTTTGTGGAATAAAATATCATCTTGATACTCGTTGAATACTGACTGGTATGTCGAATAGCACCATATTACTTTATGCACAAATTTTGAGAACATCTTCCCCTTATCTTTAATGATTATAAGCATAAACACACTTTTACCACATCCTGTAGGGCCAGATATAATATGATACATGTGGATGGGTTCGTGAACCTGAATTTTTCTACAGAATCCATCTATAACACGTCACAATCCTAAGTGGAACATTTACAAAATATAATAAAAGTTTAAGTGATGCTCCTTATACTCGACAGTCTTGTTTTTCTTCTTCCTCAGAACCGTGAATGACGATGAGGATGAGGTGCTGTACCAACAATATGTCCTCTTCATCTATATTGCAGACGATACCGATGACAGTGTAGTTGAGGCTACAGACTCCACACCCGCTAGCGAACCCCCAGTAACGCCAATTGTAGCAACCCCACGCGAAAATTAGAGGAGAAAGCGGGGACATGATGAAGCTGATGATTAGCTTTCCACGTCAGGTATAAAGCGTGCCAGGAGTTTCCCGGTTGTTAGACACGCAGTAATAGAGCCCCAGCCCTCTACATGTTACGACACAGCCTCCACATTAGTTTCTTCTACAAAAAAAACTGTGTCCCCTTATTCCTGTTCAATTCCAGTCGTACTCTCCACAACAACAGCATCTCGTTCTGTAGAGAGTAGCATAACATTCGAGCTGGTGCGCACCACCAGCCCCACTCCAGCCCCGACTAAAAATCGTACGTAGTCAGGATCGACCCGCGAACCATGTATAGCACTGGTGTTCAATACAGACTACGGCGCGTAGTTGAACGTATTGTGGAGTTTGCCCTTCAGAACAGCGAGGGACGTGAAGTCAGGACGCGGCTGTCCTTCGGGTTCGGGTCAAATGACGGGGACGTAGATGATTTTTGGATAGTAATACCCTACAGGCACTTGGCTGCTGTAGACATAGACTACATTTTGGGTCGTATAATACAGGTCTCTCAAAGTAGTATCGCCTTCAACATGAACAACTTCACAATAGATTTTGACCACGTGTTCCGTGTTGCGGGTCATACGGCCACACCTTATACTCTTAACTTTAATTCTGTCTATTCACAGACGGTATATAAACACCGAGGGTGGTTGCGGCTTTATAGCAGTAGTCTTAGCCCATATGGTTACTGTACTAAATGCATGGTCCCAAAAAATTTGGTTGCCTACGATTGTACAGCGTGCCCGTAAACTGGCAGAAGATTGCAAGATCGAGTTTGACTAAAATATGGGTCCTGAAGAGCTGAGAAGGGTAGAGCAGGAAATGGATGTTCGTATAGTTGTATTTGGAATGTATGATCTTCGTAGGACTGTATATGTTTTTAAAGCAGTGTGAGAGACCGTACAAGACCCCTAGTTATTTTAGGGTTGTCAGGGACAACGTATCTCCCCATCCGCAATATAAGGGATCTTTACGCGAGTTATGATAAAAGTAAAAACTATGGAAGGCATCATGATTTGTGTAAGAGATGTCTCGAGTTTGCGGATGAGATAATGAAACATTGTAAGGATTATCACATGGTATGTGAGCAATGTAAAAGTGTCATGTGTGTAGACGTATCTTTTTCAATAATAACTGTTTTGAGTTCCATAAATCAATTGGCACGTGCAGGAAAATGAGAATCTGTGAATCTGGCATGTTTCATATGATCGACAATTGGGGGATATTCACGCATAAATGTGATGAAATTCACTGTTCTACATACTACGAGAAATAGAAGGCAGATGGTATGAAGCATGTATGTTATATGAAAGATGCTAAGGCTAAAAATAAACATTGTACATGGTGTCCATAAATGATTACCCTGATTAAAGCATGCTATAACTTTTAAATAAACACTCGTATTCAAACAAAGTTTTAATCATAAGTAGATAAACATACAAAGTTTTGAGACATAGTTAATGAACTTAATAAGCTTCCACATGTGCACCCCTAGTGGCACGTAAAATGTCGTAAAATGTCGTAAAATGTCTCTGTTTCCGCAACTGTGTACCTGGATATGCTCACCAATTACGCCATCCCCTAGCTGCAGGACAGGCAGCCAACTGTCATCTTCCAACAAGATGGGGCACCTCCTCATTGGGCGCATGTTGTTCGTGAAACTCTAGACGCAACATTTCCAAATCGATGGATTGGCAGGGACGGGCCAATCCCATGGCCCCCAAGATCACCAGACATTACCCCGCTGGATTTCTTTCTCTTGGGTCATGTTAAAGATTTGGTTTATGCAACAGTTGTTCCAGATATCAGGACATTGCGAGAACGCATTACGGATGCAGTTGCAACAGTTAACCCACAAATGTTGGAAAATGTGTGGCGTGAGTGTGAATACCGTTTAGACATTTTACGTGTCACTAGGGGTGCACATGTGGAAGCTTATTAAGTTCATTAACTATGTATCAAAACTTTGTATGTTTATCTACTTATGATTAAAACTGTGTTTGAATACGAGTGTTTATTTAAAAGTTATAGCATGCTTTAATCAGGGCAATCATTTATGGACACCCCATATAACTGTATACTATGACATAGAAACATACACGGATGCTGAAACTAAAGAGGTTATCCCACATCTACTTGTAAGCCAGACTATCTGCGACGAATGCATGGACGTCGAGTGTGATAAGTGTCACAAATGTGGTAAACGAACAAACGTTTTTAAAACGATCTTACACGACAACCCCGTGAAATTCTTTGTGTCCTATATTATCAAGTTAGCGGGCAAGTTAAAAAAAATGACTGTGTAAATTCTTGCCCATAACGGGACAAAATTTGATACACAATTCCTTTATCAGGAACTGCTTGAACACGAGTCATCGGAGATATTTACAGGCGATCCCTTGAAAAGAGGAAACAAACTTATACAGATCCAAATAAGAGGTAATGTACAGTTTAAAGACACTTTATTATTCACACCTTGTAAATTAGCCATGCTACCCAAGGTAATGGGCGTAGCCGCCGAAGTTTCAAAAGGGTATTTCCCTTACACTTTCCTCACTAGCAATACTTTAAATTACGTAGGACTACCCCCACCCAAACATTACTTTAACTATGAATGTATGAGTACAGGTAGGTGAATGTGAAGATTTTCACCGCTACTACAACAGTTTTAATGAATCTAATCCTTACAATATAGCGGATGAATGTGGGCGTTATTGCATGAATGATGTGCGCATGCTTAGGGTATGTTTCCAGGGCTTTAGAAAGATGTACATAGACCGGTTCAACTGCGACCCTCTACAAGTCGCAACCGCGGACGCCTCATTGTGCTTTACGGTGTTCAAGAACAATTTCTTGCCTAAAGACATGCTAGCCGTTATTCACAGAAACAACCCACGCAGTTATGGGCATAAGGCTATTTACTGGCTCATACACCCACCTACAGCAAGAGACCGGTGTATACATGAAACATGCCCGCAACACGGGGGAAGTCCCCATTAAGGTCATTGGTCGTGTTTTTTGGGTGGATGGTCTAAGCGAAGACCGTGCCACTAGTGAGAAGACTGCGTACTCCTTTAACGGTTGCTGGTGGCATGGGTGCACACGTCCTGAGTGTGGAATCTTAGGAGATATCCATGGTAGATCTGCCGACAGTCTTACATGGACCAGCACCCGCGACCAGCGTATAGGCTCCAAGTTCACTCACAAGGTCTTGTGGGAGCACGAATATGATGCACGGATGGAGACAGGTGGGCAGTACCGCGAAGAAATAAACACCATCAAACGTTGAATGGTGGTGGATCCTCTCAAATGCGGCGATAGCTTGTTCGGTGAGCGTACAAACCCGTTCAAACTATACTTTCCACCTGCGGAGGCCGTGAAGCTCCATTACTCCGACTTCTGTTCTTTATACCCAAACGTGATGAAGAACAATCTGTACCTAGTAGGAGCACCTGAAAAACTGGTGGGCCCGTCCTGACCACCATCGAAGAGTTCTCAGCTAATTTGAACGAGAACTATTTCGGTCTTTCTTTCGTAGATGTGCTCCCCCATCGCGATTTATGGATGCCGCTCTTACCCGTCGTTATAGACCACAAACTCATGTTTCCCCTGTGTGTGAAGTGCGCAGAGGAGAACAATGGGGCCTGTAATCACACATCCAAAATGCGGAAGATCAGAGGCGTATATACAATTCCTGAGCTGTCCTTAGCCGTTCACCACGGTTACAGAATATTGAAGATATATGAGGTGTGGAGGCTTCAGAAGCTCCCCAACCTTTTCATGCCATATATAAACATATAAGCATCAGGGTACCCTCCAGGAGTTGAGACCGAAAATGAAAAATCAGCGTAGATTCAGCGCTACCGTGATTGTGAAGGGACACAACTTGATCGTACCTAAATTGTAAAGAACCCTCGCAAGCGCTTTAGTGCAAAGTTGTGCCTAAATAGTCTTTGGGGAAGTTTGCTCAGAATACAGGCAAGGGGAACGTCCATCTAGCCTAAGTTATAACGAGGTGTGGGATTATGCCAATGCTCCCGATAAAGAGTTCATGGAGATCGTGAATGTAGGTAATACGTACATAATAAAGTACCCTCGCATCAAACTTTGGCGTCTACTGCATTCTCTTGGACGGAGGGTACTGTACACAGAAACAGATTGTCTGCTATTCACGGAGAGGGAAGGTGATTACATGCCACCTGTTGTGGAATTCCTTGGAGCGTTGACTGATGAGATCAAGGATGAGTATGGAGATAGTGCCTACGCTGATTCTTTTGTCTCAACAGGTCCAAAAATTATGGGGTACGGGTGAGGGTGGGGGAGGATGTGAGATATATCGTGAAAACTAAAGGCTTCACGCTTAACCAGGTGAATCGGCGGATCGTTAACTTTGATTCGCAGAAGGAGCTAGTGAGCTTAGAAGAAGAGGATGAGAAGCAACCCCAACTGATTGCAAGGACTCAGTTTTCAGGGGCACAAACTGGGGGGAGTGAAGGAGCTTAGGGGGACGAAAGTGTGCCATAACACATATAGGAAACGCTACCAAGTGCCTGGCACCTACGATACCATACCCTTTGGGTACCATGGCCCTTGAATGTTTTGTTATATATATATATATATATATATATTATATATATATATATACACATATGTATATAGATGTGTGTGTTTACTTGTTGACAGTATGTTTATTTAAAATAAATCATATTTCAATTAGCGTTTCATTTTCTCCTTTTTTTTGTGTGTGTGTGTGTACAGTAGAAAAGCTATGGACCGCCCACTGTATGGCGCAACCCAATCAAAGGGGTCACGTGAATCCTGCTACTAGCTGTTCATATCTCAGTCTTGCGTCCTAGTTGACCTTAACAAGCCGTGGAGCTCAGACGTGTATTTTGAAGAATTCTGACGTAGACGAAAAATAGCGATGGCTGTCTCTGATATTGCGTGCTCGACATTCATGAAGTGGTATCTGATAAAGTCTACAGACGTGGTGAACACTCAAAGAATCCCTAGTCCTCCCTCCTTTGAGGCTTTTAAGGCCCTATTGAACCGAGCGAAGCGTGAGGAGAAGGAGGTCCAAATACTTGACGGATATTCTGGCGAGAGCAATGCGGGATTTCGTGGCTCAAACGATGTAGTGGACTACGTCATAGGACTAAACTGCGTAAAGTCGCACATACACCTCGAAGTGAAAGAAGCATCATGTACAGAAGAGAAGCAACGGGTGTGGGTTGTGAACCTTGTTGACGAATGGTATGACAAGCGCTATTATGTCATGTTACATTACACCGAGTACGCATAACCTGCGTCTGAGAATATAAATTTTGTAATTATGGATACCTTGAAATATTTTTATTATTACGTTCATATATATATCATGATGAGGTTCGCAGTGAGGTTGTGGCTAAAGGCTTGTGCGAGTTTTTAATAGAGTTTAGGGATGAGTATCGCTTGTTAGGAAAAAAGGACAGATATGGACACATGTTTCTCTCAAATAGATCGCCGAAATGTTAATTAAATGTGCGTAGTTCGAGAAAATACAATGTTGAATACCTCTGAACGAAGATGTATGGTGCGCATTCCGGGGAGTGGGAGTGATAAAACATTAAAGCCGATATTACTTCATGTATCGCAGATGGCAAAATTCTCTAAACGATTGCCCGCTATAATGGGATACAAGTATTCATATGATTCTTACATGATGGGAAAACCCGTGCACGAATCACTAACGCTTGGTATGACTCGCCCGTGTGACTCATCCACTCACACCTCCCACCGAGCCAAACCGCGCACCGGCTGCTCATAGTCACCTCAGAGCTTGACCCGAGTGGACGTGCACTCCACAATAGAAAACCAATATAAGATGGAGCTTCCGTTGAGCGGTATCATCAATGCCGTATACGACGTGTCCGTGACGAAGTCAGTGCGTGTGTTCAGGCGTAAAACCGGCGCTGTCAATTATGTATTTGAAACGAGTTTCAGACAATTAAACTCTGGTAAACGGAACAATTTATTTAAGTGTTGAGGAGATGAACAGAATCTTCGTGGCAGTTGAGAAGTGGGGTGAGGACCGTTATAAAATACCTGCAGGTGTAGGCACAAAAAGAGAGCAGATTAGTGATACACCCTCATACTCTGTTATTTGTACGTTGTGTATAAAACGAGACTAGCTATGCATTGATATACGTTTGATGTGGAAGAAAGCAGCTGACAATAACACCCTTATCCCCACGTGAAACAGTTTCAATCTCGACAGAATGTTTGAAGTCGTCGGTTTCCGCAAGCTAAAGCCTATATTAGACGCGCCCGTTGCCGAAATGCTTTATTTTGACACGGTTCTTGAATACGCATACACCGCTCGCTCTGCTCGACGGGTTTACCGAGCGTACGACTGAACAAGGCGAGAGTGGAGTGGAACTGGATACATATTTAAAAGGTATAGACTCTTCGAGATATCTTGAACTTTGGTACAAAAGACTTGAGCGGTACTGGGCTGAGCTCACCTACACTGTTCACCCTGAAGAGCTATTTCGTTATATGATGGGCAGCTGTCGGCACGATTTAGAAGATTACTTCAATTGTCAATATGCGTTGTGAAGAAGAGTTCACTTTTGAAAAGCTCGGCTTCGAAAGAATAGACCCTCGTTTGGAAAGGAGTGTTTATGAACTTGAATTTAATAATGATGTTGTGGCAAACGATGCCCTCTTTGTGCGTGCTTTTGAATGTATTCTAACCGTGTTTAAAGAGATTGTAAAGTAGGTACAAAATTAGTGTTAAACGATCTGACAAACCTTTACATTGAATATAGACACCCGTGTACTTTGAGTGGTGAAATAATGTTAAATCGTATTTATTGCATAGTACAAAGCAACGATAATGTAACTATAGACTAGATCACATGCGAGTTTAGTGTTTTCATTAAGCGCAGTAAAACATAAAGCGCGTATATTTTGATGTTTATATATATATTAGCCATGTATTGGAACTATTCTGCTCTATTATTTTTGAAGTTTATATATAAGTGTGTAGATGCGCGTACATATATTAAACGTGTATATAGATTTCTACTGTACTCTTATTATGTATGATTGTGTATATATATGTATATGTATGTATTGTATATATATATATATATATATATATATATATATATATATATATATATATGATACACACAGACCGTGCATGGAACAAGAAACTCTTCTAGGATAATTAAATCCACTATAGTCCGAATAAGTAATGGTAAATGACAAATACCATAGTTTTTCTTTTTCACGATGCTAGCCGGACGTGGGCAACGGGTCATTTACCATTACTTATTCGGACTATAGTGGATTTAATTATCCCAGAAGAGTTCCTTGTTCCATGCACGGTCTGTGTGTATCATAAAAACCTCAGGGAACCATTCTGAGTTCATTCCCATCTTGAAACGGACATGTTATGTGCCTTGAAAAGTTGACGCTCAATTTTGCCAGTTGAGGTTTAAGTTTTGAGTTTTGGCTAAAAATATAATAGTTACCCTTTTTCTTTGATTTATCAATCTGACCTGAAGGCAGCGAGTCTTTTGCTTATATTGAGGTTCTAAATGTAGCAGGGCTAGGCTGCTTTAAACCCTAGATCCATGTCCCAAAGCTGGATCCTGTCTGCTTTGCAGATAGCTGGTGAGGGAAGCTATATTTTTGGGACCTCTTTGCGAGTGACCCGTTGCCCACGTCGTGCTAGCATCATGAAAAAGAAAAACTATGGTATTTGTCATTTACCATTACTTATTCGGAGTATATGGATTTAATTATCCTAGAAGAGTTCCTTGTTCCATGCACGGCCTGTGTGTATCATAAAAACCTCAGGGAACCATTCTGAGTTAATTCCCATATATATATATATATATATATATATACACAGGGTGTTTGAAAACTTTCTGTACAAATTGTAATGGGGGATAGGCAACACCAAGACAAACCCTTTTCGTCTATAAGTGTATGTCCGCTGACGTCACCATTCGGCGCGAGAGGGCGCCGCTACAATTGGCTAAAAGGTGAAGTGGGCTAGACTCGCGCTTGCCGCGGGCATTCTTAAATCGGACGTAGTACGCGTAACATAGAGCGCTTCACGACTGCTGAGATGGCTGACATGCATATGGTGTATGGGGCTGCCAATGGAAACGGAAGAGTTGCTGTGAGGTTGTACCGACAGCGCTTCCCAAACAGACGTGTGCCAAACCACCAAACGTTTGCGCATTTGCATCGGCGAATGCGAGAAACTGGAACATTCCATGCAAACATGCATGACACTGGTCGGGAGAGAAACGTGCGCACTCCTGACATGGAAGAAGAAATCCTACGGCGATTTGAGGACAATCCAAGCGCAAGCACGCGAGGTGTTGCACGTATCCTCGGTGTGAACCACGACCTGGTCTGGAGAGTGTTGCACGAGCAGCAGTTACATCCGTTTCATCGTCAGAGAGTCCAGGCATTACAAACCCGTGTAGCATGTGGATTTGCGTGCGCCCACACGTGAGAATTGTGCATGTTAAACACACCCTCACGTGTGAAACAGGCCTCATCTGAGAACAGCACATAAGCCGGAAAATTAGGCTGCACCGCTGTCTGCTGCAGAAACCAGCGTGCGAATTCCACACGAAGAGGGTAATCCCGAGGTTGTAATGCCTGGACTCTCTGACGATGAAACGGATGTAACTGCTGCTCGTGCAACACTCTCCAGACAAGGTCGTGGTTCACACCGAGGATACGTGCAACACCTCGCGTGCTTGCGCTTGGATTGTCCTCAAATCGCCGTAGGATTTCTTCTTCCATGTCAGGAGTGCGCACGTTTCTCTCCCGACCAGTGTCATGCATGTTTGCATGGAATGTTCCAGTTTCTCGCAGTCGCCGATGCAAATGCGCAAACGTTTGGTGGTTTGGCACACGTCTGTTTGGGAAGCGCTGTCGGTACAACCTCACAGCAGCTTTTCCGTTTCCATTGGCAGCCCCATACACCATATGCATGTCAGCCATCTCAGCAGTCGTGAAGTGCTCCATGTTACGCGTACTACGTCCGATTTAAGAATGCCCGCGGCAAGGGCGAGTCTAGCCCACTTCACCTTTTAGCCAATTGCAGCGGCGCCCTCTCGCGCCGAATGGTGACGTCGCGGACATACACTTATAGAAGAAAAGGGTTTGTCTTGGTGTTGCCTATCCCCCATTACAATTTGTACAGAAAGTTTTCAAACACCCTGTGTATATATATATATATATATATATATATATATATATATATATATATATATTATATATATATTATATATATATATATATTATATATATATATGTATATATTCCTAGCTTAAAATGTGTATTTTTGGTGTATATATAGACTTCTACTACTATTATTATTTTGATTGTATATTTATCTCATATATTTCGAATAAGTGTATGTTAAATAATTGATTCCATGTTAAAAAACTCGACTAAATAAACAGAATGACGTAGTTGTGTTTTATTATTCAAAGTATGATATTATTTGATTATTCCAGGCCAAAATTAACGACTCTCTAAAAGTTATTAATATATATTTGCATTGACTTCTAAGCCGACTGGAGCTGTCAAGAACTTCATTATACGGAGAACATCTCCTCTACATTAAATATATACAAATTAAATAAATAGTGTAATATGGCAACCATTCTATGGATTGCCTCGGATAAATAAAAATATATATATGTTACACTCTTCTTCTGAGTTTGTTCCCGTGTAACAGAAAAGTAATCTCGATGACAATGATGACCTGAAGACGTCGTATCAACTCTTACTTCCTCAAGCACTTTTATGAGTGCGGTTTACGGGATCGTGGGAATAAGAAAATGCTTGGCAAAGTTTTCGTTCAATTTACTTGAATCAGAGTGCCTTAATGGTTGAAATAAAATTAATTGAATGTCGAGTCGTTATTGGTTCGACTTTAAATGAAAGTTACTTTACTGCTCAATTAGATTTTATCCCAAGACTTCTTATTGCGATTCTATCCCTCTTTCTCAAACTCAGGGCTGGTCTAAGTTGCTTACTCTAATCTTGTCTGTTCGCTTCTCCTCTCAAATTGGGCCTTGCTGCCGTAACCCGGCATTCCGAAATTAATCGCGCGGTGTCGGAATCTGAGTCAATCTCTCTAAAGGGATTTGGGCCTTCGCTGCCCCGATCCGGAGATCCGCGTCTCCGCCGCATGCAGAAATCTGACTTATCGGAATCTGAATTTTTTGGGCGTGAAGCGCCTTCTTTTACATTAGAAAAACCGGAAATTCCTGACATCATTCGCAAGAGGTGACGTCATTACCTCGTGACTTCCGTTTGATAGAAGTGATTCACCAACGCGAGGTGCTTAGGTCACTAAGCGTGTGATTTCTGTTTGAAAGGAAATACTAAATGAATAATATAATTTTTAAAATAATCTAAACCCCTTGTTCGCATTTCCGTTTTAGAACTTATATAGGTACACAAAGTACGTCAATTATATAAAATTAAATAAACCCTTTGTTTGCAAGGGTTTTGGCAATGAACTTGACTTTGAATTTTACAGCCTTGGCGTTGTCTGATTTAAATAAAATAAAGCGTTCCTTGTGAACTGGAAATAGAGGGAGATAATATATATATATATATATATATTATATATATATACTGCTTTCAAAACAAACCAACTGGCTGATTAAGCCAGCTCGGATAAATAAATATATATATACACAATCCTTCTGATTAAACCTTCCCAGCCAGATTAAGCCAACTGGCTGATTAAGACTTCTAAGCCAACTGAGGCTGCCAAGAGTTTCAGTATGCGTCGAGATATGCTAGTGAAAAGACCTTCTCTCCTCTCCTCTCTCTTAGGCTACCTTCCTAGGTCAGGTTAGGTTACCCCTTTTAGGGGAGGTCATTCTCTCGGTCGAACCCCTTCTCCCCCTTCATGCAGCTTGGGTAGTTAAGCCCCCTGCCCCTTGCTTGCATACCCCTCCCCCACGGGTACGTCGACGATATTGGATCCCTGTACCCTTGTTCCTTCATCAATGACCTCGCCTGTATCGGTACACTGTATGATGGGGTCCTCACTCAATAGATTATAAAGACAAACCTTTATTCCTCAATGTATGTGGGAGACTGCTTTTTAATACATGCTCGATGTATTGCGTTCCGTTATTCTTTGGTTGGTCATCTCTAACGTCGGGCCCAGGTCCTATGTCGCCATGCTCATCGTTGCCAGCGCTGTGCCTAATAAGCACGGGGAGCTCTGTCGGATTCTTATAACCTTCGTACTTATGAAGAAATTTCTGCAGAGGCTCTTGGTACAAGATCCTTTTCTCATCAGGTGACTTTTCACTCTTTAATAGGGCTAACAATTCACTTTCAATTCTTTTAAGCCTACTTTTACGGGGTTCTAGAACAGTGTCTAGATTCTTTGAACTTTGCAGTGAAGCATACACCTCGTGCGGAATCACTACCACTTTCTTCATTATATTAATCTAGTCAGTAAAGGTCCCAAAACCGAAAATAAGATCGGGAGGAATGATCCCCCTCTTTGTACAATAATTCGTTTTTTCTTCCCCACAGTTTGACTTTTACGAGCGAGCGCACGTATTATGTTCTTGTAACGACGTAGGCGAGGTTTCTGAGGGGGTTTCATTGGCACATTACATTTTATAACATCAAGATAGATTTTACAGATGCATTTTAAAAAGTCGGAAGCGAGTTTTTAACAAACATCTGCTGCAACGCCCGGGGAAATCGTGGATAGATTTTTATTAATTTACGATATTTCTTCAGCCTATTTGTCATTCTGCAATATACACCGTTTCAAACTCGTTTCGGGATATATTCGTTCTTAGAAGCACCCTAAATGTGTGTCGGGGATGAAGGTCACAAAGCAAATATCCATAACGCTGACTTGTGGCTTCTTTATAAACCTCCATAAACTCCTTACGCTGATTCGGGAACATTTGATTGGCTAATACCCAAATTTGTGACACATCTCTACGTTGCGCGAATAAGACTAGATATTGTGTATTTAACGACACATCGCGCATGTATCTATTTTTGAAAAATAGATTCTGATTGATGAAAAATACGCTTATGTTAAGATGGTGGGAGAACACTGTAAATGTCTCGGCAAACGTTTTATCCATTTCCAACATGAGATCGTCAATTACGACGAATGTATGTTCATTTCCCTTTAACAAATTAACGTCATATACACCTTTGTGGAACAGAATATCATCTTGATACTCGTTGAACACTGATTGATACGTCGAATAACACCATATTACTTTATGCACAAATTTTGAGAACATCTCCTCCTTATCTTTAATGATTTTAAGCATAAACACAGTTTCATCATATCCTGTAGGGTCAGATATAATACATGTGGAGGGGCTTGTGAACCTGAATTTTTCTACAGATTCCATCTCTAACACGTTGCACTCCTAAGTGGGTCATTTACAAAATATAACAAAATTTAAGTGCTGCTCCATATATTCTTGTTTTTCTTCTTCCACAGAACCGTGAATAACGACGATGTACAGCCCTCCCATCATCGATATCACAGATGACCCCGATGGCGTGTAGCTACAGAATCCTTCCCCGCTGACGAACCCTCATCAGGGATAGCTGTAGCATGCGACATTGCGACAATTCAAAGCGGAAGCGTGATAAAGAACCCTCCACGTCAGGTATAAAGCGCGCCAGGGTTATGCCGGTTGTTAGACCCTAGTAATAGAGCCGCAACTAGGGTTTCTCCTTACATGCAGCTTTCTTCATCCCGGGAAATCCTGGGAATTCCCGGAAAAATGAAGCCAATTCCTGGGATCCCGGGAAATCCAGGAAATGGTTATATATTTAAGAGAACGGTAATTTTTTTTATTGTTCAGTGATAAAATACCAATTTAGAATTGGGATAACCAATTACTTATGCCTAGATGACCACTTTTGCATTGTAATACTTGAATTTAATTTACCAATCAGTGGTAGTTGTTTATTATTTATTAAACATAATATTTATCATGCTATTCATCTGCAGGGGACAAATAAAAGGCTAAAATATTATATTCCTTTAATTATAATTAAGTGCATTTACAAATAAAAAAGAAAATGAAACTTCATTCAAAAAAAATAATTTATACCTTTTATCTCAACATATTTTATCTCAAAATATTTAGCCAATACAAAAAAATTAAAATAAAATAAACTTCATTAGAAAAAATAATTACATCCTTTTATCTTAAAATATTTTATCTTAAAATATTTATCTTAAAATATTTAAAGAGCCAATCAACATTTTTAAAATAGCTTCTTAAAAAACAAACAATCGATACTTCTATCACTAAGACGAGTTCTCAACTTGGTGATAAATAAACCTGCTGCAGAAAAGGCTCTTTCCGATTCAACAGAGGTTGGCGGAACGGTTTTCAGTGCATCAAATAAGTTCATGATGTTTTAAGTTCTGTTCCCTATTGTCTCGAATAACTGCAGTTCTTGCTTCAAATGCTTGCTTAAACTCGGAGCAAGATGAGTTGCCTGCGATCGCTAGATAATATACTGAAACTCGGTTCCTTGTATTATACGCAGCGCTAGCGACATTCCCTCGGCCAGTTTTTGGCATACGGGCCCACTTTTAGATTGCTCTAAGTTGCTAATGCTAGTAGGTGTTCATTTAAGAAAGCAGAAAAGTAGAATAGAATGTGGTAAATATTATGCAGTTTTCGTTAATTCTACCCAAGAGCCTTCTAATAACAAAAGAAAAAACAAATAAATCAATCAAAAATAAATTAAGTCATTTTAAAATTCCGGGATTTCCCGGGATATTTGTCCAATTCCCGGGACATTCAAATCTAATAAAAACAGCCGGGATTCTGGGAAAGAAACCCTAGCCACAACCCTCTAGGTCTTACGACACAACCCCACAAAGTACCTTCCTCAAATATACCCCCTTATTCCTGTTCAATTCCGGGTACTTCCTCCACACCAGCAGCAGCAGCTTCTTATGCTGTGGAGGAAGTTATAACATTCGAGTTGGTGCGCACCGCTACCCCCACCCATGCCCTGACTAGAAATCGGTACGTGGTCAGGGTTGACCCTGGATCCTTGTATAGCAACGGTGTTGGACTACGACGCGTAGTTGAACGTATTGTGGAGTTTGCCTTTCACAACCGCGACAAACGTGAAGTCCGAACGAGGTTGTCCTTCAGGTTCGGGTCAGATGACGGGGATGTAGATGATTTTTGGGTAGTAATACCGTTCAGACGCTTGGCAGCTGTAGACATTGACAGAATATATCTTGGGCCGTATAATGCAGGCCTCTCAAAGTAGTACAGCCTTCAATATGGACAACTTCATGGGAGATATTGACAGAGTATTCCGGGTTGTGGGTCATAGTGCCACACCTTATACTCTTAATTTCAATTCTCATTCTATTCATAGAAAGCATTTAAACATCGATCGTGGTTGCGGCTTTATAGCAACAGTCTTAGCTCATATGTTCATTGTACTAAATACAATCGCGTATAATATCTGGCTGACTACAGTTGTGCAGCGTGCCAGTAATCTGGCTTCAGATTGTAAGCTTGAGTTTGAGTGTAATATGGGTTCTGAAGAGCTGAGAAGGGTAGAGCAGGAAATGAATGTTCGTATAGTTGTATTTGGAATGGATGATCGTCGTAGAACTGTGTATGTTTTTAAAAGCTGTGTAAAAGATCGTACAAGACCTGTACTTATTTTAGGAATGTCAGGAACATCGTATCTCCCCATCCGTAATATAAGGACTCTCTACGCTAGTTATGATTAAATTCGAAAATATGGAACGCATCATGATTTGTGTAAGGGATGTCTCGAGTTTGTTGATGATATAGTGAAACATTGTAAGGAGTGCTACATGGTACAGTATGTGAGCAGTGTAAAAGCCCCAAATGTGAAAGTCGTGTAGTTGAAGCTGAGAAGAGGGAATGTAATGCGTGTAGACGTATTTTTCAATAATAAATGCTTTGAGCTCCAGAAATCAATTAGCACTTGCAAGAAAAAGAGAATCTGTGAATGTGGCATGTTTCATATGATGGATAATTGGGGTATATTTTTGCATCAATGCGATGAAATTCACTGTTCTACATGTCATGAAAAATATAAGGCGGATGGAGTGAAGCATGTACAGTATGTTATATGAAAGATGCTAAGCCTAAAAATAAACATTGTATAACTGTATACTATAACATAGAAACATACACGGATGCTGAAACTAAAGAGGTTATCCCACATCTACTTGTAAGCCAGACTATCTGCGACGAATGCATGGACATCGAGTGTGATAAGTGTCACAAAATGTGGTAAACGAACAAACGTTTTTAAAACGATCTTACACGACAACCCCGTGAAATTCTTTGTGTCCTATATTATCAAGTTAGCGAACAAGTTAAAAAAAAATGACTGTGTATATTCTTGCCCATAACGGGGCAAAATATGACACACAATTCCTTTATAAGGAACTGCTTGAACACGAGTCATCTGAGATATTTACAGATGATCCCTTGAAAAGAGGCAACAAACTAATACAAATGCAGATAAGAGGTAATGTTCAGTTTAAAGACACCCTGCTGTTCACACCTTGTAAATTAGCCATACTACCGAAGGTCATGGACGTAACCGCTGAAGTTTCAAAAAGGTATTTCCCTTACACTTTCCTCACTAACGAAACTTTAAACTACGTAGGACTGCCTCCCCCCAGACATTACTTTAACTACACCAGCATGAGTGATAGTGAGCGTGAACATTTTGACCGCTACTACTACAGTTTTAATGAAACTAGACTATACAATATAGCTGATGAATGTGAGCGTTATTGCGTGAATGATGTGCGCTTGCTTAGAGTATGTTTCCAGGCCTTTAGAAGGATGTACAGATGTACCACGATCGCCTCATTATCTTTTACGGTGTTTAAGAATAACTTCATGCCTAAAGACACCTTAGCCGTCATTCACAGAAACAATCCCCGTAATTAATGGCACAAGGCTATTTACTGGCTCATACACCTACAGCAACAGACCCGGGTATACATAAAACACGCCCGCAACACGGGGGAAGTACCCATTAAGGTCAATGGTCGTGTTTTTTGGGTTGATGGTCTAAGTGAGGATCCAACCACTGGTGAGAAGACTGTGTACTCCTTTAACGGCTGCTGTAGGCATGGATGCCCACGCCCTGAGTGTGCCGTCACAAGGTACCTCCATGGAAGATCCCCGCCGACAGCCTCGCATGGACCCTTAACCGCGATCAACTTATAGGCTCCCAGTTCACTCACAAGATCGTGTGGGAGCATGAGTATGATGCACGGATGGAAACAGATTGCCAGTACCGTGAACAAATAAGGGCCGTCAAGGGTTTAATGGTGTTGGACTCCCTCAAATGTGGTGACAGCTTGTTTGGAGGGCGTACAAACACATTCAAGCTATATTTTCCGCCTACGGAGGGCGTGAAACTCCATTACTACGATTTCGGTTCTTTATATCCTTACGTGATGAAGAACAATCCGTACCCCGTAGGTGCTTCTGAAAAACTAGTGGGCCCCGCGATGCCAACAATCGAGGTGTTCTCAGCTAACTTGAGTGAGCGCTACTTTGGACTCTCTTTCATAGACGTGCTCCTCCCTCGCGATTTAGGGATGCCGATCTTACGCGTCGCTATAGATCACAAGCTCATGTTTCCCCTGTGCGTGAAGTGCGCAGAGAACAACGGGGATTGTAATCGTACAACCAATCAGCGTAAGATCAGAGGTGTATATACAAGCCCTGAGCTGGACCTAGCCATTCGCCATGGATACAGAATATTCAAAATACATGAGGTGTGGAGGTTTCAGAAGCTACCCAACCTTTTCACGCCCTATATAAACACTTTTTTGAAGGATAAGGTAGAAACATCGGGGTATCCGCGAGGAGTTGACACCGAAGATGAAAAAACGGCTTATATTCAGCGTTACCTTGCCCATGAAGGTATACAGCTTGACCCTTCCCAAATTGTTAAGAATCCTGGCAAGCGCTTTAGTGCAAAGTTTTATCTAAACAGTCTTTGGGGAAAATTTGTGCAGAATACTGGCAAAGGGAACGTTCATTTGGTACAAAGTTATAGTGAAGTCTGGGATTATGCCAACGCTCCTGATAGAGGTTATTGAGTTCGTGAATGTAGTTAATACTTTGGCTCCTCATGTAATGGAATATGGATTATTCAATGTTCATTTTTACACTTACATAATAAAGTACAACATCACCGAACTGACCACAGATACCTCATGGGTTACAAACATATCTGTAGCCTGCTTCACAACGGCCTACGCCCGCATCAAGCTTTGGGGACTACTGCATTCTCTTGGGCGGAGAGTGCTGTACGCTGACACAGATAGCGTAATATTCACAGAGAGGGAGGGAGGGTGAATACATGCCTCTTATTGTGGAATTCATCGGAGAGTTAACTGACGAGATCAAGGATGAGTATGGTGATTGTGCATACGCTGACTCATTTGTATCAACAGGACCAAAATCTTATGGGGTACGGGTGAGGATGGGGGAGGATATGAAAAATATCGTGAAGGCTAATGGTATCACGCTTAACCATGCGAACCAACGAGTCGTTAACTTTGACTCGTTGAAGGATCAAGTGTGCTTGGAAGATGAAGGCAACCATCCACCCCAACTGACTGTGGAGACGCACAATTTTCGGGCGCAGAAACTGGGGTGTGTGAAGGAACTTAGGGGCACGAACGTATGCCGTAACACCTATTGGAAACGTTACCAGGTGCCTAGTACCTATGATACCGTACCCTTTGGATACCTTAATCCTTGATTGTTTATTATATATATATATATATAATATAATATATATATATATATATATGTGTGTGTATTGTTAACGATATGTTTATTTATTACGTATATTTGTTATAATTAGAGTATCATTTTCTCCTTTGTGTGCGTGCGTGTGTACAATCCTCAGCTCCTCCCACTGTGAACTCGGTCATGTGACTCGTGCTACTACCTGGGCATATCTGTACCCCGACGTGCTCAATTGACCTCTGCAAACCCTGGAGCTCAGACATGTATTTTCTCACGTAGACGAAAAAATAGTGATGGCTACTTCTGATATTGCGTGTTTGACGTTTATGAAATGGTATTCGGTAAAGTCGGAAGATGTGGTGAATACTGAAAGACGACCTACCCCACCCTCCTTTGAGACTTTTAAGGCTACATTGAATCGCGCGAAGGAACAAGATGTTCAAATACTCTATGGATATTCTGGCGAGAGTATTGCCGGATTTCGCGGCATAAACGACGTAATGGACTACGTTGTAGGGCTAAACTGTATAAAAGCGTACATATACCGTGAGGTGAAAGAAACAACGCGTGCAGAAGAGAACCAACGGATATGGATAATGAGTCTTGTTGATGAGTGGTGTGTCAGGCGGTATTATGTCATGCTGCATCATACCGAGTACGCGTACCCTGCGGCTGAGAATGTAAAACTTATCATCATGGACAAGCTAAAGTACCTTTACCACTACATTCATATATATCATGACGAGGTTCGCAGTGAGGTTGTGGCTAAAGGACTGTCTGAGTTTTTAATAAAATTTAGAGACGAGTATCGATTGTTAAACAAAAAGGATAAATACGGTCACATGTTTATCTCAAATAGTGCACCGGATTGTTGATGTGTGGAGAACGTCCAGTGCGCATAAAACATTAAAACTGAAATTACCCCACGTGTCGGAAAATTGCCTGGTATAATGGCTACAAGTACTCGTATGATTCATGCTAGAAAAAAATCCGTACACGATTCAACAGCTTATGATGTGACTCGCTCCCCCGTCGAGCCGATCCGCCCACCCGTGGCTCATAGTCATCTCAGAGTTTGAACCGACTGAACGTGCACTCCTCGAATACGATGGAACTTCATTTGAGAAGCATTCTCAATGCCGCGTACGATGTATCCCTGACGAAGTCATTGCGCGTGTTCAGGCGTGAAACCGGTGCCATTATCTATGTACTCGAAACGATTTGTAGACAAGCAAACTCTGGTAAACATAATGTTATTTATTTAAATGTTGAGGATATGAATAGAGCCTCCGTGACAGTTGAGAAGTGGGGTGAGGACCGTTGTAAAATACTTGCAAGTGTAGGTACAAGAAGAGAACAGATTAGTGATGCCCCCTCATATGCCGTTGTTTGTATAGGGTGTTCCGAAAGTCATCACCCCATTTGTTTTGCTTACAACTTTTGAACCAATAAAATAACAAATACTGTAGAAAGTGGAAATATTTTATTTTATTTAGAATTATGTTAGAATTATGTTGTGGTGTGTTGTGTTCCATCTTCAAATTATTGGGGTTGATCTTCTACAATCTGGAAAAAAATTAAAAAACAATAATTAAATTAAGTTTACAGCTACTTCAGATGGGGTGATGACTTCTGGAACACCCTTTACGTTGTTTATAAATAACGATCAGCCATGCATTGATATACGACTGATGTGGAAGAATGCATCTGATAATAACGTTCTTGTCCCTACGCGAAACCGATTCATCCTCGACACAATGTTTGAAATCGTCGGATTCCGCAAGCTGAAGCCTATATTAGACGCGCGTGTTACGGATATGATTTATTTTGACACGGTTCTTGAATACGCATATACAGCTCTGCTCGACGGATTTATCGAATGTACGAATGAACATGGCGAGAATGGTCTAGAGCTGGATGCTTATTTAAAAGTTTAGACTATTCGAAATATCATGAACTTTGGTAGAAAGGACTTGAGCGGTACAGGGCAGAGTTCGCCTACACTGTTCACCCTGAAGAATTGTACCTCTGTATAATAAGCAGCTGTCGTTACGAATTGGAAAATTATTTCAATTGCCGCTATGCGTTGTGAAGAGTTCACGATTGAAAAGCTCGGATCGGTAAGAAAAAACCCTCGATTGGAAAGAAGTGTTTTTAAACTTGTATTTAATAATGATATGGTTGCTAACGATACCCTCTTTGTGCGTGCTTTTGAGTGTATTATATCTGTGTTTAAAGGTAACTTGCCAACCGAACGTAAAGTGGGCACAAAAATGGTATTGAAGGATATGAAGGCCATTTACATCGAGTATAGGCGCCCGCACACCTTGAGCGGTGAAATAATGTTAAATCGTATTTACTACGTAGTGCAAAGCAATAATGATGTGACTGTAGACTCGATTACGTGCGAGTTTAGTTTTAGTTAAGTGCAGTGGAACGAATGTATTTTGATGTATATTTATTTTCAATATATTTAATTATTTAACATAATTGTGTGTGTATATATATATATATATATATATATATATATATATTATATATATATTCCCTGTATTAATATGATGATTATACTTCATCGTTTTGTATAGTATTTTTTTATTATATATATAATATATATATTCCTCGTTCGTATTTCTTATATTGTTATTAATTTTTATTGCATATATTCCTCGTTTGTATAGAATTGCATATTTATTTTCTATATATTTCGTGAAATTGATTCCAATCATTCGTCTAAATAAACAGAATGATGTAATGGTGTTTTATTTAATTCTTTTGGTTTGTATATAAAAACGATATTATTATTTAATTATATGTATACCAAATAGCTGGGTAGGCCTTCTAAACCGACTGACGGATTTGTAAGACAACTGTCAAGAATATCCGAATAGCACAATCTGGCAGCTGAAAAGTTAATTAATATATACACCTGCCTTCTAGGTCTTCTGCTTCAACTGGCGGGTTAAGCCAACTGGCGGATTAAGCCAAATGGCGGGCTAAGCCAACTGGTGGAAAGCCAACTGCCAAGAATGTATGCTTTAATTAAATAAATAGCGCAATCTGGCAACTGAACCCTAATAATGTACACCTGAACAAGCCATTTATGCCTTCTAAGAAACTTTCTGGGCCAAATGGCGGATTAAGCCATTTGACTGATTAGCAACTTATGAGACAGCGGACGCTCGGATGAACTCTCATTACGCGTCTGGCAGGAGCCAGGCGAACACCCCTCTATCCTTCTTAGGTTAGGGTTTAGGTTAGGTTTCCCTTTGGGGGTGAGGGCGTCCCACCTTCTTCCCC